>CM031242.1:614687011-615287011 GCA_018340775.1 Taxus wallichiana var. yunnanensis | reverse complement strand
ACATTGAAATTACACAAATTTATAGAGAAATAAACCTCTTCATGTTTTTGGAACTCCTAAAATATACAATCTAATCCTAAATCAACTAAATTTAAAACTACCAACCAACTAAGTCTAAACTAAGATTGAAAAGTTTATTATAGGAACATGCTCGAATTTTAAATTAATTCAATCCCCAAAATAAATAAATTAATTCCCAAAATATCTCCTTTTGTTGAACGTCAATTTTAAACTTTAGTTTATTGATTTAGCATTCAATATAATCTACAGAAATAAAAATAACTCCCAATTGGCTTTGTATGGCTTTTAAAAGCTAGAAAATTATTGTTTTATCTCTATTTTTCAATTGCATGAATGTCAAAATTAGAGCTTGAGATACATCTAATCAAAATAAAATAGATTACTTCATCTATTGTTCACTATATATTAACTTATTGGTCACAAAAATAGGCTCAATTTGTCTCCATTAAACTTATCCATTATCCATTTTATCCATGGGATTTTCTCTATATTTTATTTTTGTCTCACTTTTTACCAACAATTTATTTAAAACTTTAGAGCTGTAATTAAACTTTAGCTTTAGCTTTATGACTTTCACTTATTCTCCATCCTTGAAATTTTACCAATTTAGAAAAGTTGTCTTATATCGTTGTATCCCTTTGTGCGAATTAAATTGTACATTATTCGCAATGATAACATCAATTATTTATCCATAAATCTTTTGCATTTCGATCGTTGTGCATATTCAACTTTCCCTAGATGATCTCGGTGTCTTCATCTAGAGGAAATATACTCATGATCTTTTCAATATTTTCATACGTGTCGAAGATCGATGCTCTCTTATGTTTCGAACCCCCTTCGAATTAGTCTTTATGTATGATAAACATGTGCCCAACATCGGTTTCTCCATGACTGTATTTTATTTTATTTTAAACTTTGGAATCCTCATATACTCAAAGTATGACTTCTCTTCACACATGCCATCACATGTCTCAATGGAAAGTGTTTCTTCAAGAGCTTTCAAAAGTCTAATTTGTTAAAAACAAAGCTCTGCATCAAAAGTTACAATCATTTGAAAATATGTCATTTTCCCTTGTGTGCGACACTCATTTAGATGTCAAATTATTTTTGTGACTTTTATGGCACCCATCTCCACCAATTTACATTGCTTAATGAGCATCGAGTTAACTCTAGCTACACATAAAATTCAAAACTAAAATGCAACAATTCACAACACTTGACAAGCATTGGTGTAGTCTACATTTAAAATAAAAACTAAAATTTAAAATCAAATTCTAAACTAACTGATTCGTGGTAGTTTGCGAGGATTGGTGGACTTGTAGTACAAATGAATGGAAATGTGGTCAATTATCTTGGTATATACCGAGTTAGAATCACATGCGAGGACGAAGAGAGGCCAATGTTCACATGCGGGACTTTGGTGGGAAAAATTATACAAGGATACTAACGAATTTTTCAAAGCATGTGATCAATGTCAAAGAATAGGAAAACCATGACAATGTTATGAGATGACATTGTGACCTATAGCAAACGCAGAACCTTTTGAGAAATGGGAAATTGAAATTATTTTCCAAATTGCACCAAATGCGGATTACAAGCACGTGTTACATAAAAAATTACACAAATTATTTAACAAGGTGGGAAGAAGTTTTCCCTACAAAGGATTGCACTGCAGCTACATCAACAAGATGTTTATAGGAGAATATTATCACTAGGTATGGCTTCCCATTGATCCTTACCAGTGATAGGGGAACTCATTTCTTGAATGAAACAATTAAGACATTGTTAGTTGATTTTATGATATCTCATCACAAGACCACCCCTTATCACCTACAAGACAATGATGCTTTATAGAAGCCTTCAACAAGATCTTGGGACACACATTGACAAAAAAATTGTGATGTAGGAAGAAAATATTGGGATGATAAAGTGTCATATGTACTATGGGCATACAAGACTACATATAATAGGTTCAACAAAGTAACACCTTTTCAATTGGTGTTTGGTGTAGAGGTAGTTTTACCCATTGAATTCATGTTACCCTCCATGTGTATTGCATACGCAGAGGACTTGTATATGATTAGGTAGTTATAAATAGCATTGACAGGCTCATGTAATTGGATGAACGAAGTGTCATTGCACGATGGATCCAGAAGTCAAAGAAAGCATGACAAAAGGCTTGGTGTGATAGGTATATTAAAAAAAAAGTATTTTACGAGTTGGTGGGATGGTACTCCTTTATGATTCTAAGTGTACACGCTACCCAAGAAAGCTCATAATTTATTACTTGGGACCATTTAAAGTAAAAATATAATGGATTCGTGCACATGCCAATTACATGCACCGGATGACAGATGTTACCCGATTACTTTAATGGGAGTAGGTTGAAGACCTACTATAAATAAGCTTCCTTTTTGTATTTTTAATAAGGCGGTATAGTCATTTAGATTAGGTTTCCCTTTTAATTTTTTCTTTTGTTGTAATAAGCGTGTTAGCACACGGGAGATGATGATCTTTGTTCTAGATTAATGTGCAAAGGACCACACATGATTTTAGTGTGGGGTGGAAGGAAAAGGAACAAAATCATTAAATAAAAATTTCATATAAATCTCAATACATAATATTTTTCCTTGCTCATGATTGGACCACTCATATATGACATGTGAAAGGTGTGTGTAATGGCAAATTTACTCAAAGTCATGTGAAGAATTCTTACATGTGTGGAATTTTCCTATATAAAAACTTGATGAATTGAGCATTATGCGGTATAATGAGAGGGATTCAACGCACAGGAAAAATACTTGGCAAGTGGCATAAATGAAGAATGTGTGTAGCATAGGAGGATGTGTGTAAGAGGATCTGTAGCCTAGGAAGTAGTAGTATGCCACAATTTTGTGGACTACCGCGTGCGGAGGAATCTTGTGGAAAAAAGTGGGAAAACACAAAAATCCCATTTTACCCTATCTAATAAAAAACTATTCATATGGTTATCAATTGAAAAGAGTAATAATTAACCCATGTCTTTGTCCATTTTACATCGTATTTTGTTGTTACTTTCGATCTTGCGCCCGTACTTTCCCGGTTGTACTCTCATACTACCTTTTTCCTATTTCTAACTGGGGTGCCCAACTAGGATGGGGGTGCCCTAGGTTCCCTAATCCTCTTTACACTTTCCTCTCACTTTTTGGGCTCTTCTTAGTCGTTTAAGCTTCTTATATTTTTTTGGTGGTCGGCATTTTTCTAAGTTAATTACAAAATTAAAGTAAGAGAACCATACAAATATAAAGTTATATGACCATAATGAGCGACCAAACACTAAGCACTTACTATCGCCACCTAAGGTTTTATCCATCAAAGGTATCTATAGCTACATTTGCATCCATCTAGCTCCATCACAAGGCACACAAGGTTGGTTCATCTACATCACACTTCATAAGAGGGGATTCTATTGTTTCCATGCACACATTTATTACATTCTACATCTAGTTACTTTCTTGTTACTTCACAAAGTGTGACTTGAAAAAGAGCACCTAGGGCACAATCTTCACACACACACCTAGAACTACATTAGGTCTAAGATGTAGTGCAACACTCAGTGATAAGTCCATCAATTTGGAAGTGAGGACAGTTTGACCCCTTCATATGCATCTTTTTTTTTAAGGTTTTGATGCTTTGCTTAGGGTTTTACAAGTGATTCTTCATTACAGGTCTACAACGACATTAGCGACCATATAACGACATTCATGCAACAAGAAGTGAACACCGTAGAACATCTTACGACACCTAATAAGAATTTTTGGAGCATTTCCATACCAAGGCACCCACGGGCACCCCTATCCCTCTCCAAGCACCCCATTCTAGTCAAATAGCTCACATCCGTAATTTCTCGTATTCTGTGCAACAGCTTTCCTCCTCATGTTCAACCGGTCTCCAATGTGACATAGTCCCGTGACATCATCGAATCAGCTAAGGCCTTCTTAACCCTCTTTGCACATTAGGGTTTCACATTTCATTTCTTAGATTGCTTGGGTATTATTTCAGTATTTTATTACTTCATTTATTCAGTTATTTTACTTGCTCCTATAACATTAGATTACACTAGAATATTTTATTTTAGTTTAATCATAATAAATTTAAAATGTATATTTTATTTTATCAAAAAAACCACGATATATGAATAAACAAGTAAAATCAATAGTTTTTAAATTAGTAAAGGCTATGCATATTTCACGGTTCTCTACAATCATTTTAGCAAGCTCTTCTTCTTAAGTTTCATTAAGTTTATTTTGAACACAATTAAACAAATCAACAAGCTCAAGCAAGGTTTTTCACTTAATGTCCTTCTCCATCACATTTTTGGTAGAATCAGAGAAATCAAACAAATGGAAACAAAGATTCACCTTCTTTATAAAGATAGTTTGTCTTTTAGATGAAGGTTCCTTGAATGCTAAAAATTTTCAAATAAAAGAAATTTTAAATGCCACACCACCTATAGAGATGTGAATAACCATGCTTATAACAACCAAACACAAGCCAACTTATTTATTGTATTTGCTTATAACAACCAAACACAACATACACATACCAAATTCAATAAAATAGGAAAAGGACATGCATATATTTCATTCATTGAATGCCATCATGAATATGTCTTGCCAACTTCAAAATACTTTCTCTTGCTCTTCAATCATAAAAGGTTAAATAACCTTGACATGATTGAGAAACATGAAAATTAAGGGGAATTCATTTAGCGGAAAAAAGTTACCAAAAAGGTCTTGTTAGAAAGGCTTGACACTTTCTCGCAAAGAATCTTGTCAAAAGCGATGTTTTTAGGCGTAACAAAGGTATCACCAACATAAAGTTTCAAACAAAACATGTCCCAACAAGATCTTAATCGCTTGGAATTTTATGGTATGTTGACCATTTTTTCATATTTTAACCATAATTTACAATTAAAAAAAAAAATGAAACTATCTATTTAGATTAGTTAATTTTTATCCAAACTATAAGTTTCACAACTTATATTATTTTCAAATCATTTGTGTGTGTGTGTGTGCCCCCTTTGCACACGCGCGTGTGTAGTAAAATGTAAAAAGTTGGAAATTAAAATGATTTTTATTCATTTTAGAAATATAATAGAAATAATTTTTAGAATGATTTTATAAAAGAAATAATATTGATTTGTCTTTAAATACAACATTCTAGAATATGTGTTTTAGAGAAGTACTAGATTTTTGTAATGATTTTATAAATATTTTAGGAATTCATATATTAGTGCTCCACATGTGTATGTGTGTAAATAATAATTACATTGGTAATTATTATTATGGTGAATGTTAAGTTAGTAAGTTAGTATATTGTTATTAGTTATATAAAACAACAAGGTAATAATTATGTATTTTGTTGAGTGAGTTAGAAACAACTCACGTAAGATAGTAAGCTCTTGTAGCCTCCTCCTAAATTATAGGGGATATATGTCCTATTTATATGGGAACTTGTAATATGAAGTTAGGGAAATGATAATTGAATATTATTCGTGTTAAACATTTCACTCGGTTATCTCCACAAAATCTATTGCTTACTCTTCAAAGTCATCTATTAATTTCTTATTCTAAGTATAGGAGAAAATTTAGAGTCACTTTGCTTTTATGAAAAATTTTAATGCAAACCATCTATTTTAATTTTTCTTTAAAACACCATTGCATATTGTTTATCATTTTATTCATTTTGAGTACAAATTTCATTTCAAATTTATACTAGCTAGTAATCCTTATGTTGCAAATGAAGCTTGAAGGATTTTGATGTAAACCCATATACAATCTAATTTTTAAGTACATTGTTTTTAAAATCATTTCTTTATCCTCTAATTCATTTGCCAATTAAAGATCATGAGCTATTTAAGAATTTAATTTTCGTTATGTTATTAACATCATTAATTTCTCCTTAAAATTTAAGTTCTACTTTTTTGGTATAAAACATCAAAAAAATCATGTAATAATGTGGAGATTTATCTTCAATTTGTGCAATGACAAAAACAAGAAAAATTATGAGAATTTTGACAACTTAAGAGGAATTTCGAGAAACATAAGAGTAAAAACAACTCAAATTAATGTGACTATAAATATACAATTTAGGAACAATTTATAAGAAATCCTAAAAAATTGTAACTATACATAATAATATTATTTTAAAATCTTGAAAACATATATTTTTATAAATTTGTAAGTTAAAATGGAAATAAATTATTTTCTAGGCGCCTCTACTATGAGAAGCGCACCTCTCCTAAACGTTTGTTACCCATATCAAAAAATGACACATGTATTTACAAATTAAATTTACAATAAATGAATATCAGGTATTGTTGTTATTTCTAAAGTTTTTTGGGTGGCTCATCACATGACGCATGCACATCACTTATTACGGGTATTATCTTCATGGGAGATTGCAAAGACAAATCATTCGTCATAATCTTTGAGCCCCATTCGGGACAAATCTAGGGAGAGGGGCCATAGGTGAACATGGTCCAATAGTTTACATGACTATTGATCACACAATACCCAATAGTTTCCATAATACTATCTAGTCGTTATTTATTGTTGACATAATAATTATGTTGAAAGGTACGATAACCAGATCGTACCAAGCCAAGAACACATATGCTAATCAAACACCACGATCTATAAGATGAAAGCAATTCACCAGAATAACTTTACATAAACCTTTGCAAACAAATGAGCAATAATGTCATATATTATTATGGAACTCAATGCAATACATTGAGAATGGGCCTTGCTTAAATAGGCAAGGAATAACAATCTAAGAACCAATCAAGGTCGTAGATCAAGCCATAAATCAAGGAAATAACTAGTCATCAAAGAACTAGTCAAGACCATAGATTTATGAGAGAACTAGACATCAAGGATCTAGTCAATACCATAGATCTAGGAAAGAACTAGTCAATACCATAGATCAAGGAAAGAACTATACCTAACAACTAGATAATATCTCCTAATATCTAAATAAATAAAAAGAAATATCCACACACATAAGTGGGTGAGGATAAATACAATAAAGGTAAATAATGTACCTATGTGAACATGAGCTAAGGTAAATACCTACTCTAACATATGTAGAGTAGCATCACATCATGACGTGTAAGACCTCTCACCCATGTACAAGTATAAAAATTCAATGTTCAAGCATTTTCACCCATATTCAAGTATTGGTTTCCATCGTGGTTGTAATGTAACTCAAATTTATTATTTTAAATCAATTTAAAATATGGCTTTCCCTCTAATTGAACATTCCAAAGAAAAATATAAGCTAACACAAATCTGAACTACATATTAGTGAAAAAATCACTATCCTATATGATTGAAACATCCTTTTGCTTCTCACACAAATAAGTGTTGTGTCTTCTTCATGATTGAGGTGCATACAACTTAACTACCAATTGCACAAGAGATGTAAATTACACAGGAGAAGGTCTAAATATTTCTATATTTATTTTGGTATAGGAGAAAATAATGTTGCTTTGAAAAAATCTATTCGGAAAACATTGTCAAATTTTGACACTTTTCATCAAAGGCAACTTCAAAAGTGGACGCCTTTCTTGATAAATTATGCTATTGAGAACATTATTTTAGTTATATTTATATTAATAATTAACAAGCCAACAACAAAAATGATTTATTTACTTATGGGAAATTGGTGTCACATATTTAAAAACCACAAATGTAATATATGTATATTATTCCAAATGATGTTGATCGGTGGTACTCTCCTTGTGTTAGAACCTCACTCCTCGAAGCTCTGGGTCATTGGGTATTTATTGATCCCTCTAGATTACCAAAAAAAACCTTGATGGTATAAATAATTTCTAATGTAAGAATATACTTTAGGAAATTATATACAATGATTGATTTGTGTAAATTTCAAAGCATATGTCAATAAGAAATAGAATAATCAAGTTTTATATAGCTAGATCAAGAGAACCTAGAAATTTCGCATCGAATAGACAATTTTTTCATAATGGTCAATATACTCTTCTTGGACCAAAATTGTATTGTTACGATAAATGTGACATGATGAAATTTGTTCTACACCGATGTTTGTCAAGCCATGGCTCACGAAAACCTCACACACACATTTTTAAAATTCCTCTCATATCTCTAAACCATTATAGGAAAAGTAGGTCTACATATTGAATAAGGAAAATATTTTGTTATAAAAGGAAAAATTATAAATTTAGTATACTATAGAAGACATGGGCATCCTGACGAAGCATTATTTGGTTTCCCAAAATGCAACCAATAGGTGTCCAACTTGTTTAGTTCACATTTTGTATAATACTCTCAATGTATACCAAACAAGGTATAACTATCCACCAAAGCATATTGGAGAAGGGACTTTTGACATGTGTTTTAGTTGCAAGTTCCATAGTAGATATATATGCAAAATGTGGAAGTATGAACTATTTAACAAAATGCCCCCTCAAACAACTCTTAACATTGTTAAAAACATTCGTGTATGTACTAAGCGCCACATTACAAAACACTTTTTCTCGAAGATTGTTGCAAAGAAAATTATTGTGAGAGATGTATAGTGGTTCCATCAAAACAAAATAAAATAAAATGTTCTTATACAGATTATTGGTTTAATGTTATGTGAAGCAATCTGTAGACATAGGTTGGCACTATAACAAAGTGCACCGTTTTAGACCTAGATTGATAAATAAGGGATCAAGTTTTATTTCCATCATCTTAACAAAATATACTTGTGTTTTTAGATATAGTCCATGATGTTGACTTCATAAAATCAAATGTATAGTTTGCAATGTGCATCATTGCCCATATATATTGATCGGGTTTTTTATTAAATCCTTGTTTTATAATATCATGGAGGTTTCATGACATTATAATGTTTTCAAGACACTTGATCATATTTGGAATGATAAGTTGGGGAGGTGGAGAAAAGGAAAAAGAACAAGGATTGGTACCCTTGAAGGAGATTGAAAGATGTTTCGCCAAAAGGAAATGTGAGAGAAGGGATTACAACTAATTCAATGTTTGGAGATGATGCAAAGAAACATCTCTTGATGGTTCTTTATGTCCAACCTTCATCTTTTTTGTATGGTCCCCTTGTTTGGTGTAATTGTATTATATTGTGCTTATGTTAGGTTTGTCATTTGTAGTTGAAGTACACATCCAAAATTATGCATGCAAATGTATATATGCTTGTGTATTTTGTCTCATTTATGGTTAGAGATAGGACCAAGGGAGAACATTTATTCTACATTTGAAGTTGGATGTGGGACTTTATTGAATTTCAACACTTCCATTAATGTACCTAAAATTTTTATTAACCCACAATAATAATTCCTGACTGAATAACATAATAGAAAACATGAATGTTACAATTATATTAATACTAGTATTTTCTTCATTAGCCATGATAACTGATGAAAGAGATATCAACAAATATACTTGGCACCACTTATAGATTTCACATGTTGCTTTGAGTTGAACTATTTAGAATTTATATTTGGAAAATTCCCTAAATATTACATGTTTATATCATTGAGTTTGATATCCTTAATACAAGATACCCCTTAGTCCCGCATGCCATCAAAACAAGGTGTCTTTGTAGGTGTTAACACCTTTTATTTTTGTTATGAAGGTGCATAAAAATTATAGAAAAATGGGAAGAACCCAATTTAGAATTTAGTGTTAATTTATGATGGGTATGGTTGAATATAATATGTAGAAGATGTATGAAATGAAAATAAAATTTATATAAGAGTGATAAGGGTGAACCTAAGTGGATTGAAATTTGAGTTATTGTAAGAAGCTTCTCTAACAAGTGTACAAACGATAACCTTCATTTACCGTGAGGGCATCTCAGGAGAATTTGGTCTCGTAGAAGAGACAAGGAAATGGTTTTACAATTAATTACGCCAAAGGATTAGCATAAGTTAAATTGACCCACTGAAATTTGACATACAATGCATATCATTTGTGGAAGTAGTGGCTTCCGTGCATAGACGTTGATTGAAGAAATTTTGGTTGTCTATTTGTGTGACATGGAGGCAGTTCACTCTGTCATTTGTGTGCGCGATGGCAGGCTGTCTACTCACCTCACACCATGTCAACCAATGCCTATCTGTGTGGAGGGAAGCCGTTACCAGCCCCACTTTTTTTGCCTGCAACAGGCTATAGGGAACGGAATCGTGCCTTTACACGGCCGTAGCGTGCGAGCAGGAAAATTGACCCTCCGTCATGTGGTTTGGCAGCGCTGTACAAAGCTTTCGGGTGGTGGCCGCATTTGTTAATGGATGAAAATATCCATACATGCCAATATCTAGCTACTTGGGTTCGAAAATAATAAACAATTAAATTTTTTATTTTTCAACAAAAAATTACACTTTTTTCGTGTCTTTGAGTGAAATATTGGTGATTAGTGTGTTATCTTAAAAACCATTCGTACATCATGAATTTGAAATAAAAAATCAAAACAGGATAAGATATTTTGAGCTTACTTATATACCACATCACAAGTAGAAGTTTCAATTCAATGGAACTTATGAGTTCACACATGCTTGATTTCAATACTAAGTTAGAAAAAGGTTATGTATTCATATTCTGATGTCAACTTAATGCAAAAAAAAAAAAAAACATATGTAGTTTTTATACTATTCTAAAGTAGCTCCTGTCGTGGAACAACCTGCTAGAAATATGACAATAGCCCCATCCATGTAAACAGTAGTCTTGATGAACGTGGCCTAAAACCTTGATTGAAGACTGCTTATGACCCCAACTTTGTCCAAGATTTTGCAACGCAAATCAGAAAAAAACCTTGAGGGGCTAAAAGATTTTGCATTGAAAGTAATAAAAAAACAACTAGAATCAAAGACGAACCAGATCCAGACAGAAAATAAAAGAATTATCGTATTCATCCTTGAAAAACGTATGTTCTGCTTGGATTCGAGCCAAATTTTTGTATTCTTATCCACGTCATCCACAAGGACATTTTTTCGTCGTCCCCAGGTCATCGTTTCTATCCCCATGAACATCATCTGAGCAACAAGAAGATTTGACGGGGAACTTTTCATCAATCTGTGAGTGCGTGTGTGCAGGAATTCTTTGTTTCTTGTTTTCCTTTTTGGTGGAGGTGTCGATCGGAAACATGCTTCACTTAAATTCGTTTCTCACTTCGATCAATTCATCCTTTGCCTTTTGTTTCATTAAAACTTTATCCATTTTTAGTACCGCTTCCCGATTAAAGGAAAAGGGGTAGGAAATGTCTCCATAAAACTGGTGGAACATCAACATTGCATTTATAATGTCGTGCCATGGGAAGATATCTTAGTGTTGGCCGTTTGGAATGGCTTTTCACTTGGCTTAACAAAACTTGCCAAGCACTTTACCATATTTAATGTGCCTACATGTTTGGTCTCTAAATTATTTTGAACATGAAAATGAAGTAAAGGTTTATTTACTGACTTAGGTGATATGGTAGAACATTTAGGTTTTGACCTCAAACTTATTAGATTTCTTCATTTTTATTTTGGTTTAAGTGTAAATTACACTCACGTGAATAATGTGAGTGAGATTAAGACTATAAAGTGGAGCACATATAACAAATTTTATTTAGGCATGAACTACATGAGCTATAGAATAAGTGCGAGACATTTAGATATTTAATTTGCACCTTTTTATTTCGACCTTTCAATTCATGTCTACATCTTATCTTCCAAATTAAATGTTGTCCAATTGATGACCTTAGCGCAAAAAAAAATAGCAAAATTTGATTAACAACAAAAATCTAGTTTTCGTTGATATGATCATCCATTCGAGGGCTCAATTGTCAATGATTATGTAGACACCAAAAATCTACACCCCTCATCCTTGTCCAAACCATTACAATGCACCCACCTCCTTGATCAATTAAATACATCGACATTCCACATTTAATTAGTTAAACCTACCTTACACCCCACACCCTCATTAGTTAATTAACACCCCAAATTCTATATTAATTAATTTAGGACCATCATTATTTTCCATCCTATTCATCTCATTTTATCTTACATTATCATACATTATCCTATATAATATTATGATTGTACACCTAATTAATCACTAAATAACCACCTAATACTCATCTTAAGACAAACTTAGCCAAATTGGATAATACTTAACCTATCTTATCATTTCCCTAAACAAATTCGACACATCACTAGCCAACCCAACACTTTCAAACAAACCCAAAAATTCATCCCTTGAAAATACAAACAAGAACCCCGAATTAGCAAGTTGTTCCAACAATTTGCGAAACAAACTCAATCGACCCAAAAATCGTCGGCGATTTGGCAAATCGCCAACGATTATTTAACCCCATTTTCTAGTCTCTTTTCGGGATCATCTTCTGACATTCTCGACTCTGAATTTTCTATCAGAGTTTATCATTGTCATATTACATCAACGTTAATGCATTATTATCCAGCATTGGCATTCCCAATCATCAAGCAATTTTTGGGAACCATTTCGAAGCCTGGTCGGTGATCAACAAATTGTCATTTAGCTACAAGTTTCATCAATTTCATTTATCATCCTCAAGGTTAGATATCACTTCACATTTCTATCTATACGTTAAGGTATACTTATCTGCTAGTTTTTCATCTCATGTTATAATCCAAGTCCTTGGAACATCGTATTTTCAACAATAATTAGTTAGATATTACATTTTTGTTAGTTTGTTATTATCTCATAAAATCACCGATGATTACTAGAATCGCTGCGATTCCTGTCTACTTTGTTTCCACATAGCATTATTCGATTTCATTTATCAATTATATTGTATCTCTTTTTTGCTAACATGTTGACCAATATGGCTTGTTTAAATGACAATAGAGGGTCAAGGTCATGAAATAACTAGCATCAACTCATTTCCTATCATCTCATCATCTGTTACACTGGGAGCAATACGACATTTTACATGACCTCGAGTTGTATGCCATCCACTCCACTCCTTTGGATAGTTTACAAAACATCTTTGAATCCACTCAACGAATCCGTGAAGCCACAGATGGATTTTGGGAAGTCTACTTTGAGGTTCTACGTATCCGAGCAGATTTGGCCTAGTTTGAGTATCAATATAAAGTGAATTTGAAGAATTGAGCTCGAGACTAAATTTGCATATCAAACTGATTCCAAACACTCATATTCTGATTTTGATTCTAACACAGAAGAAGAAGAACCAGAATACATGTTGGAATTCTTTAAGGAAGAATATACTTATTGGCGAGAGTTCAAATTCCTCTGGAGAAGAAGAACCATAAACCACCGGAGAAGAGAGTTCTCCATCTTCTGAGAATTCGAATCTTGATTTGGATTCCGATTTCTAAGCATAGTTCATATCTATCATTTATATATTTGTAATAAACTTGAAACTTATCACAACATTTACCATTTATTATTTATCATCTATCACAGTTGGTTTTTCAATCACTTGATTGTGTAAGCATCGGATTAAAATCCTTATCCGAAGTCCTTTAATTTTTGGGGACTAGCCTTTGCCAGACAATCCGCCTAATAATTTATTAATCATATTTGGTTTAGTGTTTGTGATTTTTAGGTATTCTCACAAGAAAGGAGCTTGCATTATTTTGTATATTGAGCACAACAATCAAACACCATTCATCCACATCTGTGGGTATCTCTTAACCCCACCATACTGAGGTTAGGTAAGTTTTATTCTCTTGCTTATTAGGTTAAGTTGAAGAGGTAAGATTTATTTGTAACATCTTGGTATGCCCTGTGGGACAAGTCCCTTATATTGTTTTTAATTTCAATAAAATATCATCTTTTTTATTTTTTTGGTTCTCTGTGTGGAAATCACTAGCAATTTTTGCTAAACGCATGTGATTGGGAAAATCGCCAATGATTTGTTTGTTTCTTTTTTTATTGCCTATAGTTTGCTTTTTACTCCTTGTTTGTTGTTTTCTACATTTTGTTTCTCCTAACCTGTTTGCAAGTTGTTGTTTCTAGAGAAGCTTATTTGTTGGATTGTTGGATTGCTTGCTCAAAAATTGCAAAAAAATAAAAATAAATCAAAATAATAATAGGAGCGTTTAACGGTGAGTCCTCAGACTTTCCTATTTGTTTCTAGTATTGCATTTTGGTTTATTGTCTTCATCGAATTTTTAAAACGAACCGTTCATCCTTCTTGCTTCACATAGTATTAATTAGGAAAGGTAATTTGTTCCATTCACTTTCCTTTCCCCCACACACAACCAAACCACTAAAACATCAAAACACATTTAAACAATTCCTACCTAGGTGGATACCTACTTGGATTTGATCACCAAGAGGAGAAGCCGACTCGATGTTTTGGTGAGTATAATCATCTATCTGTCGGTATATATTGGCTAAGCACCCGACACCCTTATCGTTGCGAGACCATGAAGTGAGGGGTAGGCCCCAATACCACACTGTATCGGCGCTGATAGATAGAGTTGGGCCTCACGTACCTTCGGGTATATCGAGGACTCTATCCTTAAACACACATGAAACCATCCATAGCTTTCCATTTCCTAGGACCCTTGTTAGACATCTTACACATTTCACTTTTTTGTAATCAAATCAAGAAAATCTAAAAATTCATTTTGATTTCTTTTGTTTGATATTTGTAATTCACCCATTTAGTAATTTTTATTTTAAGGTGATTGTGTTTCTTTTGTGTGTTTGTTTACAATGGTACAAACAAGACAACAAGCCCACAACCAAACTTCTGAAAACATGTCTCAACCATTATCCGCACCCTTGCAACAATAAATTTTGCTATCTACTCCATTGACTACCTTGTTATCTACTCCTCTATCTACACCGTTACAACATCACACTCCCTTATTTTTATTTTTCTCTACACCATTACAACACCAAATACCATTTTCTCAACTAATTATGTCTACTCCTATATATGATTCTCAACGAACCTAGAATGAAATAGAAGAACAAGTTAATGAGGAAATGAGACAACGACTCTTAGATTCTTCATGTCAATTTCGTAGTCAAATTTTCCATACATCTGAACAAGAAGAAACTAAACAACCATACTCCCTAGCTCACAATCGAATCTTCTAAGCCCATTTTCTTTGAAAGAGGAGATCCTATTTTCAAATAAATTTTGGATTCAAACCCCATTACTCTCAATGCATATATGACAGCTAGGGGTGTTCAACTCCAGTCATTCACACCCGAACCATCCTCAAACATTTTGAATCCTTTGTCTAGTCCTTTACAACAATTTGAACCCGAACCATCCTCAAACATTTTGGATCCCTTATCTGGCTCTTCACAACAATTTGAATCTCAACCATTTTCAAGTATTCCTAATTCTTCACATCCTATCTGGTGTCCATAGATTTGATCCTGAAATCTGGGACTACCCTATCCGAAAAAAATTCGTTCTTTTAAAATAACGGGTCGTTTTGTGTTTTTATTACTCCTAAAGTTCTTGTATTGCATCAAGATATTCCCAAATAGCCATATTAGCCTTTTTCGCCAAATACCCAGATGCCCAAAATTGTTATATGTTGTCATCGGGATTTGTTTGCGGGAAATTCATATTTAATTATTTTGAGCCCGTATGAGGCTATTTGCACTCCGTTTTAACTCTGTTATGATCGAACATATCATTATTCCCTTGTACCAGAAGGATTTTAACAAGGAATAAGTTCTAGGCTTTATTTGTGACTTTTGGCAATTTTTCGTGTTTTTGTGTTTTCCCGTTTCGTTTTCTGTGAAATTTCTCTAGATCAATTCCTTTGTCAGTTTGGCTTGATTCTTGGCCTAAAGTAACTGGGGATCATATACGCACGTTGTGCCGGAGGAAGTCACCATCGGAGGTCTGGTTCACTGGGAAAAAGTGAAGTCGTGCACTAAAAAGCCCCTGCGGTGTTGGGTGCATTTTTGGAAAACAAAGGATTTAGGCTACAGTGGGAAAAATAGAAGCGGCAGCAGTAGGCGGAATTTTGTACTCGCTGCAGGTACTTTTTCCCATGATATAAAATTCACTTAAGTCAGCGGTGGGAAAATAAGAGGCAAGCGAGGCAGGCGGGAATTTATTGCCTGCCTTGCAGGGTAAAAATTCTCATGGTGAAATAAAAGAAAAGTGACTTAAGTGAAATCATGGGATTTTATTGCCTGCCATGCAAGGTAAATAATCCCATTGTCAAAGTCAAATCACTTAAGTGGATCATGGGATTTCGGGGCTGCCTTGCAGGGTAAAAATTCTCATTGCCATGTGTTTTTAAAAATAGAATTTTATTATGCTAAAAGTGCGACCCACCTTGGATGAATAATAATGCATTAAATAAATATTAATTAATATTTATTCACCCAATTTTGGCACCCGGCTTGTGGAAAAGTCAACAAAGGGAAGTGGACAAAAGGAATTTAAAAATAGAATTCCAAAATTAAATAAATTTAATTTATTTAATGCAACCCCTTTTGAGAAGGAAATAATACTTTTTAAAGTATTAATTGATTAAATTAAATTCTATTTTCAGTGGCTATGGTCAAAGCACACTGTGAAGCTTAAGTGAAGTGAAGAGTGGATGATTAAATTGATTAAATTTAATTTAATGGATGGTTGTCCTTAATCATGCAATTTTAGCACATCAGTTAAAGAGAAAAACATGATTTTTAATTAATTAATTGCCAGGAATAGGAAGGGCAATTATTAATTATAGAATTATGAGGGTTATATAAGCATGGGCTGCCATAAGGATGAATTAATTAATTCACAGGTGAAGAAGTGCAGCCCAGAGGAAAAGTGCGCCCCATTTGGAGAAGGATTTTGCTCAAAGGAAGGTGGATTTGATGCTAAAAGCTTCTAGTTTTGGCGCATGCTTTGAAGAAGGCTGATTTGTGTCTGCATAATTGTTTGTAGAAGTGATACAGGTGCTCAGGTGAAGTTGGAAAAATTCATGCTCACTTTGCAAGCAAATAAAACAACAATTTTTGGGGCAGCAGGCTTGAATAGTGCAGATTTTTATTATTAGAATTCTTGTTCATGTTCCGGTTGCCATCTTTGTTTGAATTACTTGCAGGAATTCATCACAGGTGCTTTTATAAAGAAAATGAGCTTTAATCAATGTCCAATACATTGAATATATCCTCCGAATCTGAAGAATTATCCAGATCTGCACCAGTTTTGAAGAATTCCAGTCAAATAAGAAGAAAAAGAATTGTTCAGACAAAGCTATGATGAAGAAAGATGAAAAAGAAAGCACAACGGAGTCATGCATCACTTCTAAATTTGTAGATATTGGAGACACGGATCTAGGCTTGGAACCTCTTGCTGAATTGATAGATAGATCCAAAGTAGGAAAGACTTCACTCATGTGTGCGATTAAAAGCAAAGTGGAATTATTCGAGTTGCGAACTTTTCATCCACACCCGATTCTTAGAGTTTGTTATGCAGTGCGAGATCCATATCCAGATGTAGATGCGAGACACAGATGCAAATCCATATGCAGATCCAGATCCGGATCTAGATCTCATAGTTCATAAAAGCTTCCAAAGACAAAGGCTTCATCCTCTTGTTTCAAATGCAACCCATGAAGAAGTCAGTGCGTGGAAAAGTCCTTCCAAGATCTTGTGCATGTGCTTTCATCTTCCAGTTGAAGCCTTCATTGAATTTGCATTCACCCGGAGTGCTTTCCAGAATTTTTAATTGCTCATATGCAATTAAAAATAAAGATGATGAGTTATTTACGACCAACCTTGCATTGATGCATGTACAGAAGAAGAACTGCAAAATCTTCAAGGATAAAAGAGAAGACAAGGCGAAGGAAAAATTCTAGCCACTTCCAGATCCAACTTGTTATTTCCAAATCCAACTTACTTCCAGATCTAGCTACTCCCAGATCCAGTTTGGTGAGAATCAAAGGCAAAAGAATCAACTGCATGCAGACATGAAAAAGGACAAGACTATAACTTTCCTCTTCCTTCTTCTTTCCTCCGACAAAGTAATTGAGCGATCAATTAAATTATACAACTTAAGTGATTGGTTTAAAAGCCATTACTTGAAGAAGTCAACTACTTGGAGATAGGTGGCACGTGTAAAATAGAAGGTTCTATTTTCAATTGCAAATCATACATGTCATGCAAAGAGGAATTCCAGGAGGGAGATTGTCAGTTGTTTCTTTTCCGACTTCTACATGTGCCAATTCAACTAAAAGCTTCCGACTTGTAATTGCCCCTCTACATTTTATAAGTAGAGGAAGAACCTTCGGGTTAATAATCAAAATTTGTAAGCAGCAACCTTGTGTTCCAGACTTTGTGTTGAAACCCTTGAGAGCCACTTGAAGGAAAGGAATATACGGAGAGCAGATTTCCGAGAGAACTTTGTGTCACACAGTGTATTGTGTTTCTTGCTTTTTATCTTAGATCTTTTAATAGACTTTGTGTTATTTCAAATCTAGATCTAGAGCTACCTTTGTTTAGAATTATGTGTTTATATCTATTGGTTTCTTCTATGTGCATGTAATCAACTCTGTTATCTATTGATTGGGATGCACATCTTCCTCATTTCTTCTATGTGTTTATGTAATTACCTTCTTCTATAACTTTTCCTTTCTTTAAACAACTGCTTACTTGTTGCAAAACTGTTCAGTTATGGTTCATGAACTGAGTAGTTAAAGTAAAACCCCATTTAGATATTAACATACTTTAATTGACAAATCTGACATGGGAGCCTCACCGGTTAAATGAGGGAGATTTATCTCATGACTGCCTAGGTTTTGTGCTATGCAGAAAATCTAGCCAACATATCGATTCAAACCAACAATCTATACCTAAACCACTTTGCCTTATATCCCCGATCCTTCATATGGGGTTTCACATCTTATTAATATGAACTACCACCTATCATTCAATAGATACATTCATATCCACCTTTAAGTCAACCTGAAATGTCAGAAGTTGTGTCTTCCATTCCTATTCTTAGCCTTCATATGGTTTCCTTTCAAGACACAACCACCCAACAACATACATCATCACCTGAGCCTTCTATTGGTTCAACACCTCCATAAAATAATACTAGTGCTTCATCATCTACCCCTCCAACATCCTTCGGTTACCCAAACACACTCCAATGATTTCTTTTGTTGCTTCTACTTTTGTATCTCATCCAATTAGCGATTCAAACTATCACTATGTCCATTCTAACGTCCATTCCTTTAATTAACAATAGTGTTATTGCCACCAATCACCCTATTTCACAACATATACCACAACTATCGCAACCATTAATTTCCATACCACAATTTTCTCCTACTCAAAGTATTCCACAACAAGCACCATCTTATGTTTCCTCTACTATGACCTTTCAATAACCACCTCTTATTCACAACCACACCCTTACCAATATATACAATCTTCACAACCTTTAGCATCTCAATAGCATATTCCACAAAAAAATGTCCCACAACAAAGCATTCCTTCACATCAAAACATCCCTCAACAAAATATTCCGTAACAAAATGTTCCACTTACTTATAATATCCCTCAACAAAATATTCCACAGCAGAATATTTCTTCCCGACAATACATTCCTCAGCAAAATATCCCTCAACAAAACATCCCACTACAAAACATGCCACTTACTTATAACATTCCTCAAAGAAAGTGTTACGCAACAAAATATCCATCCACAAAAAAGCATTCCTTCTCAATAGAATGTTCCTCAGCAAAACATTCCTTAGCAGAATATTCCACTTTAACAAAACATTCCTTCTCAACAATATATCCCACATCAAAACATACCACAACAAAATGTTCCTTATCAACAAAATGTTCCTCAACAAAATATTCCTTACCAAGAAAGCCCTCGACAAAAGTATGTACTCACAACCTAGCCAGTTTGTATTTCAACTTGGTTCATCCTCGTAGCAACCGACACAAACTGACCCCCTTCAAGCTCTCATGAATCATACATCCAATATGAAAGTAGCCTCATCTGCACCTAAAAATGTGCTCTCCTACGATCAAATCTACAATGATCCTATTCATCCCTCAGTCCTGTACAAAGCATATCCACCTCATTGGGAACTTCCAAAACTTATTAATTTTTTTAGTAAGGAATATCCTCAACAAAATATTTGCACTTTTCGCCACGCTTGTTATCTAATAGCCCATGATCAAGACCTCATGTTGAGGAATTTTCCCATGTCCCTCGTTGGTCCTATGTTGGACTGGTACAATAAGATTCTGCAATATTCCCTTTTCTCCTTTGCACAACTCGTGTAATTGTTCTTAGAACACTTTTCTATAAACATAGCCCATGAAAGTCACTATCAATGACCTCTATGCTATCAAACAATTTGAGGATGAATCCATTGCTAAATTTTTTTCCTAGTGGAGGGGTACAATCAATCAATTATCCTTTTCATTACCACAAGATGAGTTGATTGAATTTTTTTTTTTATCATGCGCCGAACATATTTCATCAACATTACAAACTCAATCATTCCAAACTTTCAATGAATCTTTTACCATGGCCCATAAATTGGAACTGCGATCTCTAGAAGATGATCGTGTTCAACTTTATCCTAAGAAACCACGAATTGAGTTTCCATCTAAGTCATCCTTAAGTCCTGAAAAATCCAAATCAGTTGTTAATGCAATAGTAATCAAATCCTCTCCCAAGGAAAATCTCACTACCGAACGTTCTTGTCCACAACATAATTACACACCAATAGGAGAGACTTATAGCACGGTATTTGATAAGTTACTCACTGCAAATATGATAACTCTCCCACCTATTCGACCTATCGACACATATGTATCCAAGCCCTCTTATTATTGAGATAATGACTATTATAAATACCATAGAGTCAAAGGACATGACATTGAAAGGTGTCGTGTGTTTCGTAATGTTCTTCAAGACTTGATTGACAAAGGTGAAATTTATTTGGATAATTCAAATGCTCCCCCAAATCAAAACCTTGACATATTCAAGTAGCCCTTTCTAAATCATCCCCATCCATTGATCAACCACAAACAAATGTTGTTCATGCTCACCACACCATTAACACTATTACTAAAATGATACCCATTATGGAGCCAATATTAACATCTACTTAATCAACATCCATATCTATTGAACCAACATCTACTAAATCAGTATCCACAACCGTACCTACTAAACAAACATCTACATCCACACAACCAACAACAATACCCATTGAACCTAAATCTATATCTACTTAATCCTCGTATGTTATCAACATTATTGAAACTATCTGCCGCCATCCTCATCACAAAGTTATTACCGAATCTATCTCCCCACTAATCATATCCTCTAGTATAGTTACACCAACAACTATACCTTCATTTACAAATATAACTATGATACCTCTTGAAACTTTTATGACACAAACACCTCTACCTAAGGAAATTACAAGCCACATTTGTCCTCCACCTACAAAATCAACTAATCCCAAAACTAAAAATCCACAAGTGGTGTCCCCATATTTCATCCTAAAATTTGTGACTACCCTATCCGAAAAAAAAATTGTACTTTTAAAATAATGGGTCGTTTTGTGTTTTTATTGCCAGAAAGTTCTTGTATTGTGTCAAGATATTCCCAAAGAGCCATATTAGTCATTTTCGCCAAATACCCAGATGCCCAAAATTGTTATATTCTGTCGTCGAGATTTGTCTGTGGGAAATTTGTATTTAATTATTTTGAGACTCGTTTGAAGCAATTAGCTCCCATTTTAACTATGTTGTGATCGTACATATCGTTATTCCCATATACTAGTAGGGTTTTAACCAGAATGAATCTGGGCTTTATTTGTAACCAAAACATTTTGTGTTTTTGTGTTTTCCCGTTTCATTTTTCTCGTGAAATTTCTCTAGATCAATTCCACTCGGTTTGGCCGATTCTTGGCCGGAGTATCTGGAGATCATATACACACGTTGTGCGGAAGGAATTCACCATCGGAGATCGGTTCTCTTGGAAAAGATGAAGTCGCGCACCAAAAAGCTTATTCGGGCTAGCCGCATTTTGGAAAAATAGGGTTTGAAGTGGATCATGGGATTTTTGGAAGCAACATGCGGTGGAAATTTTGTACCTACCTAAAGCATCCGGGTAATTTTTCACAAGGAAGCAACACCACTTAAGTCACAATGGGAAAATTGGAGGTAGCAGACAGGCGGGAATTTCTTACCTGCCTTGT
Source organism: Taxus wallichiana var. yunnanensis (assembly GCA_018340775.1). Taxonomy (NCBI): domain Eukaryota; kingdom Viridiplantae; phylum Streptophyta; class Pinopsida; order Cupressales; family Taxaceae; genus Taxus; species Taxus wallichiana. The sequence goes on along the minus strand of CM031242.1, from coordinate 615,264,741 downwards.
AGGGTAAAATTTCCATTGTGAAATAAAAGAAAAATCACTTAAGGCATTGATGGGATTTTCTTACCTACCTTTAGGGTAAATAATCCCATTATGAAAGTCAAACAACTTAAGTGGATCATGGGATTTTTGTCGCGGCGGTAGGTGGGATTTTGTACACACTTGCAGTACTTTTTCCCATGAAGGCAAAGTCACTTAAGTTATGATGGGAAAATTAGAGGCAGCAAGGCGGCAGAATTTCTTACCTGCCTTGCAGGGTAAAAATTCCCATTGTGGAATAAAAGAAAAACAACTTAAGTGAATCATGGGATTTTATTGCCTGCTGGCAAGGTAAATAATCCCATTATGAAAGTCAAACGACTTAAGTGAATCATGGGATTTTCAGGGCTGCCTTGCAGGGTAAATAATCCCATTGTCATGTGACTTTTAAAAATAGAAATTCCTTATTCCAAAAAGTGCGACCCACCTTGGGTGAATAATAATGCATTAAATAAATATTTGTTAATATTTATTCACCCAATTTTGGCACCCAGGCTTGTGGAAAAGTCAACAAAGGGAAGTGGACAAAAGGAATTTAAAAATAGAATTCCAAAATTAAATAAATTTAATTTATTTAATGCAGCCCCATTTGGGAGAGAAATAATACTTTTTAAAGTATTAAATGATTAAATTAATTCCTATTTTCAGTGGCTAAGGTCAAAGCATACTGTGAGGCTTGAGTTAACTGGAAGCAAAAGTCTAAAATTAAATAAATTTAATTTATTTAATGGCAGCCATGAGCATGCACAAAATAGGCGCCCCATTTGAAGAGTGAAGCTTATTAATTAATTAATTAATTGCCAGGAATAGGAAAGGCATTAATTAATTATAGAATGGTGAAGATTATATAAGCAGGGGCTGCCATATGGATGAATTAATTAATTCATAGCAAAAAGTGCAACCTAGAGGAAAAGTGCGCCCCATTTGGAGAGGATTTTTGCTTAGAAGAAGGTGAAATTAATGTTGAAAGCTTCCAATTTTGGCGCACAGGTTGAAGGAGGTTGATTTGTGTCTGGATAATTGTTTGCATAAGTGATACAGGTGCTCAGGAATTCATTACAGGTGCTTTTATAAGAGAAAGGGAGCTTAAATCAATGTCCAATACATTGAATATATCCTCCGAATCTGAAGAATTATCTAGATCTGCACCAGTTTTGAAGAATTCTGGCCGAATAAAGAGAAGAAGAATTGCTCAGACAAAGATAGATACGGCCATGGCAAAGCAGGATGAAAAAGAAAGCACAACGGCATCATGCATTACTTCCAGATTTGTTGACACCGAGACACAGATCTATATCCCCTCTCTCATAAGAGAGAGGGGGGAGCCGAGCCCTTCTAAAGATGGCTTCTATCATATGGCGAGATTCATCCTCTTGTTTAAAATCCCGCAAAAATTCATCCTCTTGTTTCAAATCCCCAGTGAAAAATCCGGTTGCATGAAAAATTTCTTCCAGGATCTTGTGCATGTGCTTCCAATCTTCCAATTGAAGCCTTAATTGAAGTTGCGCATTTACCTGGAGTGCTTTCCAGAATTTTTAATTAGTCATATGCAATTAAAATAAAAATGATGAGTTATTTATGGCAAACATTGCACTGATGCATGTACTAGAGAAGAATTGCAAAAGCTTCAAGGATAAGAAGGAAGACATGTCAAAGGCAATACCCGCAAGCTGCTTCCAGTCACTTCCAGATCCAGCCACTTCCAGATCTAGTTTGAATCAGCTGCATGCAGAATATGAAAAAGGACAAGACTGCAGCTTTCCTCTTTCTTCTTCTTTCTCTTATTTCCTTCACAAAATAATTGAGCGATCAATTAAATTATACAACTTAAGTGATTGGTTTAAAAGTCATTACTTGAAGAAGTCAACTACTTGGAGATAGGTGGTAGACGTGTAAAATAGAAGGTTCTATTTTTAGTTGCAAATCATGCATGTCATGCAAAGAGGAATTCCAGGAGGGAGATTGTCAGTTGTTTCCTTTCCCACTTCCACATGTGCCAGTTCAACTAAAAGCTTCCGACTTGTAATTGCCCCTCTACATTCTATAAGTAGAGGAAGAACCTTCGGGTTAATGATCAAAATTTGTAAGCAACATTCTTGTGTTCCAGACTTTGTGTTAAAACCCTTGAGAGCCACTTGAAGCAAAAGAATATACGAGTAGATTTATGGAGAACTTTGTGTCAGGGTGTATTTTATTTCTAGCTTTCCATCTTAGATCTTTGAATAAACTTTGTGTTATTTTAGATCTAGATCTAGAGCTACCTTTGCTTATAATTCTGTGTTGATATCTATTGGTTTCTTCTATGTGCATGCAATCAACTCTGTTATCTATTGATTGGGATGCACATCTTCCCCATTTCTTCTTTGTGTTTTTATAATTCCCTTCTTCTATAAATATTTCCTTTCTTAAACAACTTACTTACTTGTTGCAGAACTATACAACTATGGTTCATGAGCTGAACAGTTAAAGTAAAACCCCATATAGATACTAACATACTTTAATTGACAAATCTGACACGAGAGCCTCATCGGTAAATGAGGGATATTTATCTCATGACTTCCTAGGTGTTATGCCATTCAAAAAATCTAGCCAACAACAAGTCATTTTGATCTCATCAATCACATTATTCAAAACCCCTTCCTTCATCAAAGAATACCTCTTCATCTATACCTAGCTCATCCATAACTATGAAAGGAACTCACAAACAAGGTATTGTCCAAGTTTTCAAAAGCCCTTCTTTTACTTTCCTTGAACCATATCGATTTCATGGTCCTAATCCTTTCTTCCCACCTCAACCTAGAAGGGTCATGACTTTTCCTAGTAATCACCCTATTATTTCAGGACCAAAGCCTACTTATCAACCTTCCCCATTAGGTCCTCATCCCCCATTTACTATATTATCTAGGACTCATCAACAACTTGCAATCAATTTCTTATTTCCACTAGAAGATAAGATACCTAAAACTTCATTACCTTCCGCATCAGCACCTAAAGGGCGTTATGCAACCATTTTAGATGACCTCCTCCAAAAATCACTCATAACATTACCACCACCAAAACCATCAAACCCACGAGGATGGTAACTGTTTGGTATGATTTCAATGTTTCATGTGATTATCATAGAACACGAGGTCATTCCATTGAGAATTGTAAATCTTTCCACCTGATTACACAAAAGTTGCGGGATCCAACTTCCTTCTTCCTTCGAATCACATTCAACTTCGCATCAACATCGTGTCACCTTCAAGCCTAAATTAAAGGAACCCATGTTTGAAACTCCTTCTCACCGTGTCGATGTCATACATATCACTACTTGTTCACATAATTACGACATAGACCCATCTGAACCTAAGAAGGCATAAGAAGGGTAAAACTTTTGTAGCCATGCCTCCGCCCCTAGAAATAACTCCTCTATCAAATAAACCCAAAATATCCATCCCTGAAAAATATGGTCAAGCAATGTCACCTAGAACTAAGGTTTCCATCCTCACCGCACCACCTTCACCATCCACCATGATGTAAAAGGTTGTCATTAAACAATTACACCAAGCTCCTATTAAAATGTCATTATACGAACTAATACAAACATCACCTCTTCATAAACAAGCCATGATTAAAGCCCTTTGATCAATAACACTACCTTCAGATGATCCTTCATCCTTTAAAAACTTTGTAGGAGCCCTCAAAGCATTTTTCGCCATATCATTCGAGTCATCCAAAATACCCTCTCTTAAACTAGAAGATCATGACTTACCACTTTTCATCACTACTCAAATTAATGATGTCTGCATCAAAAGGGTCATGATTGATAGTGTGCCACTTATTAACATTATATCCTCCTCGCTTTTGATAAACTTAAGCTATCAACATTGTTATCACTCAAAATCCAGGTCTTACTACGATCCTTTAATGACACTATTACACCCACAATAGCACCATTATAATCATGTATAAAACATATATAAAACATGTATTAACACATATAAGTCATAAAACCTCATCATCATCATCATATAAATCAATTTCATATACATCATGATAATCATCATATCGAAATGGGCTTCTAAGATATGTACATCAAAATACATCATATCAATGTCATACAAAAAGGGCTTCAATGAGTCGTATATCAAATACATCAAACATGTCATCATCAGTAAAGTGGAAACTTTCGGTTGACTGGCTAGGAGGGGTTGTATTTCCATCTCCTCCCGAAGCATCTCTGCGCTCCAACTACTCCCACACCACCAAAAACATCAACATATCCTCCAGCTACTCTCTCACTATCACCTACTCGCTTTGGTATCCGAAATGGATGACCCACACTCGCTACACTAGTACTAGGGCCTACCGCCTTAACGGCCAAGTGATCAACATACAAAGTGACATCAAGATAATCATTCATGATCATATCAACATAATAATCATGCTCTTCCCGTAATGCCTCATAATGAGCCTTAGAAAACATCCCAGGACTCCGCAAGTGACCTTTGTCCACTAGCTTGTGGCCTCAATCCACTAGTCCCTTACTCTCTGTCTACTAGCACGTCCCATCTTCACTAACTTTGCACTAGAAACAGAAGGCCCAGTAATCCCCAAGGCCTTCCTCATCCCATCTCTTTGTCCCTTATATTTATCTCTATATGTAATGGCCTAGGAAAGCTATACACTAAGTCCATCTCACTCAGTAATCAAACTATCCCGCTCAGCAATCAGTGTGTCCTGAACTCCTAGGAGATCATCCCTCTCTATCCTAACCACATATCTCTCCCCCTCCACTACGACCTTCTCGACCATCATTACTCAGCAGCTACAACCAAATCATCATCACCCTCCTCCTCACTTTCATCCTCAACACCCTCCACTGCCTCCCTCGTGCTTAGTGCTCCTCATATCGCTTCGAGCACGTACCCATCTAGCTCTCTCGTATCGCTCTTTGTGTAACTTGATTCCTCTCAAAACTCCTCAATACTCGGGTCCACCATGTTATATACTTAGGGGTAACTCCCACATCATTAATAGGCACAATCAGACCCTTATCATTAGGGCCCATGGTCCCCTATTGATCAATTATAATCTTAGGCTCTCACACACTACCCTCGGGGTCTCTATATCTCCGTCTTCTCACCTGTATTAAACCGGCTCCTCGGGAACTCTCTCGCACCAACCCAAACTGTCTCCTGACATGATCAAAGTGAAGTAACTCGTGCTCACCTAGTCGGCGAGCCTAAACCCATATAGCCTGCTGTAAACTAACCAACTCATCAGGAAACTCAGGCGAAACAAGAAAATCTAGGTATGGCCTCCATACCACATCTCCCACCCACAATCCAGATAGTAGCTCTTGATAATATCATGTCCACCTCCTCTTTAGCCCACAACCTACATCCTCCCTCCATCTAAAAAATTCGAGATGCCCATCACCAATCCCCTAAGGTAATCCCATTGGTCGAGCAACAACATATGCTCGAAGGCCCAAGCCTATAATAAGAACCCAATATCAACACCATATCGCTTGTGGACATTCCAGGACCAAAACTCTCTAAATGTTTGTGCAAGCAGGGTAGGGCCCCACTTAAAAATAGTACAATGCTCCATCATCTCGGCCATAATCCTGTCATCATCCATGGAAATCAGCCACCTCCAGAATCTGCAAAGCATAACAAATGATGGCCATCATCATCATGGTCATCCGAGTACGAACCTCTATATCAGCTGAATATAGTTTGCCATAAGCAAACTCCCCTGACTCAAATATGATATCCCCCGCATATTCTCTAGACAACCTAGTCATCACATCACCCCTCTCCACCTTAATAATAGTATATACACCCTCTCCACGGATCGACAGTCTCAAATGCGGTGAACATCCTCTAAAGTGATCGTGATCTCTCTAGTAGGAAACCAAAAAGTATTGGTGGAAGGATTCCACCTCTTTAACAAAGCCAACATCAAAATATGAAATCTGTGTATCTATCGATAATGTCTCATGGCACCAAAACCAACAAATTCTACATGCTCCCAATTGTCGTATGACATATCAATTCTCACCTCATCTAAAATCAGTGGTATACGATCACGTATAGTCAACTGTGCATCCACCTAAAATACAAATAAATCAACATTAATATCATCATTAAAAATATATTTGAAATATTGAAACCATTCACAACATCAACATCATCACCTGATGATACCAACAACATCTAAAACATCAAAATGACTACAATAGCACATTATTGTCCAAAACTGAAATCCTTCGTTTGTGAACAAAAAAAGTAACTACACAAAATTGCTTGGATATCAACATTAACATCATCACAAAACATAATCAATATCAATTACATTCCACACCAATGTCTATATTGGAACCACAAACACCATGTAAAGTCCAAAACATTTCTTAAAAATCATGTCAATAATCACAAAAGCAAATTGTCCACATTATAGGTGAATCACCATTGATTTACTTCAATCGTTGGCGATTGCATGAATTGTCGGTGATTCCTGTGTTTTTACCCTAAGGCATCCGAATGCCCCCAACATGGCAAGAAAACCCTAAAACTACAAAAATCAACAAAAAATCAACAAAACAAGTTGAGATTGCCTACCTCAACCATTACGGGCTTTTGTTGCTTGCGAGAAGATGCCATTTTGTCTAAATCCTCACTAGTTTTCCCAAAAACACGTTTTCCTCGCTCTTGCTAGCCCAAAATAAATTTTATCCATAGTAACAATGAGGTAAATGAACTTACAACTAGCTATTTATAGCCTAATTTTAATCTTAGGGCAATTGCTGGTGATTGTCTTTAATCGCCGATGATTCACTTTAATCGCTAGCGATTGACCCCTACGTCGCATTAACTATTATTCTCTCTTTTGCCCTAAAAACATGTCAATCATCACTTTTTCATAAGTGTGTCTTACTTTCAATGGACCCTAGTCCTTGAAACATTAAATCGAAAAAAAAAATCAACATTGGGATTCATCATTTGTCTATGGGACGTGTGCCCTTTGGCCCCCATCACTTGACTTTCCCCATCGATTTAGCTTGCCTTCACAAATCATACGTCTATAGGTGTCAAACCCCCTGGTTCCCCTATTATTTGATTCTTTGGTAGCACATCTTGTTTCGGTATCCCTTGGACTGGGGCAACTCTTACGAAACACGTCATGGTGTTCCTTATATTGCGTTGTAGTTATATCACACGTGTACAAAACAACTCTTCATTGTTTTTATCTAACGATTTGTCCTAAAAACCACTAGACAAAAAAGGGCAAATGTAGACACCAAAAATCTACACCCCTCATCCTTGTCCAGACCATTACAATGCACCCACCTCCTCGATCAATTAAATACATCGACATTCCACATTTAATTTTTTAAACCTACCTTATACCCCACACCCTTATTAGTTAATTAACATATAATTTTCTGAACTCTAAATTAATTAAATATATTAATTAGTTTAGGACCATCATTATTTTCCATCATATCATCTCATTTTATCTTACATTATCCTATATAATCTTATGATCGTACACCTAATTAATCACTAAATAACCACCTAATAGTCATCTTAAAACAAACTTAGCCAAATTGGATAATATCTAACCTATCTCATCATTTCCCAAAACAAATTCGACACATCACTAGCCAACCTGACACTTTCAAACAAACCGAAAAAATTCAACCCTCAAAAATACGAACAAGAACCCCGAATTAGCAAGTTGTTCCAACAATTTGCTAAACAAACTCAAATTGATCAAATCGCCAACGATTATTTAACCCCATTTTCTAGTCTCTTTTTGGGATCATCTATTGACATTCTCGAGTCTGAATTCTTTATCAGAGTTTATCATTGTTATACTGCATCAACGTCAACACATTATTATCCAGCATTGGAATTCCCAATCATCAAACAATTTTTGGGAACCATTTCGAACCCTGTCGGTGATAAAAAAATCATCATTCAACTACAAGTTTCATCAATTTCATTCATCATCATCAAGGTCAAATATCACTTTACATTTCTATTTATATGTTCTGTATATTTATCTATTAGTTTTTCATCTCCTGCAAATCAATTGGTTAGATATTACATTTTTGTTAGTCTATTATTATCTCCCAGCATCGCCAACGATTACAAGAATCACCTGCGATTCTTGTCTACTCTGTTTCCCTGCAACATTATTAAGATTTCATTTATCAATTGTATTGTATCTCTTTTGCTCCTAACATGTTGACCAAGTATGGCTTGTTTAGATGACAATAAAGGGTCAATGTCGTGAAATAACTAACATCAACTCATTGCCTATCATCCATCATCCATTACACTGGGAGCAATACAACATTTTACATGACCTCAAGCTATGTGCCATCCACTCTGCTCCTTTGAATAGTTTACAAAACAACTTTGAATCCACTCAACGAATCTGCGAAGCCACAAATGAATTTTGGGAAGCCTACTTTGAGGTTCTGCGTATCCGATCAGATTGGGCCTGGTTTGAGTATCAATATGAAGGTGAATTAGAAGAATTGAGCTCTAAGATTGAATCTGAAGATAAATTGATTCTGAACACTCAGATTTTGATTCCGATTCTGACAGAGAAGAAGAAGAACCATAATACATTTTGGATTTCTTTAAGGAAGAATACACTCCGGCGAGAGTTCAAATTCTCCGGAGAAGAAGAACCAGAAACCACTAGAGAAGAGAGTTCTCCATCCTCTGAGAATTCAAATACTGATTTGGATTCTGATTTCTAAGCATAGTTCATATCTATTGTTATATGTTTGTAATAAACTTGAAACTTATCACAACATTTACCATTTATTATTTATCATCTATCACAATTGGATTTTCAATCACTTGATTGCGTAAACATCAAATTGACATCCTTATCAGGAAGTCCTTTGATTTCTAGGGACTGGCCTTTGCCAGGTAATCTGCCTAATCATTTATTAATCATATCTTGTTTAGTGTTTTTGATTTGCAAGTATTCTCGCAGGAAAGGAGCTTGCATTATTTTGTATATAGAGCGCAACAATCAAACACCATTCATCCACATCCGTGGGTATCTCTAAACCTCGCCATACTGAGGTTAGGTAAGTTTTATTCTCTTGCTTATTAGGTTAATTTGAAGAGGTAAGATTTATTTGTAACAAATTGTTCATGCATCCCATGTTTCCCCGCAATTACTTGAGCTTAAAATTGAAAAAGGGGCCTACAAAGTTCTACAAAAAGGAAGTAATGTGGTTGGGTTTCAAACCTTCAACATATTGGTTTGTCCCATTTTTATTTTGGCCCCATTAAGCACATATTGCAATCATGTGAATAATGTAAGTGATGTTGAGACGATAAAATAGAGCACATATAGTAAAGATTTATTGGGTAGTGACACTATGAGCCATGGAATGCAGGTGTGGGACATGCAAATATTTAATTCCCACCTTTTTATTTCCAACTTTCCATTCACATCTTTGTCTTATCTAACAAATTAATCTTCATCCAGTTGATAACCTTGACGTTAGAAAAAGACAATAACAAAGCCTATTTTATGATGGTCGCTCCCATTATTTTGTCAAATAACCCTTGCGCATGTCGAGAACGATTTTTCTCCCTTCTAGTTAAAGTATAGATAACACTCATGGATGAAGGACATGGGCGTCACTTCTTCTGAAGATGTGAATAAGGAAAAGGGTTTGTTTTATTTGGGCAGTTGGGTTTTGAACTTGGAACCTATTAGATTTTTCCCATTTTTATTTTGACCCCTTTAAGCGCAAATTGCACTCGTGTGAAAAATGCATGCGAGATGGAGACAATGATGTGGAACATAGATAATATATATTATTTTGGTATGAACAATCTAAGAATTACAATGGGTGTAGAGCATGCAAGTATTTAATTCCCACCTTTTTATATTTAACTTTCCATTCATGTCTTTGCCTTATCTAACAAACTAAATTCTGTGCAATCAAAAGCCTTAACGTCATAAAAAATAAAATAGCAAAGCCCAATTTATGTTGGTTAGTGAAAAGACTCCCTAATCACAAATGTGCATGAAATCGCTACCATGGGATGCTAGGTCCACTACACATATCATTGTCTCTAAAGTGTCTCATGATACACACTAGTAAAAACAACTTACAATTACGTATCTTCTAACTATCCAAAAACCACAAGGGATGAAATTACAAACAACTATTACCATTGGAAATATCGATCAACCACTCATTTCCTTCTAGATATCTACAACATATGTTGCCTCCATGTCTTGTTAATTGAGCTCGCCTTCTCCTTCTAGCGATTGACATCAATGACAAGTGGTTGTAGAAAACAAAAGTTTCACATTAGTTCCCTAGAGTGTTTTCCCCACCCCATCGACTTCTCCACCCTCAAACGACTTCTCCAACTCCTCTCACCCTCTCTTGTTATTTCGGCCCTTCCAATTTCACTTCTTCAATACATCATCCCCTTTGACATTTCCATTGTACATTTCATGTATGATTGCTAGTCTAGGCTATGAATAAACTATGGTAGTATCAAGTTGTTGGCAAAGGAGACAAAGAAACGGTTTACACCCTTAATTGGCTCCTTTGTAGATATTTTTGTGTTTTACATTTTCCCTAATTCATCAATACAACCTTAATACATATATTAGAGGTGACCGTCAAATTCCAGGCGGCTTCACATGTAACGAGTAAGAAATTTCGTCATATTTCTCCGAAATTCCGGCTAACAATGCGAGTTTGATGAACCCACTAATTCTTAATTAGAATCAAGAATAACGGCTCACACTTTGAATTTACACCATCCAATGTTCGCTATTCCCCGTAAGCTTGTAAGCTCAGATCTTCAAGGGAACTGATGCTGCCAAGGGGAGTTGGCCCACAACAACACAAGTCTGCATTTTCTTCGACCCTGCAATTCTCTACGGATCTTAAGCACAACCAAATCTTTCACAAGCTGAGCTTACCTTTTGCTAGCAGAGCCATGGCCTCATCTGTCTCTACTGTAAACTCAGACCAGGTCGTAGTGAAGCCCTCGGAGCCCCCTCCACTGCAGGTATAAGAATTTTCACTTAATGTGCTTTTTTATGGATTCCAACACGTAGCTGTGTTTGTTTTGATTGATGATTTGGGATTTTCGCTGGATTCCAACAAGTAGGTGTGCCTGTTTTGTTTGATGATAAGGTTTGTTACAGTTGTAGGATGGATTTTAAGAACTGGGTATGATAGTTTTTATTGATTTGGAATGGGGTTTTTTTCACAAAATGGCAGGTGTGACTGTTTTCATAAACTTTTAAGGCGGGGGTTAGTAGTATGGCGGATTTTGATTGATTTTTAAGCCGATTTCAGTAATATTTCAGATTTCAACCATTAGGTGTGCATGTATTGCTTGATTTTGACCCGAGATTTAGTAACATGGTGGATTCCAACAATTGGGAGTGCCTATTTTGATTGGATTTCATGTGGGTTTTAGCTGTTAATGTCGACGAAGAAGCGTTGGAAGTTTGTGGGATGACCGCGTATGTTTAGGACATAGTTACGTAAGACTGTGGGCCGGGGATGTGGGGACAGGGTTCCAGGATGCCCAAAATTTCCCAGATTTTGGGGACGGCAGGGGTCGGCTATTTAAATATAATATAGACTTATAAATGTACAAATAAATTATATTTTTTTATTAACAGCAGGCTGTGACAGTCTACTATCCTCATTTGTGCTCGAAAATTTCTGTACTTATATATCACTCTTGATTCATCTTATGCATTTGTAATAAATACAGTCGGGTTATGGGTAAATTTTTTGTTCTATGCCTTATTGCTTTTATCATCTACACAACTTTCTCTTCATATGAAATCATACATATCCGCGTGATTAAGTGATTGGAGCTTCTAGAGTGAATTTTAATTAGATTCATAGACAATCTTTTTTCAAATAGAAATAAGCGGCTTCCAAAAACAATCTTACACTACAAGAGTGCATTAGCTCCTTCCCAAATTTATTTCATTTTCAAGTTTATTTGAGCCCAACACAATGGTGCAGCTAGATTGAGGCCATCCATTACCAGACATTGGGAAATGGGCAGAGAAGGTGATCAAGTCATTAATCAGCATGGAACCCTTCAATGGGCAAAAATATGTGCTAAATTCAAGATAAGTGCCTTGAGATAGATACATATTGGTGTTTTTCAAATAGCTATATTGAAGACCTAGTATTCAAATCTTTAAAATCTTGACAAAAATTTAAGAACAATTTTTTTTTGGAGGGCATTAGGCATCCCCTAGAAAAGGGGATGTTTCGGGATGTGCCCCTTGAAATGTGCTAAAAGGGAAACATGGGTGGGACGTTTCTCCCCGTCCTGCCATCCTGAGGACATCCCGGAGACCTTCTGTAACACTGGTTTGGTATGGCACTGAAGCGGCTGGTGAAGACGGTACATGGCGTGGTATCGCCCTTATACCACAAGTCATTCAAAGCCCCATATCCTTCTGAATTGTTAATGGAGACACCTCACATCTCGAGTCTGATCACCTGTGTAAATGTGGTTTGGAAAGATATCACCCTATAATCTCCTGGAGATGCTCTGTTTTTCTTTTCCCTTAACATTTTATTGGCTGTGGTTTCCTTTTGCATGCCTAATTGCTTCTTCAACTGATTTTTAAGCTTGAAAATTAGAAGGATCCTTTGAAGCTTGCAACTTGCAACTAACCAAAAGTGAGTATCCTTCAAAAGTTGCAACTTACAACTAAGCAATAATGAGGGACTGAACATATTGTGGAGCCTTTTTTTGATCCTAGTTAAGTTTCTTTTTGAGATTTTGTTTGAAGATGCTCTCATTTATCCCAATACTTGATGTATTTGATGTTTAAGCTAAGAACCTAATTACAAACAAATGCCAAAATAGATTTTACAGAACTATATGACTGCCAGCATAATCTGAAAGAAAGTTTATATTCCTGTCCCCAATTTCTATAAAGCTAGGCAAATAGAGGGACACTACTTGCACTACTGAAAGGCAGCACACTGTCAAACTCCAGATGCCTTTATACTAAGGAGCCATTTCTAGGTGTATCTCTACTGTCAAAATCCACCGGGAGCATGCACATGGCCTGATCTTCTGATTGGCCCACTTAATTACATAGCTGCATAAAATGTGGGGCATGCCCAGCAGGGTTTGATTGCACATCATTATCATGGAGATGCTTCATCTTAGCACTAGACCATATCCTGTGGGACCTACCCAAACATTTTCACGCTATCTACCCAAACATATTTCCACCATTATAGTATTGTTTTTAATTTTTTTGATAGGTGAACAAAGTTTGTATGCGTCTCTTTCCCATTATATTCAAATTGCTGATTTCCAGAAAGATAAACAGGAACAGTCATTTCAGCAAGTGAAACACCTGGATCAAAAGACAGTGTCTACTGTCTTTAGGAGTCAGCCTATGCCATCCTTGAAATATTTTATGTAGCTATATTCATATATAAAAACATTTTCTTGCTATCTACCCTAACATTTTCACACTATCAACCCAAACATATTTCCACCATTAATAGTATTGTTTTAAAAAAATTTGATAGGTGAACAAAGTTTGTATGTGTCCTTTTCCCATTATATTCAAATTGCTGATTTCCAGAAAGATAAACATGAACAGTGATTTCAGCAAGTGAAACACCTGGATCAAAAGATAGTGTCTACTGTCTTTAGGAGTCAGCCTATGCCATCCTTGAAGTATTTTATGTAGCTATATTCATATATAAAAACATTTTCACGCTATCTACCCAAACATATTTCCACCATTAACAGTATTGTTTTTTAATTTTTTTGATAGGTGAATGAAGTTTGTATGTGTCCCTTTCCTATTATATTCAAATTGCTGATTTCCAGAAAGATAAACATGAACAGTGATTTCAGCAAGTGAAACACCTGGATCAAAGACAGTGCCTACTGTCTTTAGGAGTCAGCCTATGCCATCCTTGAAGTATTTTATGTAGCTATATTCATATATAAAAACCAGGTCCCACATGGACCTATCCAGTAGCAAAGACCTACATTCAGAAACAAACAGCTCCTAAGGGGAAGATGGGCCAGCCATACAACATTAATCTCCTGGAGGGACCATTCAGCCACTATGGCTTATGTTGAACCCAGCTGCTCCTGCTTGGCAGAGCAAAAGCTTGTAAGCCTTGTCAGCCTTCACCATGCTCATCTTGTGAAGTCCGGTCCAACAGGGAGAACAGGCTGTTGCAGAGCCTCTAAGTTCAGCATGGGAAGATTGATGCCCACCTGAGATGGAGATCTACAGTGCCTCTGCAGCTAACCCACAAAATTGACTAGTGTAAACAACCTAGCTTCAAGCTCCTTGAACGCAGCCATAGACACCAGACCACGCGTAGTGGAAATGGGGAAGACAATCTGACCAGATAACGACCACTTCTCTAGCTCTTCATCAACCCAACCTTGTGCTCTTTGTGAATAAAAGTGACAGCAATAGCCATCACACCCTCTTATTTGGGAATTGCATGAGGTTGTCAATGCAGTCCGAGGGCACCTGAAATATCCCTTATGGGATACTACTTAAAAATGCACAAAATATTGAAAACTTGCAGCCAAATAAAATACTGATTTATGCAGATTTTTACAGTAAGGACAACAAACTAAATAAAATCAATATCTCCCAAGATATCCACTCGAATCACTTGAAAATTTAAAGAGAGCTTGATATTATTATAGAGGATATAATAAAACTGTTTTTGGAATTTTACACAAATTAAACTGCTGCCAGAAAAAGCACAGCGTGCCCTAGACAGCTGGAAAACTTCCAAGGTTCGTTACTCTCTAAATACAAGAGCAAAAATAAGGGTCTTTGGAAATAACATTGACAGATATAGGAAATAGTATTTCCACCTTCAGATTTGAAAACAGCCAACTGGAAAACCCCAAATAAAGGCTGCAAGTCGCCTCGCTTGGAATGGAGTCGGAAAATGATGGAGGCGCCTTCAATCGTGCTGCCACACCCAGCCCAAATGGGTGACTGTGTTGAAGTTTCATTGATTATGTTCAAGCTGTGACCTTTTGATTGTACATGCCTTTTGCTATGAAGTTTAAACTTTTCACTATTTTAGTTCGTACATGGTCATAGCCAAATATTACTAGAGATCATAGTTACAATGAGTACTTCAGTTTCATATGGATACAGAGCTCAAGTAGATATGGATGCCATCTATCAACTTCAAGTGTCCTCACATTCTTCTATTGTCAAGATCTTTCATTCTTGACTTAGTTTTTCCATTTTGTTTCAGGTATTTCCATTTGTGCATATGATTTGCTTTCTACTAGTGAACTATTTTCCATCAGTACTGCATTCATAATCAAAATAAGTATAAGACATTTTGTGTGCTCTATTTGAACTTCTGTTTACCAGAAGAACAGATGATAATAAAAATTAGCTATCGTAGGTTGCCTCAGTAAATTTGGCAAGAGTTTTTTCAGTTTCTAGTAGGTCTAGCTAATTGCTATGCAGGAGTATATCTATCTATACGGTACCTTCTTGACGAGAAATTTTCTATTCTTGTTTTTCATGTGGCTGAATGTTGATTGTAGGTCTCTCGCTTGCTTGGAGAAATTTAAGACCACAATTTTTACAGAAATGAGCAGCCTAGCTTTGAAACATCAAGCTATTAACCTTGGGCCAGGTTTTCCAAATTTTGATGGTCCTGAATTTGTTAAGGAGGCTGCTATTCAGGCAATAAAGGAAGGAAAGAACCAATATGCTCGAGGTTATGGTGTCCCAGAGCTAAATTCTGCTGTAGCTGCAAGATTTAAAAAGGATACTGGTTTGACAGTTGATCCGGAAAAGGAAGTGACCGTTACTTCTGGCTGCACAGAGGCCATTGCTGCTACAATGTTGGGTTTGATCAATCCAGGGGATGAAGTGATCCTTTTGCCCCTTTCTATGATTCATATCAAGCAACATTATGTATGTCCGAAGCCAAAATTAAGACTGTCACGTTGAGGCCGCCTGACTTTGCAGTGCCAGAAAAGAGATTCGTGAGGCCTTCTCCAAAATACTCGAGCCATTCTCATCAACACCCCACACAACCCCTCTGGAAAAATGTTTTCTAGAAAGGAGCTAGAAATTATAGCTTCTCTCTGCATTGAGAATGACACATTGGCTTTTACTGATGAGGTGTATGATAAACTAGCCTTTGAGGCTGACCACATTTCCATGGCTTTGCTTCCAGGGATGTTTGAGAAAACTGTCACAATGAATTCATTGGGGAAAACATTTTTATTGACGGGCTGGAAGATCGGTTGGGCTATCGCACCTCCCCACCTGACATGGGGTATAAGACAAGCTCATTCGCTTTCTGACCTTTTCGACATCGACCCCTATGCAATGGGCGAGTGTGGCTGCTCTGCAGGCACCAGACTCTTATTATAAGGAACTCGTGAAAGATTACAGTGCCAAGAAGGATATTTTGGTAAATGGTTTGAAAGATGTGGGCTTCAAGGTCTATGATTCCCCAGGCACTTACTTTGTAATGGTTGATCATACTCCATTCGGCTTTGACAATGACATTGATTTTTGCAAGCATCTAATTGAAAAGGTGGGTGTTGCTGCCATACCAACGAGTGTATTCTACTTAGATCCCAATGATGGGAAAAACATGGTAAGATTTACATTTGCCAAAGATGAAGATACTTTAAAAAATGCTGTTGAAAGAATGAAAGCAAATTTGAAACGTTGAGAGTGCCAGCAAACAAATTTGAAACGCTGATAGTGCCAGCAAACAAATTTGAAACTCTGATAGTGCCAGTCGTGTTGCTTGGTAGACGTTGTAATGGATTAATCTAAGCTTTTACATATATTTATTAGCTTTAGCCTTTTTTATTAAGCAGATTATTGAGCCAATCCATGGTTAACAGGAAGTTTTGTTTCTTTTTATTACCTGTTACTAATCTGCCTACTGTGATGGTGAGGTAATTAGATATCAAAATGCTCAGATAAGTACTTCCATTCTCACATTTTCCTTTAAATTTTGAAGATATAAGATAAGCACTTGGAATCTGAAATGTACCTCGTATTGCTGATAAAGAAGATGGGCATGAATTGATAATAGGCTATTTGTCTGGTTTTCATGGTCCCACGGAAGGGGCAATGCTTTTGTTTTTCTGCAGGTTCTGCTAAAATATTTTAGGAGATTTTTGTATATCAGTGGTCTCACGATTCATTAAATTTTGTGCAATACACACACCAGAGAAAAATTAACTGTATTTCATAGAATCGAATAGTTTTTAAAAATTAATAAAAAAATGTTTGATTGGATACAATAATACAAGCTTATGGTTGGCAACCCGAAAAAGGAGCAGCCACTGTATGTCTTCAGCCCCCAACTGCTTCCTACCTCTGAAAAGATTCTTCCTAAACAGTAGCCGCTCCTCATTTTAAGGTATAGATATTTCTTAAGCAGTTTTAAAATTCAAATGGTGCATCGGACTGCTGCCAACAAAATAGTAGAAGCTGTAGCCCCTGCATGGGACCCCTACCTTAGAGGTAGAAGATTTATCTTCTTTAGAACAAATCACACACTTTTGGCCTCTCACGGAGAGTTAGTGTGTGTAATTACAAAGCATTATTTCTCATCTTTATCATATGAATGCCTGGACTGAGACTCATCCATTGATGAAATAGGAAAGTTGCGACTAGAAAGGTTGATTTGCCGTTACAGATGAGGTAGACTCTAGAGAATACAGAGCATAATAAGAGTCTTTGAAGTATCAAGCAAATATACTGCTCCTCAAAAGCTGACAGTGTAGCACAGTTTTGAGTTGACATATGATTGGATTTTGGGTAAGAATTGATTGCTTTGCAAGTATTTGTCTTATTAGATGACTATTAAATATATTCAATTACGAGACTTCAATAAATTTGTTAAGGAGGTGGAGGAAGGAAACATCCCTTTATATTTTTGGTTTGATTGCCATGGCTGAGTTATCCCTTGTGAATGCGTTTCATACCTACAAAACTATTGTCTTTGTCATTGCTTTTCTGACATTGAAAGTGTAGAGGCTTCTGTGCTTGCTAAATAACAACCACACACTGTCTCCAGTATTTTCCTCTGCGCTTTTATAATTCTTCAAAATGTTGAATCTCAATGTTTATACTTGTCTGCAAACAGTCGAAGTTTTGCAGTCCTTGTTAAAGAACTCGGGCTTTAGCCAAAATTCTTGCCTACATCAGTCTTTTTGCAACTGGTGTTGGCGTAGAACAGCAAGTGTCCTTCTCAAAGGAAAACTTGCCATCAACAGTTTTTTTCACCAGAATAATTGTGGGAGTTGTAACCTGGAGAGCTGCTACCATCCTAACATTGTCCTGAAAAGGATATAGATGAGTATGACATTTGAATTGTGCTGTTCATGTCAATGCCCACAATAATGGTGTGGTTTTAGGTTATCATAAAAGAATGTGTTTGTTAAATTGAAGGCGCGGTTGCATGTGATACGAAATGTGGATCTTTATGCCATCCTAGAGGGTCGGATTATGTTCTAACTTGATTAATTTTTGATGTGTATATGTTTTTTGTTGATCTTTTTCAAACTGCTATGTTGTGTGGATGTTGCAATAATGTTCCAATTCTTTAAAATAGGAGCAAATGCTGAATTAGGTATTGACACAGGAATGTTTTGTTGTCAATATTTTTATAATATTCGCCTTTGCTAGATTTTCTCAGATTCAACATTTTGAAAATGGCCTCTGATAAACAATAAGTTTAGTGATAAATTTGGAACAGTTCAGCTTTAGATGTTCAATCCGTATAGGAGATATTAGGAGGTTGGCAGTAAAGCCGATAACTTGCTCAGCCATAGTTTAATTTTAGATATACTCGTAAGCCCTGCTCTCTTGAATATAAATTTGCTTTTCTTGATTGTGAACATGCCTATAAGTGTACTCCTTTTTGAGGCAGAGAGGAACTAACAACTTAAGGTAGTAGACGAATAAAAAGGTTGGTGGGTCTTTGGAGCTTTATACCCATTCCTTGAAAATCCCATTGGGCTCTATGGTGTATAGTGGACTCTTTGGACTCTATGCCTCTAGGTGGACTCTTTTTGAGGTAGAGAGGAACTAACAACTTTAGTTAGCAGACAAATAAAATGGTTGGTGGGTTTTGGAGCTTTATACACATTCCTTGAAAACCCAATCAGACTCTATGGTGTATAGTTGGTTGGAGCTCAAAATTACACTTTGCCTTGAGTCATGGAAAACCCAAGATTTTGAGACAATATGGGAATTTACAAAGACATTGTTTTGGAAGAATTGAAGTTTTTAATGCATTAAGCAAATCCAACGCCTAGCCCAAGGAAATACACAGCCAGGACAGTCCAAAAATAAACAAAAAAAGAGAATACCCACGTTTGCATAAGGAAGGGACAGCATAAACAAGTTTCCACGTATAAAAAAAGACAAACAAGCTTCCATGCATAGGAGGGAGGGCAGCAGGTGAGAGAAAAGCCAAAAGTTGCGCAGGTTTCAAAGGAGGACAGTCAAATTTAGTTCTCCACACATGCACAAGGCTCAGCCAAGTAAAAATAAAAAATAAAAAGAAGAGGTACAGTCCAGCAAAGGAGAAATCCACACAGCAGAAAGAGGAAACAATTTCATGAGTTGGATCTCCACGCATTCATCCAAAGGAGAACAGTCCAAAAGAAAAAAAAATTGTTTGTCTTGGCTAAGCCAAATTCCCACGCAGGAGCAGCTTGAATTTTTCACGCAGCCAAGGAGGAAAAGAATTGTTTTGTTTATTATTGTTTTAATTTGTTTTGGTGCAGCAGAAGTCCACGCCCAAGGAGAAAGGAACAACAAAAGAAGAAAACCTGTCCATGTGGGAGAGGAAGAAACAAAGCCAAGTTGTTTGAGTAAAACATCAATTTCCAAGCAGTTGTTAATAAAAGATTTCTCACGCAAGCTGAAGGCTTTAGCATTCAAAAACACCACGCATTGTAGAGGGAAGAAGACAAGAAAAAGAGTCCACCACGCATTGCACAAGACAAGAGTCCACGTGAGAGAAATAAAATAAAATAAATCTTCTATGCATTCACCAGGGAGGTGAAAGGAGAATACGAGCCACGCAATTGCGAGAAGAGGAAGACTGTGCATGAAGAAAAATCACATGAACCATTTGAAAATGTCAAACAAGATAGATATCAGCACAAGAAAATGAAATTAATAAGAAAACGATAGATGCGGAATGAAGGTTGCCGCGGTTTGTATCTGTCGAAGTAATCAACTTTGGAACTCGGTATCTCGAAGCTGATTGATTTTCGGGAAGAACGGTTTGTTTCGTTGAATTATTCCCATCTTCATGTACTGGTTTCTAAATTTTAAACGAGCAGCTCCTCATTTGATATTTTTGACGAACCCAAGAAAAACTCAGTTTACTTGATTTTGCCGCGTGCGCAGTTTCAGCTTGGCGGAAGGCCTACTTTCAGAATTCGTATCTTGAGCCCAGACAATCGTCAAGAGAAATGGTTTAGTTTTTGAATTCTTCCCACATTCATGTACGTATTTGCAAAAATTCAAATGTACAGCGCTTCGTTTGATATTTTTCACGGGGTCAAATAAAATGCAGTTTGCATGATTTCGCTGCGCGCACAGTTTTCAGCCTGTCAAGGTGGCTCACTTCGAGAGTTGATATTTTGAATTCAGATGATCTTCAAGAGAAAATAATTATTTCGTTCATTTCTTCCCACCTTCATATGCTTCCTTGCCAAGTTGTAGATTCCCAAGGTGACGTTTGGTATTTTTCCCAGGCTAAAACCAAACGGGATTTTCACAGTTTTACACTTGCATTTTCCTAGCAGTTTCAGAAGAGTCAACTTTGACCTTTAATATTTGACTGAAGAATTTGATTGGGAAAAAACTTTCTGACATGCAAACTTGTGGTACCTTAATATACTTCCTCATGCAGTGAGAAATTCTCGGACAAGATTTGCTATTTTTCCCAAGGCAGTTTTATAGGCAATTTGTGCAGTTTTGTAAGATGGAAGTAATAGCCTGAAATCACGTTTCTGTCACAGTCATGTCATTCCCAAACAAAATGATGTTGTGGTATAGGTTCCAGGGCATTCTACTCACCTCGACGCTCCATTCAAAGTATGAGAACATCGTCGATACCAACTTGGGACACATCAACATAGGTTGATTCTGTGATCGCATATCAACCGAAGGCGAGTCACAATTTTCCTGACGCTTGTTCTAAATTGGTCATCACTTGAATGGATGCACTACGATACTTGCACAGTGTGGCGATTCAACTCCAACGGCTCCAAAGCGAAATAACCTCTAACTTCCTCATTATGCGGTATAAGTCGTAGCTATTGGCATTGGTCTCTTCGGAGTCAAAAGCCATTGTTATCGGCAGAGATCGATAATGGGAGAATCTTGTCTATATCAATTTTTCACTTGATCATTGTGGCGGATCTATTCATAGACAAACCAAGACCAACAACAAGTGTAATTGTGCGGATCATCAAGCAAGGCCACATCATTCAAGCGTGTCCCTGTCAGCTCTCAGTTAGCAGTGTGCACAATACTTCATCGGCCAATCTTTAAGTTGTTTTGTTCTCGAATTAGACGATCATGAGTGAATCAGAATGCCAACACTTCAAGATGGTGACAAAGACAAAATACATAACTCCAGGAGGTGAATTGCAATTTTGGCTCTTGGAAGATCTTCTCAATGGCGAAAGATCAAAAGTTGGATTCTGACAAGCCAAGGTGGCGTAATGACTATAGTCTCACGACAAATGAATAATTCATCATGGAAGGCTATTCAAAGCATGTGGAGAATTGTGCATAATTGTGAATGTGAATACGAATGAAGACGAACTTGCTCACACCATGATGTTGCTCAAATGGAGGGATGGATGAATTGCTCAAGTTTCAAGATCGGCTCTTTTATCACCTGGAGGATTGCGTAGCACGGTCAATGAGTTCATTCCGTACGACCGGGATAGGCGGACTCTTGGCCCAATGGATAAAGCACTGATCCTAGGTGTCTTGATCTGGGTGGCGCATTGCTGACTAAGATGTCTACGTGTGCATCCAAGTCATTTAAGTGGGTCCACATGCACCCATTTATTTTATTTATGTATTTTTCCTTAAATGACTTTTTAACTTAAGTGGTTTCTATTTTTAGTCACTTTTTAATAAAGTTGTTGAAAAAGTCAAAGGTCACTTAGGTGCCTAATTTAATGATCATGTAAAACCTTAACTACTTTGTAACCAACTTTTGGGTTATAAAAGGAAGTGAAGGGCTCATTTATAAAGGGTGAATTTGAGAGAGGAGAAGAAATACTATTATGTGCAAGCTTTGTTTCAAGAAGAAACTTTGTGTTCTTTTGTGAAAAACATTTTAGAGTTAATGCAATACGAACTTTGTGTCTCATTCATTGTCTCTTGTAACATTTGATGTTCTTATGTTCATTAGATGTTAGGTGTTTGAATCTTGCATGCAAATATTATCTTTGATCTTATTGTCAACGTTATTAATCGGTTGTTCTAGTTCACAAGTGATCAAGCTCTGATTATCTACTTGCTCATGTGTGTTCCCTTTTACACATTCTTGTTTGGCTAACTCAAACTCCATTTTATTTGTGTTGGTTATTCATCTTTCTTCTTCGTGCAATATTAGGCTCTGTGTTTACCTAACTCTTGCATGTTCTTTCATTTCATTCCATTTCACTCCTTTCCTTCATTCCATTCCATCTCCTTCATTCACTTTTCTTTCCATTGATGTTCTAAAACACCCCCACATACAATTTTGAATGTATAGATGTAAATATAGTTTTGGTTTTCAATAAAGGCAACCTCACCTTCATTGAGGAGGGACTTTGTTCCCACACTGTTGCATGTCATTTGCATGCATGAAAATCCATATGCTAACAGTCCCTATGAAAAATCTCGCCTACTACTATGACACGTATTGTCCTCTGGGGCAACTATTCTTGACACGCCCTTCTACTTCACAATATGCACACCATATACCACTACAAGTCTCATGGGCTGAGTTCACAGATAAATTTTCCATTTGCTTAGCCATAGAAGCGATTTGAGCTTCCAGAAATGGGTTAACACCAGTGTCAATGCTCCCAACAACTTCAACACGCAGGCATCTTCCAATGCCTTGTGCGGGTCTCAGAAAAGTCTTATGAGAAAAGCTCTTCTAAAAGGTGTTATCAACCCTCCAACAAACCATTAAACATGTTGTGAAGGGTGAATGTCATATGAAAACTTTGACAAGAGAGTCTTAAACCATGCGTCATACTCCAAAGACACTCTACCATTCCCTGTTGAACTTTCTTAAGGGCATTGATGCTCTTCTGTTCAAACTCAGGGATGTGGAATTCTACTAGGAAGGCATTTTTCAATGCGGTGTAATATACCACCGTCTAATGGGGTTCATACTTCCTATACCAACTATGCGTGCACCCTTACAACATCGTTGCAAATTGATTGCCTTCCATTCTGGGGTTGTGATCCCCTTTGCGCCATAGAAAATCACACTTGTGAACATGCTCCACAACATCTTCAATACCCCTGTAATATGGCAAATGTAAAGACATCTCAAAGAAGACTTGAGGGGGTGGCTAGGGCCCTTGTCCTCCTGATCCAGCTCCTTGACTTCCTCTCGGTGTTTCTCCTTCGCCGGATCCACTAGATCCACTAGGTCCCGTGCCTCCAGATCCACTAGTTCCACCTCCAGATCCACCAGTAGCTAGTAATGGGCCTAAAGTGGTCATGCCTAGGGTCCCCAATGTCCCACTAAATTATGCGCCAACCATCTACGAGATTGTGTCACTTGCTGGATGTGTGTCTCGCGCCACTCCCCGATGCATTACCCAAGCCTTGTATATTTTCTCCTTGTCTAAAAATTCCTCCAAATATTGGAATAGTATGCGTAGCCATAGAAGTGGGAAATGAAAAATTGTATCTCCTGGGTGCAAATCTGTCACTTCCACTGATACCAATTGGGTCGATACTCCTTCCTTGATCTGGAAAACCAAGCGCCAGGGTTTGGTCACTAGGTGGGTTCAGATGTGCGCCAACGACTCTTCTTTCTCTCGTGCGACAAACTCTCATCAGAATCCGAAGGGGTCTCTCTTACGCACTTGCCAAGATGGGGTAGCACAGACTTCTTAGGTTCCATGTCCTCCGTGTGAACCTCAAATCCTTCCCACAACATCTAGCCTCCATATATCCATCACACTTGCAACCTCACGTTTTCTAGCAATCTCCCTTTCATGTGCTTCACTATACTTGAGTCGTCTCTCCTCCCTTTCTTTCTCCGTCGTAATGTCCACATCTTCCTCCACCCTAGCTTCCTCGCCAAAGGTGCTCAGGAAGGTTTAGCCGCCATCGAAAATGCCTCCAAACTCAAGGTAACAATCAATATCTTCATTGCAGAGGAATAGCACGTAAAAATGATCATATGGGCTCCGCATAAACTCAAACTCAAGAACCTTTAGACAAGAATATGTGAAATAGCGTACTCTAGAGTGTAGCTAGCTAATACTCCTTTCTACCAATGTTCCATAGGATGAGTCCACATCGATTTTCATCTTGCAGCCTCTAGTACTCTTTTTTTGGGTCCACGTGTGTAATCTATAATACCACTTGATCTAGACGCATATGTCAAGAGCCATTCACACACTCTCTACTAGGAAGCATTAGAAAAAAATTCATACAAATCATTGTAGAGGTTCTCTTCTACCCATCTACGTGCATCAAACTCAGGTCTAGTGTTGAATCTATAAGAAAATTCATCCTCCGTGCTCTTAAACCATGATTCAACACTTTCCAAGGTTAAACGCTCTATCATCACTCATTGCACAAATCATGATGTATATCATTTCCCACTACAACTTTGAAAATATTTCCTAGAAACAAAACCAAGATGTAGTCATTTTTACACCCACCAAAGAACAAGGGAATCACATGCACGCACGCCTATCACCTGGCCGGGCACTCAAGGCGCCACCGAGGCACACATAGGTGCCGAGTCTCTTGTTTATGTGAGTTGAGTAGGAAAACATCATCTATGATCCAAACTTTAAAGAAAGTGATCGGAAATGAGACATGCAAACATCATAGAGCTCAAAATGGCTCTAGACCAAAGCAGTCATTCCAGACAGAAAAATACTTTAACAAAATATAAGACTGAACCCAAATAGAAAGGGAAATGCACAAGGATTCATACTTATTCCATAAACATACATGAAGTAGAACTATGAAGATATGAGGATGGACCAAAATATTTAATGATCATATTCAAATAATTTGGTAACCTCATTACATTCATTAGATCCATTACAGAACATCATAGTATGGTAGACCAAATTCATACATCATAACTAAATCTAAATTCCTTAGTTGTTCCAAAAGAAATTTTATAACCCAAAGCCCTTGATGCATCCTTCTCCTATATTTCATCTACCCAACCCAATATAATTCCTTGTGCCATTTCTACGAGCTCGGCTCTTCGATCTCTCTTTTTTCTTCTCTGCAAGGGCGCTTGTATTTATAGCACCTCGACGTGCCAACTCATCCTTCCGCAACCTCGGATCCGACACCAAGTGTCTGAATGTGGTCCTCCATGGGCGCATGCTCCTCCAAGATTGAGCTCTCCACTCTTTTCCATGATGGCCTTCTAGAAGCCTCCATCGCAGGGCATATTCCTTCCTAGGCCAGCCTATCACCACGCCGACACCTTATCCACTTCGCATGCGTAGTCGAGTCACACTTTTCTCGTGTCCTGCCCAATACACCGAATATGGCTAAGTCCTGAGACCTTGTTCTACCAACGCATAACACAGTCCTTCTAAAACCCTCCTAGAACCCCGCCTTGCACACCTTCTTCTCTTTGCTCATCCTTCAACCTAGGCCTTGCGCGCCCATGCACTCCTTTTGTACTTGGTCAATATTTTAGGGGCCCAACACTTTCACACAACATTCACATAAGAAAGTAACCACAAAACATTCAATTTTCAACACATTGGCTCTAAAACAAGCCAAGTAGAGAAAGGAATATGGGGATACCCTTGTGCCTCCCAAGGGTTTGGATGCCCACCTCAAAAACCTCCAAAACACAATCAACCCCAAAATCTCTTATGCCTCCCTACAAGTAAAAATATCTCTTATTCCTCCCTCACTCTTATGCCTCCCTCTCTCTTATGTCTCCCACAATGAACAAAATAACAAGATGAGAACAAGGTGGGGCACCCAACCCACACCCTCCTAAATACTCAAGAGAAACTTTTATGCCTCCCAACAAATTTCATCCCATTTCACTTTCTCATACACATCCTAAGGACATTTCACTACCCAACACATCATGCAATACAACATTCATTCAACACATAAACACATAAGAAAGAGAAGAAAACATAAGGGCGAAGACCCTACCTTGCCATAGCAAGAATCCACTCCACAAGCATGTTCCAAAATCCTCGCAAGCTCAAGCAATTCCAAGGAATCTTCAACTCCAACAATCACTCTCAAAAACAATTTTTCCCAAAAATGAGAGAGCTAAAAACCAAGCAAGTAACCCCCAAAACTTCACAAAAATTTTGGATGAGACACCGTCCATCGCATGGTAATATTAGGTTTTCAATTTTAATGGTACTTAATAAAACATTAGAATCCTCGTATTCACTCCAAAATCAATCAAAATAAATGTTCCATAAAAAAATGTTGATTTATTCCCAAATACAACAAAGACACGGGGTTAAAAAAGAGTTACCTTAAAATCTATACTTTGAAATTCATAGAACTATTTTACCTCAACTCTAGTGACATGTGGGCATGAAAATTTTACTAAAATGAAATCTTTTGGATGCTCTTTCTCATTTTCTCTATGTTCGTACCAATAAATTTGCACATCTTTCTTGACCTTGAAGTTTGTCAAACTAGATATCTCTTCCACAATATCTTCTCATGTAGGCTCTACAAGTGAAGATAAAGCCTAATAATCACATTCATCCCTAATGGCAGCCATGATGTCCTCAACATCTTAAAACATGGAGGAAGATTCATCTTCTTATTCAATCTCTCCTAGTTCATTTTAAAAATGATGCTCTAAATCTACAAAAGTACATGTACCTCGGTAATCCACATCAATAACTCTTTACAAGGATATAGTGACTTCATCTCAAAGTCTCTTTCCCAATCCTTCATCTCTTACAAGATTTCTTATCCTTTTCCAACTCTTTAGGCCACCTTTCCAAAGGTATGATGACTTATTCAAACTTTAAAGGATGGTGATTATGTTGATCTTCTTTCATAGGTTCGATGTAGGTGTTCTCTTGGGTCAGTAAAAAGGTTAGGCTCCACTATATATTTTAAGAGTAAAGCAATCTTTGGCATGGTTGCATGTATTTGAATTCAATCAATGAAGAAAAGGTAGAGCACTTAAATGTTGTTTCAATGGTTTGAGTGATTGAGTAGGAGGACCATATGATTTTTTTGAAATATCACCCCTTAGACAAGGTTATCTTAGACCAAATTCTTTAACCTCTATCTCTTTGACTAGCTCTTACATATTCTTGAAGTTTCTTTCTATGATTTGATCCTTTTGTTGAGGGATGTACCAACTTGGTGAATGATCTTCCCATGAACATGGTTTTCTAAAAACAAGTTTCCTAGTTCTCATTCGTTCAATCATCTTTGGATATTTCTTCATATTGTTATCTATGTCTCGTATCTTTAATGTTGATCGAATTAGAGATGGAGTTGTCTCTACCACGCATATATTCATGTTCTTAAAAACCATCATTTTTAGTAGAAAATCTATATACATCATATTTATCATAGTATGTTTCATATCCATGACGTTTTGTAGCATTAGGAGTGAATGGAGCATGAGGATAATATAGTTGTTATGGAGGGAAGTGAGGAGGATTCCAACGAGGATGAAAGTAAGTTGTAAATACATAACTTTATGAAAACAAGGGAATGATCAGTGAATGGATTGTGAATTCTTTTTTATAAATTGGTGGAGAAGCCAAGTGCTTATAAGAATATAATCAATAAGAACACACAAAATTTGTGCAATGGGCACTTATAAGATGAATACAAATTGTAAACAAAATGTCCTCACAAACTATCTCGATTCAGTGCCCTCCTTCTAGCGCTAGTTAAAATATTGATGTGTTTTTACACATAACATGGTATAATAGCAATCGAGGATGATATAAAACCAAATTGAATCCTTAAGAAACAATCGCTTAAATTTCAAAAAACCTAAAACAAGGTATGTCCCTCCTTCTAGCGCCACTTAAGTTGTTGATTAGTGTTTTCTACACACCAACAAACAATTATCAAATAGGGAGAAATGCATTAGATCTCTATCTCTCCCACTCATTTTAGAACGCTAGCCAAATTTATGGATTTAAGGTTTGAATTACTCTAAGATGTCTAACTTAAGTTGGGATGCGTGTGACCTAGTGTTAACCGACATGTCTTAGAAGACCATATATTATGGTTCTAATTTTATATCTTATTTATTTATACGAGCATTTATTTTATTGTATTTTGGACATGAAAGTATTGCTTTTTAATGAGGATCGACCTATTGGTATTTACAATGGTTCAAAATGATGCGGGTTTCCAAAAACTCTATAGGAAGGAAGGGTAGGGAAGAAAAGAATACTAGAATCTCCTCCAGCTTTATGAATATTGAAAACTCATGTTATCTCAGTCAAACACACATAAAACTAGAGAAAACTAGAATTAGTTGTTTAACTTGGTTCTTTGTAAACTCTAGGAAATCACTATGTAAGTAGAACATAAAAGGAAAAAAATTGCATCATCTAAATAGAAAACAACAATTCATTTATAGAGCATACATCAAAGTTCAATCACATTAATTACCATCCAAGCAAATCAAATTCCATACAAAAAAACTTGATTGGAAATTGAAGTGTAAATTATACTTAATAAATTAAAAGAGATTATAATCTTGCTCTTGAATACATGAACCAATAATTAAAAACAAATATCAAAACTCACAAAACTTGCAAAGCTACAAAACTACCGTCATGTTATATTAAATTCAGCTCCACGGTATTTTCCATTAAAATTACACAAATTTATATAGAAATAAACCTCTTCATGTTTTTGGAACTCCTAAAATATACAATCTAATCCTAAATCAACTAAATTTAAAACTACCAACCAACTAAGTCTAAACTAAGATCGAAAAGTTTATTACAGAACATGCTCCATTTTAAATTAATTCAATCCCCAAAATAAATAAATTAACTCCCAAAATATCTCCTTTTGTTGAACGTCAATTTTAAACTTTATTTGATTGATTTAGCATTCAATATAATCTCCAAATAAAAATAAACTCTCAATTGGCTTTGTATGGCTTTTCAAACTCAGTAAATTATTGTTTTATCTCTATTTTCAATTGCATGACTGTCAAAATTAGAGCTTTAGATACATCTAATCAAAATGAAATAGATTACTTCATCTATTGTTCACTATATTAACTTATTGGTCACAAAAATAGGCTCAATTTGTCTCCATGAAACTTATCCATTATCCATTTTATCCATGGGATTCTCTCTATATTTTATTTTTGTCTCACTTTTTACCAACAATTTATTTAAAACTTTAGAGCCTTAATTAAATTTTAGCTTTAGCTTTATGACTTTCACTTATTCTCCATCCTTGAAATTTTACCAATTTAGGAAAGTTTTCTTCAATCGGTTTATCCTTTGTGCAGATTCAAATTTCCTCTAGATGATCTCAATGTCTTCATCTAGAGGAAATATACTCATGAGATTTTCACTATGTTCATATGTGCCAAAGATCGATGCTCTCTTATCTTTCAAACCCCCGCCAATTAGTGTTCATTGATGATAAACATGTGCTCAACATCGGTTTCTCCTTGACTATATTTTATTTTATTTTAAACTTTGAATCATGATATACTCGTAGTATGATTTCTCTTCACACAAAGCCATCACATGTCTCAATGGAAAGTGTTTGCCAAGAGCTTTCGAAAAGTCTAATTTGGTAAAAACAAATCTCTACATCAAAATTACAATGATTTTAAAATATGTCATTTTCCTCGTGTGTGTGCGACACTCAACTTTTGAACCCAAAGACATAGGCATTTTTCCGAACTCCGTTATCAACCCTTTTGCAATGTGGTTCTAATTATTTTATTGCATTTGATTAAATTTGATTATTATGTGGTGAATTCGCATGCAAGAATTAATTTTCTATAAGGGTCCGTGGTCAAGAAAAAATTTATTGTCTCGGTTTATGGATCAATGCTAGTCCTAAACTAATAATTATACAAAGAAAAGATGGCGGATGAACTTGAAAATTTTGGATGAGACACCGTCCATTGCATGGTAATATTAGGTTTTCAATTTTAATGGTACTTAATAAAACATTAGAATCCTCGTATTCACTCCAAAATCAATCAAACTAAATGTTCCATAAAAAAAGTTGATTTATTCCCAAATACAACAAAGACACGGGGTTAAAAAGAGTTACCTTAAAATCTATCCTTTGAAATTCATAGAACTGCTTTTAGCTCAACTCTAGTGACATGTGGGCATGCAAATTTTACTAAAATGAAATCTTTTGGATGCTCTTTCTCATTTTCTCTATGTTTGTCCCAATAAATTTCCACATCTTTCTTGACCTTGAAGTTTGTCAAACTAGATATCTCTTCCACAATATCTTCTCATGTAGGCTCTATAAGTGAAGATAAAGCCTAATAATCACATTCATCCCTAATGGCAGCCATGATGTCCTCAACATCTTAAAACATGGAGGAAGATTCATCTTCTTATTTAATCTCTCCTAGTTGTTCATTTAAAAATGATGCTCTAAATCTACAAAAGTACATGTACTTGCAATCCACATCAAGAACTCTTTTACAAGGATATAGTGACTTCATCTCAAAGTCTCTTTCCCGGTCCTTCATCTCTTACAAGATTTCTTATCCTTTTCCAATTCTTTAGGCCACCTTTCCAAAGGTATGATGACTTATTCAAACTTTAAAGGATGGTGATTATGTTGATCTTCTTTCATAGGTTCAGATCTAGGTGTGCTCTTGGGTCAGTAAAAGGTTAGGCTCCACCGTATATTTTAAGAGTAAAGCAATCTTTGGTATGGTTGCATGTATTTGAATTTAATGAATGAAGAAAAGGTAGAGCACTTAAACGTTGTTTCAATGGTTTGAGTGATTGAGTACAAGGACCATATGATTTTTTGAAAGATCACCCTTAGACAAGGTTATCTTGGACTGAGATTCTTTAATCTCTATCTCTTTGAATAACACTTATATATTCTTGAAGTTTCTTTCTATGATTTGATCCTTTTGTTGAGGGATGTACCAACTTGGTGAAGGATCTTCCCATGAACATGGTTTTCTAAAAACAGCTTTTCTAGTTCTCATTTGTTCAATCATCTTTGGATATTTCTTCATATTCTTATCTATGTCTCGTATCTTTTAATGTGGATCAGAATTAGAGATGGAGTTTTCTCCACACATATATTCAAGTTCTTAAAAACCATCATTTTTAGTAGAAAATCTATATACATCATATTTATCATAGTATGTTTCATAGCCATGACATTTTGTATCATTAGGAGTGAATGGAGGATGAGGATAATATAGTTGTTTTGGAGGGAAGTGAGGAGGATTCCAATGAGGATGAAAGTAAGTTGTGAATACATAAATTTATGAAAACAAGGGAATGATTATGAATGGATTGTGAATTCTTTTTTTATAAATTGGTGGAGAAGCCAAGTGCTATAAGAATATAATCAATAAGAACACACATAATTTGTGCAATGGGAACTTATAAGATGAATACAAATTGTAAACAAAATGCCCTCACAAACTATCTCAATTCGGTGCCCTCCTTCTAGTGCTAGTTAAAATATTGATGTGTTTTTACACATAACATGGTATAATAGCAATCGAGGATGATAAAAAACCAAATTGAATCCTTAAGAAACCATCGTTTAAATTTCAAAAGCCTAAAACAAGGTATATCCCTCCTTATAGCACCACTTAAGTTGTTCATTAGTGTTTTCTACACACCAACAAACAATTATCAAATAGGGAGAAAGGGATTAGATCTTTGTCTCTCCCACTCATTTTAGAACCCTATCCGGATGTATGGATTTAAGGTTTGAATTACTCTAAGATGTCTAACTTTAGTTGGGATGTGTGTGACTTAGTGGTAACTAACATGTCTTAGAAGACCATATATTATGGTTCTAATTTTATATCTTATTTATATATACGGGCATTTATTTTATTTTCATCTGGACATGAAAGTATTGTTTTTAATGAGGATTGACCTATTGGTATTTACAATGGTTTTAAATGATGCGGGTTTCCAATACAAAACTCTATAGGAAGAAAGGGTAGGAAGAAAAGAATACTAGACTCTCTTCCGCTTTATGAATATTGAAAACATGGGTTATCTCACCAAACACAAATAAAACTAGAGAAAACTAGAATTAGTTGTTAACTCGAATCTTTGTAAACTCTAGGAAATCACCTACGAAAGTAGAACATAAAAGGAAAAAAATTTGCATCATCTAAATAGAAAACAACAGTTCATTTATAGAGCATACATCAAAGTTCAATCACATTAATTACCATCCAAGCAAATCAAATTCCATACAAACAAACTTGATTGGAAATTAACGTGTAAATTATACTTAATAAATTAAAATAGATTATAGTCTAGCTCTTGAATACATGAACCAATAATTAAAAACAAATATCAAAACTCACAAAACTCAAAGCTACAAAAACTACTATCGTTATATTAAATTCAGCTCCACGCTATTTTATATTGAAATTACTCAAATTTATATAGAAATAAACCTCTTTATGTTTTTGGAACTCCTAAAATATACAATCTAGTCCTAAATCAACTAAATTTAAAACAACCAGCCAACTAAGTCTAAACGAAAATTGAAAAGTTTATCGAAGGAACATGCTCCAATTTTAATTTAATTCAATCCCTAAAATAAATAAATAAACTCCCAAAATATCTCCTTTTGTTGAACGTCAATTTTAAACTTTAGTTGATTGATTTAGCATTCAATATAATCTCCGTAAATAAAAATAAACTCCCAATTGGCTTTGTATGGCTTTTGAAAGCTGGAAAATTATTGTTTTATCTCTATTTTTCAATTGCATGAATGTCAAAATTAGAGCTTGAGATACATCTAATCAAAATAAAATATATTACTTCATCTATTGTTCACTATATTAACTTATTGGTCACAAAAATAGGCTCAATTTGTCTCCATTAAACTTATCCATTTTATCCATGGGATTCTCTGATATTTTATTTTTGTCTCAATCTTTACCAACAATTTATTTAAAACTTTAGAGCCTTAATTAAACTTTAGCTTTAGTTTTATGACTTTCACTTATTCTCCATCCTTGAAATTTTACCAATTTAGGAAAGTTGTCTTCCATCGGTTTATCCTTTGTACCAATTAAATTGTACCTCATTCTCAACTCGATAACATCAATTATTTATACATAAATATTTTTCATTTCGATCTCCGTGCATATTCAACTTTCCTCTAGATGATCTCGGTGTCTTCATCTAGAGGAAATATACTCATGATATTTTCACTATGTTCATACGTGCCAAAGATCGATGCTCTCTTATCTTTCAAACCCTTGCAAATTAGTCTTCATTGATGATAAACATGTGTCCAACATCGGTTTCTCCTTGACTATATTTTATTTTATTTTAAACTCGAATCCCGATATACTCGAGTACGACTTCTCTTCACACGAGCCATCACATGTCTCAATGGAAAGTGTTTGCCAAGAGCTTTGTGAAAAGTCTAATTTGTTAAAAACAAAGCTCGCATCAAAATTTACAATCATTTTAAAATATGTCATTTTCCCTTGTGTGTGACACTCAACTTTTGAACCCGAAGACGTAGGCATTTTTCCGAACTCCATTATCAAGCCTTTTGCAATATGGTTCTAATTATTGCATTGCAAATTGATTAAATTTGATTATTATGGGGTGAATTCGATACAAGAATTAAGTTCCTATAAGGGTCTCTGTGGTCAAGAAATAAATTATTGTCTAGTTTACTGGATCAATGCTAGTCCTAAACTAATAACTATATAGTAAAGATGGCGGATGAACTTGAAAATTTTGGATGAGACACCATCCATTGCATGGTAATATTAGGTTTTCAATTTTAATGGTAATTAATAAAACATTAGAATCCTCGTATTCACTCCAAAAATCAATCAAAATAAATATTTCATAAAAAAATGTTGATTTATTCCCAAATACAACAAAGACATGGGATTAAAAAGATTTACCTTGAAATATATCCATTGAATTCATAGAACTCTTTTACCTCAACCGTAGTGACATATGGGCATGCAAATTTTATCAAATGAAATCTTTTGGATGCTCTTTCTCATTTTCTCTGTGTTTAGCCCAATAAATTTTGTACATCTTTCTTGACCTTGAAGTTTGTCAAACTAAATATCTCTTCCATAAGTATCTTCTC
Organism: Taxus wallichiana var. yunnanensis; assembly: GCA_018340775.1. Lineage (NCBI taxonomy): Eukaryota > Viridiplantae > Streptophyta > Pinopsida > Cupressales > Taxaceae > Taxus > Taxus wallichiana. The sequence continues at coordinate 615,230,094 of CM031242.1, read as the reverse complement.
ATGTAGGCTCTACAAGTGAAGATAAAGCCTAATAATCACATTCATCCCTAATGGTAGCCATGATGTCATCAACATCTTAAAACATGGAGGAAGATTCATCTTCTTATTCAATCTCTCCTAGTTGTTCATTTAAAAATGATGCTCTAAATCTACAAAAGTACATGTACCTCAAAGAATCCACATCAATAACACAAAATTATTTCAAAAATAAGTTCATTTTATATCAATGAATTAGTTTCTAAAGAAAATTAATAATTTAATTCAAAATAAGGCATTTCTTCTTCACTAGTTTCTTACTCTTTTCCCTCATGTATCTCTTTAATCTCCTCCCACATAGAACCTTCTTTAAATATAGATGAATGTCTCGACAAAAATATTTTGTTAAGTTCAAACGGAAGACTTATAAACCAACTTATAAATTACACGGGTCCTTCTTCTTCATCCATATCTTCAAGACCAAAAACATTTCTTCATTTTCACATTTCATATCTGAATGATCATCCTTGTGGTCATCTATTACCTCTTTCTCCTCGTAATTTTTTTTTAGCGCTCTTTGACCATGGATTGATCCATATAATCGGCAGGGTCTATTGAAAGAGATGGGATATAGCTCCATCATCATTTTTAGATTCATTTCAGTATGATACAATTAATTATTAGCTTTCAAAGGATGGTTATTACCTTAGGAGACCATGGTACATATGAAAATGGTTGGATGTTATGTAGTTCTTGATAAGGATATAGTGACTTCATCTCAAAGTCTCTTTCCCATTCCTTCATCTCTTACAAGATTTATTATCCTTTTCTAACTCTTTTTAGCCACCTTTCCAAAGGTATGATGACTTATTCAAACTTTAAAGGATGGTGAGTATGTTGATCTTCTTTCATAGGCTCGATCTAGGTGTGCTCTTGGGTTGTAAAAAGGTTAGGCTCCACTATATATTTTAAGAGTAAAGTAATCTTTGGCATGGTTGCATGTATTTGAATTCAATGAATGAAGAAAAGGTAGAGCACTTAAATGTTTTTTCAATGGTTTGAGTGATTGAGTAGGAGGACCATATGATTTTGGTGAAAGATCGCCCCTTAGAGAAGGTTATCTTGGACCGATTCTTTAACCTCTATCTCTTGACTAGCTCTTACATATTCTTGAAGTTTCTTTCTATGATTTGATCCTTTTGTTGAGGGATGTGCCAACTTGGTGAAGGATCTTCCCATGAACATGGTTTTCTAAAAACAAGTTTCCTAGTTCTCATTCATTCAATCATCTTTGGAGATTTCTTCATAATGTTCTCTATGTCTCGTATCTTTTAATGTGGATCGAATTAGAGATGGAGTTGTCTCTTCCACATATATATTCATGTTCTTAAAAACCATCATTTTTAGTATAAAATCTATATACATCATATTTATCATAGTATGTTTCATATTCATGACGTTTTGTAGCATTAAGAGTGAATGGAGGATGAGGATAATATAGTTGTTGTGGAGGGAAGTGACGAGGATTCCAACGAGGATTGAAGTAAGTTGTGAATACATAACTTTATGAAAACAAGGGAATGATTGTGAATGGATTGTGAATTCTTTTTATAAGTCAATGGAGAAGCCAAGTGCTATAAGAATATAATCAATAAGAACACACAAAATTTGTGCAATGGGAACTTATAAGATGAATACACATTGTAAATAAAATGTCCTCACAAACTATCTCAATTCAAGGTGCCCTCCTTCTAGCGCTAGTTAAAATATTGATGTTTTTTTGCACATAACATGGTATAATAGCAATCGAGGATGATAAAAAATAAATTAAATCCTTAAGAAACCATCGTTTAAATTTCAAAAACCTAAAACATGGTATATCCCTCCTTCTAGCACCACTTAAGTTATTGATTAGTGTTTTCTACACACCAACAAACAATTATCAAATAGGGGAAATGGATCAGATCTCTATCTCTCCCACTCGTTTTAGAACCCTAGCTAGATTTATGGATTTAAGGTTTGAATTACTCTAAGATGTCCAACTTCAGTTGGGATGTGTGTGACCTAGTGTTAATCGACATGTCTCGAGAAGACAATATATTATGGTTCTAATTTTATATCTTATTTATTTATATGGGCATTTATTTTATTGTTTTCTCTGGACATGAAAGTATTGCTTTTTAATGAGGATCGACCTATTGGTATTTACAATGGTTCTAAATGATTTGGGTTTCCAATAAAACTCTATAGGAAGGAAGGGTATGGAAGAAAAGAATACTAGACTCTCCTCCAGCTTTATGATTTTTGAAAACACATGTTATCTCGAGTCAAACACAAATAAAACTAGAGAAAACTAGAATTATTTGTTAACTCGGTTTTTGTAAACTCTAGGAAATCAGTCTATGGAAGTAGAACATAAAAGGATTTTTTTTTTTCGCATCATCTAAATAGAAAACAACAGTTCATTTATAGAGCATACATCAAAGTTCAATCACATTAATTACCATCTAAGCTAATCAAATTCCATACAAACAAACTTGATTGGAAATTGAAGTGTAAATTATACTTAATAAATTAAAAAGATTATAGTCTAGCTCTTGAATATATGAACCAATAATTAAAAACAAAGATCAAAACTCACAAAACTTGCAAATCTATAAAAACTACTATTGTTATATTAAATTCAACTCCACGCTATTTTACATTAAAAATACACAAATTTATAGAGAAATAAACCTCTTCATGTTTTTGGAACTCCTAAAATATATAATCTAATCCTAATCAACTAAATTTAAAACTACCAACCAAGTAAGTCTAAACTAAGATTGAAAATTTTATTACAAGAACATGCTCCAATTTTAAATTAATTCAATCCCCAAAATAAATAAATTAACTCCCAAAACATCTCCTTTTGTTGAACGTCAATTTTAAACTTTAGTTTATTGATTTAGCATTCAATATAACCTCCGAAAATAAAAATAAACTCCCAATTGGCTTTGTATGGCTTTTAAAAGCTGGAAAATTATTGTTTTATCTCTATTTCAATTGCATGAATGTCAAAATTAGATCTTCAAATACATCTAATCAAAATAAAATATATTACTTCATCTATTGTTCACTATATTAACTTATTGGTCACAAAAATAGGCTCAATTTGTCTCCATTAAACTTATCCATTATCCATTTTATCCATGGGATTCTCTCTATATTTTATTTTTGTCTCACTTTTTACCAACAATTTATGTAAAACTTTAGAGCCTTAATTAAACTTTAGCTTTAGCTTTATGAGTTTCACTTATTCTCCATCCTTGAAATTTTACCAATTTAGGAAAGTTATCTTACATCGATGTATCCCTTTGTGCCAATTAAATTGTACCTTATTTTCAACTAATAACATCAATTATTTATCCATAAATCTTTTGCATTTCGATCTTTGTGCATATTCAACTTTCATCTAGATGATCTTAGTGTCTTCATCTAGAAGAAATATACTCATGATCTTTTCAATATGTTCATACGTGTCAAAGATCGATGCTCTCTTATGTTTCGAATTCCTGCCAATTGGTCTTCATGTATGATAAACATGTGCCCAACATCGGTTTCTCCATGAGTGTATTTTATTTTATTTTAAACTCTAGAATCTGATATACTCGAGTATGAATTCTATTCACATAGGCCATCACATGTCTCAATGGAAAGTGCTTGCCAAGAGCTTTTGAAAAGTCTAATTTGTTAAAAACAAAGCTCGCATCAAAAGTTACAATCATTTGAAAATATTTCATTTTCCTTGTGTGTGCAACACTCGTTTAGATGTCAAATTATATTTGTGACTTTTATGGCACCCATCTCCACCAATTTACATTGCTTAATGAGCATCAACTAACTCTAGCTACACATAAAATTCAAAACTAAAATGCAACAATTCACAACACTTGACAAGCATTGGTGAAGTCTACATTTAAAATAAAAACTAAACTTTAAAATCAAATTCTAAACTAACCGATTCGTGGCAATTGGCGAGGATTGGTGTACTTGTAGTACAAATGAATGGAATGTGGTCAATTATCTTGGTATATACCAAGTTAGAATCACATGCAAGGACCAAGAGAAGCCAATGTTCACAACATAATGGGGATGTTTTGCATACATGGCTATCCATTTTGGCTTAAATAATGCGCCAACAATGTTCTCACGCATTGTTGTACAATAATTTCAAGATTTCATTCACAAATTTGTTTAAGTATATCTGGATGACTCGGATCGTATATGGGTTGGTTAAAAACCGATGCGATGGTTTAAGGTTGATGTTCAAGAGGTGCGGGCAGATTAGTATATCTTTGAATAAGAAGTGTATCATTGCAACACCAATTGGTAAACTTCTAGGGCACATCATTTGTAAGGAAGGCTTATTGGTCAATCTAGTGAAGGTTGCAGACATTTTGGGATAGGAAGAACCCACTAGTCAAAGTGAAGTGTGTGGATTCCTTGGACATAGTGGATCCTACAAGAAATTTATGTAGGGGTATGCCAAGATTGTTGTGCCACTAGAAAAGCTACTAAGGAAAAAGGACATTTCTATTGGACATACGCGCAACAATAGACATTTGAAACATTAAAGGAGAGACTAACAATCGCACGTATTTTACGCTTCCCTTATTGGACTCTACAATTTCATGTGCATGTGGATGCTTCGGAATAAATGTTGGGGCAATATTGGTTTAGCCAGTGAAAATACTTTAGACCAACCTATCTCGCTTTGTGAGCAAGAAGTGACATCGATCGAGAAAAAAATTATAAAACTACAAAGCACGAAGCATTACCTATGGTGTATGTGATTTAAAAGTTTAGACATTATTTATTAGCTACAACATTTATCTTTTACACTTATCACATGGCACTAAAGTACCTAGTAAATAAGCCAATATTGCAGGGGCACATATGTCATTGTATCCTTTTATTCCAAGAGTTTGAGTTTTTATTCATCATCAAACCTAACAAGAGCAATTTGGGACCCGACCACTTGTCACATATCAACTCGGTAAAGACACACAAAGCATAGAATACACTATGTCGATGCCCAATTATTCAACTTACAACACACACAATCTGATTTACAGTGATATTGTAGTCTTCTTACGCACATGTATGGTGCCTTAGGGAATGAAAACACTAGAGAAGAAGCAACTCGATATTCACACCGCACAATATCATTTGGTAGGAGGTGAATTGTACAAAATAGGCAGAGATGATGTATTGTGCATATGTGTTTTGGATCATGAGCACAACACAATCGTGGAGGAAGTGCATGGTGGGATTGCAGGAGGACATTATGCAGGGGAAGCTATTGTGTGTAATATCCTCTTGGCAGGACTTTGGTGGGAAAAATTGTACAATGATACTAATGAATTTTTCAAAGCATGTGATCAATGTCAAAGAATAGGAAAACCATGACAATGTTATGAGATGACATTGTGACCTATAACAAACGCAGAACCTTTTGAGAAATGGGAAATTGAAATTATTTTCCAAATTGCACTAATACATGCGGATTACGTGCACGTGTTACGTAAAAAATTACAAAAATTATTTAACAAGGTGGGAAGAAGTTTTCCCTACAAAGGATTGCACTACAACTACATCAACAAGATTTTTATAGGAGAATATTATCACTAGGTATGGCTTCCCATTGATCCTTACCAGTGATAGGGGAACTCATTTCTTGAATGAAACAATTAGGATATTGTTAGTTGATTTTATGATATCTCATCACAAGACTACCCCTTATCACCTACAAGACAATGATGCTATAGAAGCCTTCAACAAGATCTTGGGACACACATTGATAAAAAAATGTGATGTAGGAAAAAAATATTGGGATGATAAAGTGTCATATGTACTATGGGCATACAAGACTACATATAATAGGTTAAACAAAGTAACACCTTTTCAATTGGTGTTTGGTGTAGAGGTAGTTTTACCCATTGAATTCATGTTACCCTCCATGTGTATTTCATACGCGGGAGGACTTGCATATGATCAAGTAGTTATAAAGTGCATTGACAAGCTCATGTAATTAGATGAACGAAGTGTCATTGCGCGATGGATCCGTAAGTCAAAGAAAGCATGAATAAAGGCTTGGCGTGATAGGTATATCAAAAACAAGTCTTTTACAGGTTGGTGGGATGGAACTCCTTTATGATTCTAAGTGTACACGCTACCCGAGAAATATTAGAGTTTATTACTTGGGACCATTTAAAGTAAAAATATAATGGATTGGTGCATGCCGATTACATGCCTTTGGATGACGATATGTTACTCGATTACTTTAATGGGAGTACGTTGAAGACCTACTATAAATAAGCTTCACTTTTTGTATTTTTAATAAGGTAGTATAGTCATTTAGATTAGGTTTCCCTTTCAATTTTTTCTTTGTTGTAATAAGCGTGTTAGCGCACAAGAGATGATGATCTTTGTTCTAGATTAATGTGCAAAGGACCACACATGATTTTAGCGTGGGGTAGAAGGAAAAGGAACACAATCATTAAATAAAAATGTCATATAAATCTCAATACACAATATTTTTCCTTGCTCATGATTGGACCACTCATATATGACATGTGAAAGGTGTGTGTAATGGCAAACTTACTCAAAGTTGTGAAGGATGCTTACATGTGTGGAATTTTCCTATATAAAAACTTGACGAATGGAGCATTGTGCAGGATAATGTGAGGGATGCAACGCACAGGAAAAATACTTAGCAAGTGGCATAAACGAAGAATGTGTGTAGCGTAGGAGGATGTGTGTTAGAGGATCTGTAGCCTAGGAAGTAGTAGTATGCCACAATGTTGTGGACTATTGCATGGGGAGGAAGCTTGTGGGAAAAAGTGGGAAAACACAAAAATCACATTTTACCCTATCTAATAAAAAAACTTTTCATATGGTTATCAATTGAAAAGAGTAATAATTAACCCATGTCTTTGGCCATTTTACATTGTATTTTGTTGTTACTTTTGATCTTGCACCCATAATTTCCCGAGTTTTACTCTCATACTTCCTTTTTCCTATTTCTAACCAGGTGCCCAACTAGGACTAGGGCACCCTAGGTGCCCTAATCCTCTTTACACTTTCCTCTCACTTTTTGGGCACTTTCTAGCCGTTTAAGCTTCTTATATTTTTGGTGGTCGGCATTTTCGGGTTAATTACAAAATTAAAGTAAGAGAACCATATAAATATAAAGTTATGTGACCATAATGAGGGACCAAACACTAAGCACTTACTATCACCACCTAAGGTTGCATCCATCAAAGGCATCTATAGCTACATTTGCATCCATCTAGCTTCATCATAAGGCACACAAGGTTGGTTCATCTGCATCACACTTCATAAGAGGGGATTCTATTGTTTCCATGCACACATTTATTACATTCTACATCTAGTTACTTTCTCACTACTTTACAAAGTGTGACTGGAAAAAGAGCACATAGGGCATAATCTTCACACACACACCTAGAACTACATTAGGTCTAAGATGTAGTGCAACACTTAGTGATAAGTCCATCAATTTGGAAGATGAGGACAGTCTGACCCCTTCATATGCATTTTTTTAGGGTTTTACAGGTGATTCTTCATTACAGGTCTATAGAATACATTGGCGACCATATAATGACATTCATGCACAGGAAGCAAACACCGTAGAACATCTTACGACACCTAAGAAGAATTTTTTGGAGCATTTTTGCATACCAAGGCACCCACGGGTGCCCCTATCCCTCTCTAGGTGCCCCATTCTAGTCAAATAGCTCACATCTGTAATTTCTCATGTTCATGTGTGACGGTTTCCTCCTCATGTTCAACCAATCTCCACTGTGACATAGTCCTATGACATCATCGAATAAGCTAAGGCCTTCTTAACCCTCTTTGCACATTAGGGTTTCACATTTCATTGCTTAGATTGCTTGGGTATTACTTCAAAGATTTTTTATTACTTCATTTATTCAAGTTATTTTATCGTTTCTCTATACATTAGATTACACTAGAATATTCCTATTTTAGTTTAATCATAATACATTTAAAATGTATATTTTATTTTATCAAAAAACCCGATATATGAATAAACAAGTAAAATCAATAGTTTTTTAAATTAGTAAAGGCTATGCATATTTCACGGTTCTCTACAATCATTTTAGCAAGCTCTTCTTCTTAAGTTTCATTAAGTTTATTTTGAATGCGGTTGAACAAATCAACAAGCTCAAGCAAGGTTTTTCACTTGATGTCCTTCTCCATCACATTTTTGGTAGAATAAGAGAAATCAAACAAATGGAAACAAAGATTCACCTTCTTTATAAAGATATTTTGTCTTTTAGATGAAGGTTCCTTGAATGTTAAAAAAATTTCAAATAAAAGAAATTTTAAATCCCACACTACCTATAAAGATGTGAATAACCTGTTTATAACAACCAAACACAAGCCAACTTATTTATTGTATTTGCTTATAACAACCAAACACAACATACACATACCAAATTCAATAAAATAGGAAAAGGACATGCATATATTTTATTCATTGAATGCCATCATGAATATGTCTTGCCAACTTCAAAATACTTTCTCTTGCTCTTCAATCATAAAAAGGTTAAATAACCTTGACATGATTGGGAAACATGAAAATTAAGGGGAATTCATTTAGCGTAAAAAAAGTTACCAAAAGGTCTTGTTAGAAAGGCTTGACACTTTCTCGAAAAGACTCTTGTCATAAGGGATGTTTTTGGCGTAACAAAGGTATCACCAACATAAAGTTTCAAACAAAACATGTCCCAACAAGATCTTATTCTGCTTGGAATTTGATGGTATGTTGACCATTTTTGTCATATTTTAACCATAATTTACAATTTAAAAAAATCAAACCATTAATTTAGATCGATTAATTTTTATCCAAACTATAAGTTTCACAACTTATATTATTTTCAAATCGTGTGTGTGTGTGTGTGTGGGTAGTAAAATTTAAAAATTTAGAAATTAAAATGATTTTTATTCATTTTAGAAATATAATATAAATAATTTTTAGAATGATTTTATATTTAAGAAATAATATTGATTTGTCTTTAAATACAACATTCTAGAATATGTGTTTTAGAGAAGTACTAGATTTTTATAATGATTTTATAAATATTTTAGGAATTCATATGTTAGTGCTCCACATGTGTATGTGTGTAAATAATAATTACATTGGTAATTATTATTATGGTGAATGTTAAGTTAGTAAGTTAGTATATTGTTATTAGTTATATAAAACAACAATAACAATTATGTATTTTGTTGAGTGAGTTAGAAACAACTCACGTAGGTTAGTAAGTTGTTGTAGCCTCCTCCTAAATTATAGGGGAGATATTTCCTATTTATATGGGAGCTTGTAATATGAAGTTAGGGAAATGATAATTGAATATTATTCGTGTTAAACATTTCACTCAGTTATCTCTGCAAAATCTATTGCTTACTCTTGAAAGTCATCTATTAATTTGTTATTCTAAGTATAGGAGAAAATTCAGAGTCGCTTACTTTTATGAAAAAATATAATGCAAACCATCTATTTTAATTTTTCTTTAAAATACCATTGCATATTGTTTATCATTTTATTCATTTTGAGTACACATTTCATTTCAAATTTATACTAGCTAGTAATCCTTGTGTTGCAAATGAAGCTTGAAGGATTTTGATGTAAACCCATATACAATCTAATTTTTTAAGTACATTGTTTTTAAAAATCATTTCTTTATCCTCTAATTCATTTGCCAATAAAAGATCATGATCTATTTAAGAATTTAATTTTTTTATGTTATTAACATCATTAATTTCTCCTTAAAATTTAAGTTCGACTTTTTTGGCATAAAACATTAAAAAATTATGTAATAATGTGGAGATTTATCTTCAATTTGTGCAATGACAAAAAAACAAGAAAAATTATGAGAATTTTGACAACTTAAGAGGAATTTCGAGAAACATAAGAGTAAAAACAACTCAAATTAATGTGACTATAAATATACAATTTAGGAACAATTTATAAGAAATCCTAAAAATTTGTAACTATACATAATAATATTATTTTAAAATCTTGAAAACATATATTTTTATAAATTTGTAAGTTAAAATGGAAATAAATTATTTTTTAGACGCGTCTACTATGAGAAGCGCACCTCTCTTAAACGTTTATTACCCACATCGAAAAAATGACACATGTATTTGCAATTTGAATTTCCAATAAATGAATATCGGTATTGTTGTTATTTCTAAAGTTTTTGGCGGCTCATCACATGATGCATGCACATCACTTATTACAGGTATTATCTTCATGGGATATTGCAAAGACAAATCATTCATCATAATTTATGAGTCCCATTCGGAGACAAATCTAGGGAGAGGGGCCAATAGGTGAACATGGTCCAATAGTTGACATGACTATTGATCACACAATACCCAATAGTTTCCATAATACTATCTAGTAAAATATTATCTATTGTTGACATAATAATTATGTTGAAAGGTCACGATAACCGGATCGTACATCAAGCCAAGAACATAGATGCTAATCAAACACCACGATCTATAAGATGAAAGCAATTCACTAGAATAAATTTACATAAACCTTTACAAACAAATGAGCAACAATATCATATATTATTATGGAACTCAATACAATACATTGAGAATGGGCCTTGCTTAAATAGGCAAGGAATAACAATCTAAGAACCAGTCAAGGTCGTAGATCAAGCCATAAATCAAGGAAATAACTAGTCATCAAAGAACTAGTCAAGACCATAGATTTAGGAGAGAACTAGACATCAAGGATCTAGTCAATACTATAGATCTAGGAAAGAACTAGTCAATACCATAGATCAAGGAAAGAACTATACCTAACAACTAGATAATATATCCTAATATCTAAATAAATAAAAATAAATATCCACACACATAAGTGGGTGAGGATAAATACAATAAAGGTAAATAATGTACCTAGGTGAACATTGAAAAGAGTTTGTGAGAATCGAATCGAAACGAGGCACCACAAGTAGTTGCACTCCAACGCGGAATCGTGAAAGCTCCAACGGAAAAAATCTCAATAATGGAAGAACTTGCTCAACAGAAACAAAGCTTGCATAGAGGAAAGACAGCGGAGTGTCTTGGCATACTCATAAATGAATAGAAAAGGGGTACATATAGGGTGTTGAGTAACCCTAGTGCATGACACATATGAAACCCTAAACCTAACCCTAAACCTAACCCATGTGAGATGACCCTCCAACATGAGAGGAGGACACATATGATAACTCACACTAACACCCCCTTCATCGAAGCTGGGGTAGCAGGCTATGATGAGTCAGATGGAAGAGGAAGACACTCCTAAACAACTAAGAAAGATGTGTCAATGGGGCCCAACAACTAAAGGCCTGATAAGGTGCCCATATACAAACACAATCTTCCTAGAAGAAGAAGAAGAAAAAAGAAGGACTACATAGCCCTAAGAAGATGGGCAGGCTGCAAAAGACCTCACCCCAAGAAGAGACTGTAAGTGAAGAAACTTCATCTCAGTGAAAGGCTTGGTGAATAAGTCTCGAAATCTGATCAATTGTCTGAATGTACTAAATGTCGATGATACCATCATGAATAAGCTCCGTATGAAGTGCATATGGATCTCAATGTGCTTCATCCACTGATGCTTGAACTATATTTCTACAAATAGAGATTGTGCTCATGTTATCATAGTAGATAATGGTAGGCCACCGAAAGTGGATGCCAAACTCTGTCAAAATACCTTGTAGCCAAATAGCTTCTATGGCAGCGTTAACTGCTCCTCTATATTCTGCCTCTGTAGATGATATCACAATTGCATTCTACTTCTTGCTAGACCAACTAATAGGACCCGAACCAAGAGAGAAACTATAGCCAGAAGTAGATTTCCGATGATCTAAGTCACCGCCCAATCAGAATCTGTGAATCCAATCAAGTCAATATCAACCCCTCCATGATAGTGAATGCCATCAGCATAAGTGCCACGAACATAATGAAGGATCCATTTAGTTGCTTTCCAATGCAGCTCATGTGGCTCTGCATGAATCTAGACATGATCCCAACAGCATACGATAAATCCGGTCGAGTGTGAGTCAAGTAGATCAAGCTCCCAACTAACTGTCGGTAAAGAGTACCATCAACCAAGGGAGTAGAGCAATCTGAAACCAACTTAACCTCGGAAAGAAAAGGAGTAGGAGAAGACTTGCAATCGGACATCTAAAACCGAGCTAGCAAATCAAGAGCATACTTAGGTTGTGAAATCAAGATTCCCGAGTCAGATTGTGAAATCTGGATCCCAAGGAAGTAATGAAGCAGACCTAAGTCAGTCATGGAAAACTTGTTGGCTAAGGCGATCTTCACAGAATCAATAATAGAGGAAGAGCTACCTGTGATCAACAAGTCATCAACATATAGAACAAGAATGAGTATGGAGTCATCTTGCCGTAGAATATAAACATTTGGATCAGAGTGGCACCTAGTAAACCCTGATGTAAGTAAGAAGGAGTCCATCTTGGCATACCAAGCCCGAGGGGCTTGTTTAAGGCCATAAAGAGACTTCTTTAACTTATAAACGAGGGAGGAATCTTGGACATAACCCGAGGGTTGTTCCATACAGATCTCTTCCTCTAGGTCACCATGAAGGAAGACACTCTTAACATCCATTTGATGGACTTTCCATCTGTTTGTTGTGGCAATGGCTAGGGTCAGTCGAATAGAAGTCATCTTCGCAACCGAGAAAAGGTTTCTGTATAATCAACCCTAGCTATCTGGGAGAAACCCTTAGCTACTAATTGTGCTTTAAAATTTTTGACGTCTCCATTTACTCCATACTTTGTTCGAACACCCACTTACACCGAATGATTTTTCTTCCTTTCGAAGAGTGGTGAGATCCCAAGTATCGTTCTTCATGAGAGAGGAATACTCCTCATCCATGGCAGAATCCCACTCAGGAATACTAGAAGCCTCTTGGAAAGACTGTGGATCAGAAGCAGAGGCAAAGAAAGAGTGGGGTCCAATGAAATCTGAGCGAGTACGTCTCATATCCAAAGTATCTCCAACTAAATCTCCAACACTTTGCAAAGTTTTCCTGGCCCAAAGGGGACTAGGAGGATCAGGCTCAGAGTCGGAAGATTCTTCACTTGAGTGAGAAGGGACATAGTCCTCGTCATCACTACTGTTAGAATCAAAAGACTCAAAGATCTGATGGTTGGGAGGATCTGGAAGAGGAGCACGCTCAACAATATCATCATCTGATGAGTCAGAATCTGAATCAGCGAGCTGAAGAACCTCAATAGGTGGAGAAGTAGAAGTCGAAGAAGACTCATCGAACTTAACACTTCTCTCAATATATAGCTCATGAGAAGTAGAATTCATCAATCAATATCCCTTCACACCATCAGGATACCCTACAAAGATACAAGGTTTGGATTGTGGTTCCAAAGCCTTACGTTTCTTCTTGGGAATCCAGCCATAGCCTTGATCCGAAGACTCGAAAGTGCTCAACATCAGGCTTGCATCCAAACTAGGCTTCAAAGGGTGTCATCCCTCTTACTACCTTGTGTGGAACATGGTTTTGAATGTAATTTGCACAATTCACTACTTCGCCCAATATTGCGGAGGAAGAGACTTCGAGTGAATCATACAAGTGGCCATCTCCTTCAGAGTACGGTTCTTTCTTTCTTCAAAGGGCTATAAGCAATTGTATGTTACAAAGAGATCCTTCGGAAGTACAGAAATCCATGAACCTATTGTTTACATATTCACCTCCATTGTCAGTTCAAAGAACCTTGATAGACCATTCCACCTGTTTCTCAACAAGAGCCTTGAAGTCCTAAAATGTTCAAAGACTTCAAACTTAAGCTTAAGAAAATATACCCAAGTATATCGTGAATAGTCATCAATGAAGGTTAGCACATAAAGAGCTCTAGTAAATGAAGGAGAAGGAAATGGACTAGAAACATCGTTGTGAACAAGATCCAAAGGACGAGTGGCTCTCCAGGATTTTCCTTTGTCAAAGTTCTTTTCAGGATGCTTTCCAAGGGTACAACCCTCACAAAGACCCTTAGAAAACTTGACGTGAGGCAACCCATTGACCATTTCGTTTTGACTCAATTGTTCAAGGTAGCGATAGTTTAGATGTCCAAAATGCTCATGCCATAGCTTACTAACCTCATTTGCATGAGTGAGCAAGGCAGTGGGCGTAAAAGTAGAAGTAAAGTGGGAGAAGGTGTAAAGCGTGAATGGTGATCTCGCCTTTCTCTCAACCACCGTAGTGTCATTGTTAAGCTCACGAATGATCACCGAGTTAGGACTTGAGATCACCGAGTTAGGATCAGTAGTGTCATTGTTAGTGTCTTTCTTATTTTCATTCTTCTTTCCTTTGTTAGTACTTGCTACAAGGGCATTTGACTTGGACTTGAGAGACCCCATTTGAATGAGTTTGTCTTGTTCTCGAATGAGTTGGAATGAAAATAGTCAAAGGAGGGCATCGTCCAAGTATCGCCCAAAGCAGCTTTTGTAGCGTAGAAAGTTGACACAAAGACGAATATTCGGGACCTAGCTTAGAGAGAATCGACAAGATCAATTGAAAATATTTCTTTTCTACTTGATTTCCTTTTAAAATAATCTAATGTGGACAAATTTCGAGAAGAAGGCTTGTAGGTTTTCAAATTCACTAGGATTTAACCGTAGTTCATTTTCCAACTCATGCGCTTTCATGTCATCAAGTTGTTTAAACATCGCATCCAACATTTTCCACATAGATGTAGGTGTTTCAAACGCCTCAATGTGGAAGAGCAAGTTAGGAGAAACGGACATGCAAAGAAGACCTAAAGCTTCATCACTACGATTTAACCACTTAGATTTTTCAGGTTCGTCATTTGGTTCAGTCTCAGTTCCCATGGTGATGCGGAATAACCCGCGGAATAACCCTTTACCCCTTAGTTTCATTATTATTTTCGATCTCCATTCGAAAAATTTGAATGGCGTAAGCAAAGGAATTGAAAGTGCATCCATAGTGAGAGAGAGAGAGAAAGAAATGTAGAAAAGAAACACAACCACCCAGGACAATAACAACCCCCCTGCTTTCGGCACTTTATAGTTTAGTGCATTGATTACAATCGGGTCCGTGCGTGTGGTTTGAAACACTTGGTAACTCATCTTGCAATTAGCGTAATAACGCACAAGAGAGGAGACCACAACAGTGTTTCGTGGAGCGCAACAAAAAGGAACACCGTAAACAAGCACAAGCAAAAAAACAGAAAGGAGGTGAAAGCCAACCCTGGTGGTGAGAAAAATGTCTCATGTCGCATGAAAGAATCCCTTTGTCATAAGACTGTGGCGGACGCGCTCACAAGTCCACGAAAAAAGGAATAGAACAAAGCTAAAAAAATGAGTTGAATTAAGCAATACAAAGACACCCCCAGAATGTGGCACTTTATAAAATTAGTGCGTTTATAAAGCTAATGATCCCATCATCTAGAGTGCAAAAAACATGCAACTTTGACTAAAGAAGTGCTCAAAACCAAGCAACGAGTCAAAAGTTATAACGCAAAAACCAATTCCCGCAATTGATGAGAAAAAGCCAATAAGCCTGCAAACGGATTAAAAAAGTGCCCTAAACACATGCAAAGGGTGTCGTATGTATGCTTGTTGGAAATGGCATGGAATTTGAGATAGGGTTTGTTTGTATTGCGAGGGGGGATTAGCCACCTGCCAATCCCGGACCTCACCCTTCGTCTTCGGCACTCGACGAAGGTTAAAAATACACAAAGCCAATAGACCAAATTATAATGCCAAAGAAATATAGTTTAAATAATGTGAAATTAAATTAGATCTAATGTAATTAAATCTAATGAATTTTGAAAAAGGCTTTAATTAAGCAAATAACTGAAAAAAGCACTTTTTTGAATATTTTCTAAAACAAAGATTTTAGAAAGAAGGCGTTTAAAACAAGAATTTTAGATGAAGATTTTTTAAAAGATTGAATGCTTCTAATTAAAACAAATTTCTAAATTGGTTTATAGAAACTTTGATATATATAAAAAAACTCTAAAGTTAAGAATTTTAAAAACTTACTAAAAAGAAGGATTTGTTTTACCAAACAAAACAAAAACAACTGAGCATGAAAAAGGCGGCCCGTTTTTGGAAAAAGCAGCGTTTTTTGTTTGTTTTGAGTAAGATTAAAAGAAAGAAATGAATTTAAACTTACCAAACCGACTGGTTTAAGTGTACAACCATGCATATGAGTGTATAGCCACAAGCACAAGTGTCTGATCACGTTTTCGTTCACAAGCCAACAAAAAAATGCCCTTTCAAGCAAAAAATGTGGCTATGTTGTTGAAAACGCCCTTGCAAGCAAAAAATGTGGTTGTGTTGTTAAAAAACGCCCTTGCAAGCAAAAAAACGTGGTTGTGTTGTTGAAAAATCCCTTGCAAGCAAAAAAACATGGCTGAGGGTTTAAAACACCTGTGAATGAAAAAAATTGCAGCTATGTTGTTGAAAATGCCCTTGCAAGCAAAAAAACGTGGCTGAGGGTTTAAAACGCCTGTGAATGAAAAAAAATTGCAGTTGTGTTGTTGAAAACACCCGTGGTGTTTACAGATGCTTGTTGGCAGATGCGTGGGCACCAAAAAAGAGATTACAGGCCATGCACAGTCAAAAGTTCCTCCACGAGCAACCACGTCAGAAGAACACAAATATCCTGCAACCACAGACTATAATGCATAGAAAAATATCCTGCAAAACCAGAGATCTTAAAAAAATTTCACTTTTATTTGAATA
This sequence comes from Taxus wallichiana var. yunnanensis, assembly GCA_018340775.1. Taxonomy (NCBI): domain Eukaryota; kingdom Viridiplantae; phylum Streptophyta; class Pinopsida; order Cupressales; family Taxaceae; genus Taxus; species Taxus wallichiana. Next base: position 615,213,273 of record CM031242.1, on the reverse strand, counting down.
AATTAAAAAAATGAAATGAATCTCTATCTTGGATTTAGTTACATCCAACTAAAAAGAGCAGAAAAACCTCTGATTTCTCAAGGTATTTTGAAAAAACTTGCACATGCACAAGAAAAAAACACAAAACTTTCTGAGAAAGCTTGTTAGAGATATTAGCAAGATAATTTCCAGGAAAATAGTGATGAAAAGACTTGCGCACGAGTAAAATAATGAAACCAAGTAAGAGTAATAGCAAAAAAAAATAAATTGAGTGCACGTTTACCCGATCTCAATGAAAAGAGTTTCGAGAATCAATGAAAAACGAAGCACCCCAAAGTAGTTGCACTCCAATGGAATCGTGAAAGCTCCAAATGATAGCGAGAAAAAAATTGATCAGTAATGGAAGAACTTGCTCAACAAAAACAAAGCTTTCATAGAGGAAAGATAGCGAGTGTCTTGGCATACTCATAAATGAATAGAAAATGGGTACATATAGGGTGTTGAGTAACACTATTGCATGACACATATGAAACCCTAAACCTAACCCATGTGAGATGACCCTCCAACATGAGAGGAGGACACATATGATAACTCACACTAACAAACATGAGCTAAGGTAAATACCTACTCTAACATATGTAGAGTAGCCAATCACATCATGACATGTAAGACTCTCCCCCATGTACAAGTATAAAAAATTCAATGTTCAAGCATTTTCACCCATATTCAAGTATTGGTTTCCACCATGGTTGTAGTGTAACTCAAATTTATTATTTTAAATCAATTCAAAATATGGCTTTCCCTCCAATTGAACATTCCAAAGAAAAAATATAAGCTAACACAAATCTGAACTACATATTAGTGAAAAAATCACAATCCTATATGATTGAAGCGTCCTTTTGCTTCTCACACAAATAAGTGTTGTGTCTTCTTCATGATTGAGGTGCATATAACTTAACTACCAATTGCACAAGAGATGTAAATTACACAGGGAGAATATCTAAATATTTCTATATTTATTTTGGTATAGGAGAAAATAATGTTCTTTGAAAAAATCTATTAGAAAAACATTGTCAAATTTTGACACTTTTCATCAAAGGCAACTTCAAAAGTGGATGCCTACTGATAAATTATGCTATTGAAACATTATTTTAGTTATATTTATATTAATAATTAACAAGCCAACAAAAAAATGATTTATTTACTTATGGGAAATTGGTGTCACATATTCAAAAACCACAAATGTAATATATGTATATTATTCCAAATGATGTTAATCGGTGGTACTCTCCTTGTGTTAGAACCTCACTCCTCGAAGCTCGGGTCATTGGGTATTTATTGATCCCTCTTGATTACCAAAAAAAAACCTTAATGGTATAAATAATTTCTAATGTAAGAATATACTTTAGGAAATTATATATAATGATTGATTTGTGTAAATTTCAAAGCATATGTCAATAAGAAATAGAATAATCAAGTTTTATATAGCTAGATCAAGAGAACCTAGAAATTCCGCATCGAATAGACAATTTTTTCATAATGGTCAATATACTCTTCTTGGACCAAAATTGTATTATTACGATAAATGTGACGTGATGAAATTTGATCTACACCGATGTTTGTCAAAGCCATGGCTCTAAAACCTCACACACATTTTTAAAATTCCTCTCATATCTCTAAACCATGATAGGAAAAGTAGGGTTACATATTGAATAAGGAAAATATTTTGTTATAAAAGGAAAAATTATAAATTTAGTATATTAAAGAAGACATGGGCATCTGACGAAGCATTAAGCGTAACATCCCCATTTTAAGACACTAGAACAAGGAAATTTTTTTTATATATATAACGTTCTCTGTTCTGAATTATGTAATTCAAAACACACGACCAAGTTTTAATAATTGTTCTCTGTCCAATTAATGTAATTCGGATCACACAATTACTTTTAAAACCAATGTTCTCTGTTCACATATTTACAATATGGAACACACATTCATTGCCATTCAATCATATAACAGATACCATATGCTGTTGTAAATGACTCGAAGAACTACCGATCTCCCATTTTATGGCTCAGAGTTTCAGCGATCTCTCATTTCATGACTCGACAACTTACCGATCCTTCATGTTAATCCATGCATTGTATACTAAGTATACAGGGTTCTCTTTACCATTTCCGGTTACCGAAGTGTTCCATTTAAGAGGCCTATCTAAATATCTGTTACTGATATTCATCTGATATCCTGCTTCTTAAACTAGGTGATTAGGACAACGCAACCAACAACTTGCGATACTTTGGCCAAAGATTTTCACATGCTTTGCATGATCGTATTCCCAGACGTTATACGCCTCAATGGAATACATCCATCACCTCACTTCGTCTGTTATCTAGAATGGTCTTTTCTGACCTCTGTCAGTCCTTCTGTCCAAGGTTAAGCTCTAACCCCCAACTAGCAATATGAAAGAGTATAGGAAGACACTCGCGGTGACTAAAGGTACGCAGACATACCGTGTCGACCCTAGATGACTGCGTGTGTCTAGTTACCTTTAGTCCTCAGGAGTCACCCCGTATACGCGGTCACATTCCTATCCTCGTCCAAGTAACTTGGTCCCAGCTTATGTAAACTTGATGATTTGATTCGGGAGGGCGTTGTAACATGTCAGCTGCAACATTGTGTCGTCATGAAGGCCCCGCCTTCATGAAGACACCAAATTGCAGCTGGCGTGTGTCAAGGTCCTACGGAATCCTCTCATCAAGGAATACACATCCAGCTTGAGTGTGATTGGATTATAATCTTAAATATTTAAGATCAATTTTCAGCAACCATGCTTGATCCTTTTCAAAACAGCAGAAAGAGAAAACTCGTTTCATTAATTATTTCAGTAAGGAAACACTCATTTTCTTCAAAACGCAACAAGAATACCCAAATCGTGTTTGTTTTATAATGACAACTCAAACCAGAGGTCACACCGAATCATTTTATCATTTCATTTTTTTACAAGAACACACAGAACTCAGAAAACAATACTCACACTAGCTAGTACATTCATCAACTCAAACCCATAATGGGTAATAAGAACGAATACCCAACACCACAAACAAAACTCATACAACAAGGACAAATTTATTTCATTTACTCACTTTGCAAAGAAATACCCAATTCGTATTCATTCCCAACAGGCATCTCAACATGAAAATCACATTAATTGAATCAACAATTCCATTTACAAAAACACTCAACATAAGAGCAGAGTTCTTTTAATGAAGATGCTTAAACAAGAGCAAAACGGATTTAAGGAGAAGGGCTCAACATGCCTGTAAATTTTCTTGTGGCTTGAAGAAAACCGCGCCCACAGGAGCTATTCTTCTCCACGGCGACAACAGCAAGGATCTCCCAACAATCTCTTAACTTCCACAGGCTCAAAAATAGCCGTGGCTACCCCAAACAACAGCAACAATAACCAAAATAATAGCAGGTTCGAAAGAACCATGAAGGAAATGCAGAGCAGTCTCAAAACCCGAAAGAACACAATGACCATCTAAATTTCCTCTATCCTCTTTCCAAGGCGAGCTGGTCGCTAAGACCAAGACCATTAATGCATTGAATGCATTACCTTTTTTTTTATTTCCACGCCATCACCAACTCGGGTTGGCGAGTTTCATTTTTAAAGTTTTGCATGTTATTTCCATCTTAGCTACATAGCTAGTTGGATGTCTCCAACTTTTTCATGTTCCCGCCAAACTTGGCGTTGAAACTGCAAGGACATCATTTACTGTCCTAATAAATTTCTAACCTTTCCATCTTATCCGCTCACCAGCATGTGTCCATAGGTCCCCTCCATAGGTTAGTAATAGTTTAGGTTTTTCACCTAGGTTGCAAATCATTAGGATTTGCCATAATTTACATCCCATGCAATTTAAAATCCACGTAGGGTAGTAGTTAGGTTATAGGCTAAAACATAGTTATAGGTTAGAATTTAATCCCATAGTATTTTACTTAATAGTTTCCAACAAGTCTTACCGACTGGCGTTCATAACTAATATGATGCAAGACGTTCCGTCTAACACGCACATCTATACACTGAGCTCTTGTATTAAAACTCTTTCTGCCTTACGCTCTCCGGCGTTACTATTGTGTGTATGTGGTTTGGGAATCGAACCTTTTCCCTTGGCATCAAGGTACTGGATATTTATACCTAAAATCAGGTGCTGTAACATTTATAACAACCTTCAGTCTGGTTCCAGACTTCATTCCTTATAGAAAATAAATCGATAAAGTGATCTCAAAGAAGGCCACAACATACCTTGGATCAATGGAATTGATTCAAGGTGTGCTTTCAATCAACAATAAGAGTTCATCAATCATATAAGCAAGTCTGTTGTCTCACTCTTGCAAAACACATGTTATAACAACCTCCGTCCCAAGTAAACAAATTACAGTAAACAAGAGTCCAGATTAGTAACACATTCTTTTTAAGATTAAAAGATATATCTTAACATAATTATCCTCATTTCCACAGTTACAACATCATGAAAAGAGATTATCATAATAGCTTATAAAAATCAAGACGTTACATTAACGTGGTTTCCCAAAATGCAACCAATAGGTGTCCAACTTGTTTAGTTCACATTTTGTATAATACTCTCAATGTATCCCAAACAAGGTATAACCATCCACCAAAGCATATTGGAGAAGGGACTTTTGACATGTGTTTTAGTTACGCAAGTTCCATAGTAGATATATATGCAAAATGTGGAAGTATGAACTATGCAAAATGTGGAAGTATGAACTATTTAACAAAATGCCCCGTAGACAACTCTTAACATTGTTAAAATCCTTCGTGTATGTACTAACCGCCACATTGCAAACACTTTTTCTCGAAGATTGTTGCAAATAAAATTATCATGAGAGATGTATAGTGGTTCCATCAAAACAAAAAAAAAACAAAAATGTTCTTATACTGATTATTGGTTTAATGTTATGTGATGCAATTTGTAGACATAGGTTGGCACTATAACAAAGTGCACCGCTTTTAGACCTAGATTGATAAATAAGGGATCAAGTTTTATTTCCATCATCTTAACAAAATCTAAGTGTTTTTAGATATAGTCCATGATGTTGACTTCATAAAATCAAATGTATAGTTTTCAATGTGCATCACTTTGCCCATATATATTGATCGGGTTTTTTATTAAATCCTTGTTTTATAATATCATGGAGGTTTCATGACATTATAATGTTTTCAAGACACTTGATCATATTTGGAATGATAAGTTGGGGGAGGTGGAGAAAAGGAAAAAGAACAAGGATTGGTACCCCTTGGAGGAGATTGAAAGATGTTTCCCCAAAAAGGAAATGTGAGAGAAGGGATTACAACTAATTCAATGTTTGGAGATGATGCAAAGAAACATCTCTTGATGGTTCTTTATGTCCAACCTTCATCTTTTTGTATGGTCCCTTTATTTGGTGTAATTGTATTATATTGTGCTTATGTTAGGTTTGTCATTTGTAGTTGAAGTACACATACAAAATTATGCATGCAAATGTATATATGCTTGTGTATTTTGTCTCATTTATGGTTAGAGATAGGACCAAGGAGAACATTTATTCTACATTTGAAGTTGGATGTGGGACTTTATTGAATTTCAACACTTCCATTAATGTACCTAGAGAAATTATTAACCCACAATAATAATTCCTAGCTTTGAATAACATAATAGAAAACATGAATGTTACAATTATATTAATACAATTATTTTCTTCATTAGCCATGATAATCGATGAAAGAGATATCAACAAATATACTTGCACCACTTATAGATTTCACATGTTGTTATTGTTAATTTAATTTATATTGGAAAATTCCCTAAATATTACATGTTTATATCACCGAGTTTGATATCCTTAATACAAGATACCCCTAAGTCTCGCATGCCATCAAAACAAGGTGTCTTTGTAGGTGTTAACACCTTTTTTTTTTTGTTATGAAGGTGCATAAAAATAATAGAAAAATGGGAAGAACCCAATTTAGAATTTAATGTTAATTTATGATGGGTGTAGTTGAATATAATATGTAGAAGATGTATGAAATGAAAATAAAATTTATATAAGAGTGATAAAGGTGAACCAAAGTGGATTGAAATTTGAGTTATTATAAGAAGCTTCTTTAACAAGTGTACAAACGATAAGCTTCATTTACCCTCGGGGCATCTCAGAGAATTTGGTAGAAGAGACAAGGAAATGGTTTTTACAATTAATTACGCCAAAGGCGTAGCATAAGTTAAATTGACCCACCGAAATCGACATACAATGCATATCATTTGTGGATGTAGTGGCTTCCGTGTGGCTTCCGTGCATGAGGCGTTGATTGAAGAAATTTTGGTCGTCTATTTGTGTGATATGGAGGCAATTCACTTTGTCATTTGTGTGTGCGACACACGTCGTCTACTCACCTCACACCATGCCAACCAATGCCTATCTCTGTGTGTGAGCAGAACTGTAAGCAGCCCCACTTTTTTTGCCTACAACAAAGTTACGAGGAATGGCCGTAGTGTGCAAGCGGGAAAATTTACCCTCCGTCATGTGGTTTGGCAGCAGCTATATACAAAGCTCACGGGGGTGGCCGCATTTGTTAATGGATGAAAAGATCCATATATGCCAATATCTAGCTACTTGGGTCCGAAAATAACAAGGCCATGATATGGCAAATACTGCCGAAGGGGGCATTGAGGGAGGCCATGATCCGGGCCTCCCACAAGTGCTCCTACCAACAAGTTTGGATTGGGTGCATTGCCGTACAAGGATTGGAACTGTGCACTGTGTCCAATGGCCTGTGGGTGTTGAGCCTTTAAAGGCAGAGATGAACTTCTCTGGTGAATTCGCTACGTATTTTGGATCATATCCAACCATGTAAGACATCTGCCCAGTATATAGTCCACCTGTTCACAAAATAGTTTTTAAAATATAACCACTTTCAAGTCATTTTGTAAAATTGCCAACCATAATGGAAAATTGTAATGTATCCCTGGCGTTTTGCAATTGCATCAATGAACACCATGAAAAGCCACGGTTAAAACCAAGTCTGTGATGGTATTATTGTTTTTCTTTCCGTGGATAATATGTGGAAGAAAAGGTTTGTTTAGTCACACAATTATAATATTTAAGGTTGTAATTTCTCTTAGGATGTGGAAAATCGTGGGCATTCCGGCCTATAAATGGGAATGAAGACCCTTCGCCATTTGAAACCATCCCTAAGTTGTTAAAAGTTGAGTTAGTCTCTAATCGTTATCATCATGACTTTCCAAAGGCGCTCCATTAATAATATTATTCTTCTTCTGAATTAATGACAGTGATAGTAAAATCTGAGAACAAATGTATAAAGTTAAATTTGTATAAATGTAATTTAATGCATTCACTAGGCCATATTTCTTGAAACAGCTAAAACTGCGTAGGATTTGGAAGGTATTGAACACTAATTAAGGGATTGAAAAAGCCAAAACCAGATAAAAATTGTTTTCGTTTCCCAAACGCGAAGGACACCGATAATGAGAAAACTACCCCCCATTCCACCTCGTGGCTCTGAATCATTAAACTTGTATATTGTTTTTCTTTACATGAACTATAATATTATTTTTAAGGCTATAATAGCTCTATTTAAGGATCGTGGGCCTTCCTCCTGTCAAGTTTCGAAATCAAAATCAAATTCGATTTGCAGTGACAAATGATATTAAAATCATGGCGGCGCCACTGATTGCAATCTTGTACAAGCTTCAGTGCGTAATACATGTACAATTACAAGATAAGGTTTGCTTACTTGAGCAATAATATTATTATTTAAGGCCATAATTTCTCTAAAGACGTGATAAATCCTCGGCGTTCCTCCCTATAAATAACATTATAGACCCTTTGTCATTTCAAACCAGCCATTTAAAAGCAGCTCAAAGTAGTTGAGAGTGATTCATCATCAATATCATCACGGTTTTTCAAAGGTGCTCCATTAATGTTGTGACAGTGGTTCCCTCCACTTTTCTTCTTCTTGTTGTTGATGGCCTTTCCATTCCCCTCCCGTGCTGATATTCCAAAGGAGGTAGCTCAACAGATTAAGAGCATAAACAAAAAGGGAGAGCAAAAATTAATTCTAATGTTGTTGATGGCCTTTCCATTCCCCTCCTAAGCTCAGGTTGTTTGTTTGAATGTAGGTCAAATATTTGTGTGGACAGACTGCAGACTTCAGGTAGTTACTGTATGGCCCTCTGTGCTTATCAGCAAAATCAAATACCCGAGAGAGAGAGAGTTTAACAAGACCATGGAAGTTATACAAATAAAGAAACAAACTATAAACTTGTATGGCGTTACAACAATTATCATCATGACAACATGAACAAGTCTTGTGAAATACAAGGATGCACTGGAGGCGTCGAGCACAGGTGTTGGCTGCCTACTTTGTAAGCAGTTCTGGCAGTCCATGTCTTCTGGCCTTTCCCAGCATTTGTGATCATTCTTAGGGTCCCCTACCTACATCATTTTCACAAAACCCCACATGAAAAACAATAATAACTAAATCATTCATACTGGATTCTGGAGGGATGGTTCTTGGGAACCATTAATCATCCATAGATCAAACTATACCTGAACATATATGGTGCCTGGGTGGGAAGTATCCTTGAGAAGGTAATATGTGGCCCAGCGTATGGCTTCCTTTGCATTGGAGAGCTCGGCGCCTTGAATCCGCCAAATTCCAAAACACTCCATGACAACATTGTCTCCTGCGTCATAATATCCTCCCACCAAGTCCACCTGCAACCCAAGCATTTTCAAAACAGCATACCATTGCAAGAAAAATAGAAAGGAGAAATAAGAATAACATTCCATACGTGGGCAGAAGACCTATCCTAGAGGCCTTTTACCAATTCCCAAAAACAATTAATGACATTGGCGCGCAGCAGGGCTGTTTAAATTAAATTAGCCATCAGATATGACTGTCTCCTGTCCTCTGTCAATCGATTAGCCCTGAAATTGCGGCACCACAAATTTGCTCTCAAACAATTAATATTTGTGTACAGTCCAGAATAAAGGAACTAACCAATAAAATTGCAACAAATCATAAAAAATTATTCTGAAACTTTAGTCATATACAATTTAAATACACATGGCATTGTTTAATTGGATTTGATGGAAGTAAGTATTTGTTGTTGTGAAAACAATATTATTGCACTTGGGCAATATAATAAACAATTAAATTTTTTATTTTTCAAAAAAAAATTACACGTTTTTCGTGTCTTTGAGTGAAATATTGGTAATTAGTATGTTACCTAAAAAAACTATTCGTACATCATGAATTTGAAATAAAAAATCAAAACAGGATAAGATATTTTGAGCTTGCTTATATACCATATCATAAGTACAAGTTTCAATTAAATGGAACTTATGAGTTCAAACATGCTTGATTTCAATACTAAGTTAGAAAAAGGTTATGTATTCATATTCTGATGTCAACCAAGGCAAAAAAAAACATATGTAGTTTTTTATATTTTTATTAATAGTATGTTTTGCATATTTTTTATTTAAACTATTTTTATACGTATATCATGTATAGAATGTTTTGATGTCAAGCCATGTTCGTTATTCCAACTTGTAAGTATTTGATCTCCACCTTTCTAATTACGTCAAAGGCGTGTTCCCAGTTAGAATGTATATGGAGTGAACCCACCTGACTCTGACACCATGCTGATGCGGCTTCAACAACATAATATTTTATATTGTGTTGTTTTTTTATTTAACTTAGAGTGGTATTTGTGCCATGGAATTCTTTATAGGCTTGTTGGTAATCGTATTGTCCTGTCTGTAATTCAAAAATAATCTAAGAACAAAGGAATGTGTTTGTGGTTCACAATACAACTTTGTTCAGCCAAATCCACAGATACCATGTGACCAAGCATTAACCCCATCAGTGCGACTGTGACTTCACCAATGCCACCTATAACAGTAGTCTTGATGAACGTGGTCTAAAACCTTGATTGAAGACTGCCTATGACCCGTCCAAGCTTTTGCAACGCAAATCAGGAAAAAATGAGGGAAAAAAGCATTGAAAGTAATAAAAAACAACTAGAATCAAAGACGAACCAGATCCAGACAGAAAAAAAAGAATTATCGTATTCATCCTTGAAAAACGTATGTTCTGCTTGCATTCGAGCAAAATTTTTGTATTCTTATCCACGTCATCCACAAGGACACTTTTCGTCATCCCACAGGTCATCGTTTCTATCCCCATGAACATCATTTGAGCAACAAGAAGATTTGACGGGAATTTTTCATCAATCTGCGAGTGGCAGGAATTTTTTGTTTATTGTTTTCATTTTTGGTGGTGGTGTCGATCGGAAACATGCTTCACTTAAATTCGTTTGCCGCTTCGATCAATCCATCCTTCGTCTTTTGTTTCATTAAAACTTTATTCATTTTTTTAGTACCGCTTCCCTATTAAAGGAACATCAACATTACAACACCATACAGTTAAACATGTATGGTGTTGCACATAAGTTGTCATTTCATTTAACTGCTTTGACTGTGTGGTATGGGAGGGCCGAGTCATGGTGCACCCAAACTTCGGGACACTATACTGAACATGAAAAATAACCGGGTAATCACAAAAATCTGTCAAAAGAAGCGCGTGAGAATTCTCTACAGCCTCATCTCCTTTGCCAACAAACTTGACACGTAACCCGCCGTACATACCAGCTGGAGTGGGAGGTGTCACAATAATCACGTTTTCACGGTGCGGACCAATACATGTTAATGCTAAACCCCACCTATTACTATTTTCGCTGCCACCTGTTAGTTTATATTCCGCTATTTACGAGGACCGCCAAATCTAAGAGAAGGGATATGGTATTAATAAAAATCCTAAGGACCGTGTCATGGCAGCAGAGCAGTTGATATTTGCGTGGCATTCATATTGATTTAATGGTATTCAATGCACCAACAACTCCATACTAATGTTGTCCATACGGTTCTAAAATCCGTCACCGCCATCCACCGCTGGTATTAGTTTCCCGCTCAAACCTCCGCGAATGCTGCGACTTCGTGCCGTCAAACGGATCTGGTTACAGTTTTGGCCTGGTAAATTTGTTCTCAGTTGTATCTCCTGAACACCTCTGCGTTGGGAGCTAGTCATACTTAGCAATTTATTGCCTAGCTATTCGTGTTAACAGTAGATGCAGAGAGTGGAAGGTACTTCTGATTTCTTTCTTCAGCAATAATATTGATTTCTTCCTTCGTTCTGTACACTGTTCTGTTCTTAGTCGTTTAGTTCTTTAAAAACTGATTTGTATAATTTGGTGCTTTTACATATTAAAAACTGATAGTATTTTTTGTACATGTCTTGCAGTGGTGGGGAGGAGCTTGTTCGATTGACCTGAATGGAAGTGCAGATGCAGAGCATGATTTCAATTGTGTTTATCAACACATCAAATAAGTTTGGAAATTGTTTGATTCTCTTTGAATATTTACAGTCCATACGGTTCTAATAGGTGAGGTTTTTACCCTCACTGAGGCAGTGATAGAAACTATTACATATTTTTCTTTTCTACTGGTAGATTGTGTTATATGTCTTCCAAGTTATGTGATTCCTTTTTTCAAAGATTTAAACTCCTATTGTTTCTGAAAATTACATTATACTGAACATTAAAAAAACCGTAATCCCAAAAATCTGTCAAAAGAAGCGCGTGAGAATTGTATCATTTTACTTGTTGAATTAATATAAGATCTCATTCATAAAAGGAAAATACCAACAGTTTGTAAACATTGTCCTTTACAATAATTGATCTATTTTGCATTAGACTGCACATGCATTGTGAATAAGATTCGGTATTTTCTTTGATTGTTGCTTCTCTAAGAATTGGTTTATTTGGTTTTCTACTTGGCCAGATTTAAATAGTCCTTTACTCCATTAATCTTCGGCAAGCTATGTAACCTATTTCCCCTTTTGGAGGAACCAAGATATTTGTATATTGAAACCTCTTTTTAGTTATAGCAGGTTCTTGATTTTGACCTAAAGGTACCTGTCGTACTACTGCAAATACCATTTCTATTTTATCAAAGGAAATTCTTTTACCAAAATGCCTTCATTCTTCGTGTGCTGATATTTGAGCTAATTTGATGATTATGTGTACAACCCAGTGTGTCATAATCCATATGATGCCTTACGAACTATCTACATTTTAAGACGGGCATTTGAGAATGTATGTACACTCACAGTTAATTACGAATTATGTGGATCCCAACAATACTATTTCTGTGTAGGATTCTGTTCAGGACTATTTCCTCACTTACATGAAGCTCGCATTTTAAACTAATTTATATTTAAAGATAGGTTGAACTCTGTTCTGTAAATCTCTTTTAAGGATCGCCATGAATATCACTCATGGAGATACGTTGGTACCTTGAGATACGTTTTGATTTCTTGGCCCATCCTGGATATCAAACTGAAATTGATCCATCAAATGCTCCTTTCCAGGCAAATCAATCTCCGAGTGATCATCTACTAAATGCTTGTCTTCAGAGGGCACTTCAGTCAGATTCATAATTAACTCGCTATCTGCACAGGACACTAGTTTATCAGCCTCAATTTTGGCCCGCAAACAAACTAATTCCAACTCACTCGCTTCCTCTTCTATAGCAAAAATAGAAATTGGATGTCACATGGTCATTGGCATCAAAATCATGTTCAACATACTGGCTGTAATAATGTTTAGTTTAATTTTTTGGGCTTTTGCTTGTAATCGAATGTTAATACGAAACACCGAATGTGATATTTTAACAAGCTCCAACAATCTCCAAAGGTCCACTCCTATCTCTATACAGAGGACTATCAATTATGGGTGAAAGACAAGGGGTAGAAGAAGGGCAACATCATTTCTGACTAGACTCTTCAGTGGGTACATTCAATGCCAACTGCGTCTTCTTTTGATATTTCCTTGTACATGGACGTTTCCATTCTTGTATCTATGTAACGTTAAGGACGTACTGAGATCCAAAGTAACGTCAGCCCGGCCATATAAGTATTTATATATATTTTTGTTTATTGCCCAGAGAATAAGGTTAGTGTCCATTGTATGGGAGGGGAGCCAGTCATGGTGCACCCAAACTTTGGGACACTATACTGAACATTAAAAAAAACCAGGTAATCACAAAAATCATCAAAAGAAGCACGTGAGAATTCTCTACAGCCCCATCTCCTTTGCCAACAAAATTAACCTTACGTTGAATCTCAGTACGTCCTTAACCTTACTGTTTTGGCCTGATAATTTTGTTCTCAGTCGTTTATACTGACCACCTCTGCGTTGGGAGCTAGTCATACTTAGCAGTGTATTACCTGGCTATTCGTTATAACTGCAGATGCAGAGAGTGGAAGGTACTTCTGATTTCTTTCTTCAGCAATATTGATTTCTTCCTTCGTTCTGTACACTGTTATGTTCTTAGTCATTTAGTTCTTTTATGGTAACGAAAACTTAGTCGTTTAAATGTGAAGTTTGGAAAATTGTTCATATTTGAAGCTAATCAAGGGTTTAGGCTCCTTGAGCAATAAATGAAATGGAGGTGATTGATTCAAACAACACTAGTATGAGATCGATTTATAATCAGATAGGATTTATAAATGAATCTATTTCAATCATAGTTGATGAAAGCCTTCGTATGTTACAAGAAAGTCCAAGAGGCTGATTTGTCAATACCAATGGTAACCCCTATTATTAATAACTGATTTGTATAATTTGGTGATTTTACATATTAAAAACTGATAGTATAATTTGTACATGTCTTGCAGTGGTGTTGTTATGCTTGTTGGAGTGACTCAGAATGGAAGTGCAGATGCTTGTTGTTATCAACACATTTTTTAGTTTGGAAATTGTTTGATTCTCTTTGAATATCTACAGTCCATACGGTTCACCCTCATTGAGGCAGTGATAGAAACTATTACATATTTTTCTTTTCTACTCGTAGATTGTGTTATTGGCTTCTGGCTGTTACATTAATGTCATTTACTATTTTCTGTTACTCAATGTAATTTTCAGAAACAATAGGACTTTAAATCTCTAAAAAAAGGTCTCACATAACTTGGAAGACATATATTCATTCAGTAAACATTTCCATTGTCCATTACAAAAACATGGCCAAACAATATACTTGGGCCATATAACTACTATTACTATATTGTAGTTTTTAAATCGAAAGGCCAATTCCCCACATCAAAAATTCAGCCCTCAAAAATAAATATTTACTTTCGATAATATCATTTCCAAAATCCGAGGAAGGGTGGTGTTGAATCTGCAGTTGAGGTTGAAGCTGGGGTGTTACTTTGCAATTGCCTCCCCATGTTGACATCCCTCACAGGCGTAGTTGGGAATGGATCAGAACTTGGAGAAGCATTCACTCCAACTGCAAAATTATGTGTTGAAACTGATAAAGGGCAATGTATGCCCATTAATTCTCTTAACATTGGGTGTTGATCAGGAAAAGGATTAATTGGACTACTCAATCTCCTTTTCCTTTCTAACTCTCTTCTTGCCTTCTCAACTCCTTCTCCTTTATCTCTTGATCCCTTTGAATCCTTTCCTGTTCCTTTCTTTGTTCCCTTTCTTGCCTTTGAATCAACTTTTGGTGCTCCTTTGTTTTCCTTCTATATTCTTTTTCAATCTTTTCCTGCTCCTTCCTTTCCCTTTCAACAATTCGTTCAGCCTTCTTCTCCTGGATTTGTTCCTTTTTTCTTTGCTTCAATTCATCTATTTCTTTTTTTGTTCTCTTTCTCAACCAGAAGCTCCATGTACTGATCTGCGGTGATTAGTAGAGATTCCCTACTCAATCTTATACCAGAAGCACTATTTGACCTTGATGATTCTCTAACCTTTTCCACAGGGAGTTTCAAGAATCTACCAAGAGTTTTTTGTCCTTGGTTTGCCTCACAAGTTTGGTTTGAATCTGCCCCTAATACCCCTGCTGCCTCTAACTGTGAATCTGCATCATTTTCTTCAGCTTGACTGCCAACATAGTAGTGCACCAAATCTGAGTCATGAAGTAGTGTTGGATGAGAGGGTAAAGAGAGGCTGACCTCTTCATTATTGAAGTTCAAGTTTACACCAAGATTAAGAGTTGCTTCTTTCATCCAATCGGGAGGGCTATCTTCTGTGGGCAGAGATAGTGATTCATCGATTTGATTAATTCTGTTTGGAGTTTCCAATTGTTGAGCAACACATTCATTTATATTTATCTCCTTCTGCTGAGGTTCTGATTCTTTCTCCAATTGTGTGTTAGGCACCATCTGAACATCTTCACTTTGCTCTAAATCAACCCTAGATAGATGAAGCATATTTTCTGCTGCACCAGCATCATCTTGAAAAGATGTGTCAAATGTTCTGCTTGGTCCCATGTCTTCATCCAAGGCATTGGGATTAAGAGGCCATATCCCTGTTCTTTTGAATCCTGATTTAATGTTGCTAGGTGTAAGAGCCATTTTGAATGCTTTGCTCCCTAACTCAGCTAATTTAGCCCTTTTCACATATATCCCATGGTTTACAACTATCCATTTGCGCCTCTCCTCCTTGAAGTATGTTTTGAATGGAGCAAAGACACTCACATCCAATGGCTGTAATTTATGAGAGGTGTGTGCAGGCAATGTTAACAAATCAATCCCCAAACTCCTGGCTTCTTGAATTGTCCCCAAAGCAACATGTGAACCATGGCCATCAAAAATTAGTAAATGCCTATTAGTAGGAGACACTCCACCAGGTATAGATGATGCAAAGTGATGTAACCAGTTCATGAATAAATCTTTTGTCATCCATGCATGTGATTGTGTTTCCATGCAAGATCCAGGCTCACAACTTGCAATATAATTTTCTAAATGGCTCTTCCCCTTAAAAAGATAGAATCTTGGAATGCTTTGTCCAACAACATTTACACAACACAATATGGTAATCCATTCTCTGCTTTTTGGGATGATATATGGCACACTCCTACTACCCCTTTTAGCAAGCACTCTCATACCGCAGTTCCTTCCAGCTTGTAATCCAGTTTCATCACAATTCCATATTCGGTTTGGTCCATATGGGTTGGCCTCATAAGCTTTAGACAAATTAATGTAGAAGGAACTGACAATTGATGGCCTCAAACACACTGCTCGATCCTTATCAAGGCCTTCAGCTGTCCTTAATGTTAGATCCGGGTGTCTTTTTTTAAAACCTGCCCACCATGACTTACCCGAAAACCATCCGTGAATGGGTTAGACCTTGTTTCGCAGATTTGTGCCACACATGTCTTAAGTTGTATAATTTCTAACCCATGTCCCATGTCAGCCATTTCATGACACCAACTCACTATCTCCATCTCTTCTTCATCTGTTAGAATTGTTGGTGGACCCTTTCTTTTAGTGGTGGTAATGCCCATCAGCCAAGAAGTAAGGGTGGTCGCTGGTATACCCCATTTTTTTGCAGCAGCACATGTAGAGTATCCATAATCTTCAACATCTTTCATGGCATTATTCATATCAGACTTGTTCCAATCAGATCTTGGCTTTGACACTTTTTGTGTTGAAGGGCTCACGCTTATTGCTTGGACATTTACTTCTTCATGTGGTGTGTCATTGGCATCTTGAGGTGGGGTATTGATAGCCTCTTCTTCATGTTCTTCACTTGGCGGAAATCTTGCTCCCCTAATTTTGGCACATGCAGGTCTTACTCTTTTTGGAAGCTGCCTTCTCCTCATGATGTCAATAAAAACCTGCTAAGATAGATAAATTTACCAAACCGATGTAACTTACAACAATGAGATTTTTAGAATATTGAATCAACTAACGTAAAAGGAAGTGCAGCCATTTGATGTGAGTGCCTATGTTCTGAGCAATGGATACTTCAAAGATCAAAGGTGAAAATGTGTCTAGTACAGAGGAAGGCAATGTTATTGAAACAAATACAAATTTGAATTTATGACCAAATATACATCTACATGAAAAGGCAGCATGCAATATAGTTGTATGCTTCCTTTTAATGTAGATGAATATTCACAAGTAATTCTGAGCTAAATTAATGAAACCTGTAGATGTATGTGTACATGTAGATTTATATTTACAAGTAATTCTAGGATAAATTGAAGAAATATGTATATGTATATGTATACTTAGATGTATAGTTTATGCTGCCTTTTCATGTAGTTGTATATTTTATGCTTCATTTTCATGTAACTGTATATTTAATGCTAGCTTTTCCTGTCGTTGTATATTTTGTAGATGTATATTTACATTCAGATGTGTATTCTGTAGATGTATTTTTACAAGTAGATGTATATTTCGTATATATCTATTTGTAAATATAGAGCCTTTCATTAATTTAGCCTGGAATTTCTTGTAAATATACGTCTACAGAACATACATCTACTTGTAAATATGAATTACAGATTTCATTAATTTAGTCTGGAATTACTTGTAAATATACATTACAGATTTTATTAATTTAGCCTACAATTACTTTTAAATATACACGTACACATTTCATTAATTTAGCCTAGAACTACTTGTAAATATACATCTAC
The DNA here is from genome assembly GCA_018340775.1 of Taxus wallichiana var. yunnanensis. Taxonomy (NCBI): domain Eukaryota; kingdom Viridiplantae; phylum Streptophyta; class Pinopsida; order Cupressales; family Taxaceae; genus Taxus; species Taxus wallichiana. Next base: position 615,195,717 of record CM031242.1, on the reverse strand, counting down.
AAATTTCAGAGCAGTTAGCCTAGAATTACTTGTTAATATACATCTACATGAAAAGGCAACATAAAGTATGCACCAGCAAGTATGCACGGTGGGTTACATGTCAGATTTGTTTGCAAAGTAGATTAGGCTGTAGAGAATTCTCAAGCACTTCTTTTGACAGATTTTTGGGATTACCAGGTTTTTTACTGGCTCCCCTCCCATATGTAGATTGACAAAAAAAAATTACAATTAAATGAATGTGCATCAATAAAACAAGAGTTAAGAACTTACTATGTGGCACAATGATGTGGAATAACAGTTGATCACGACAGCTTGGAACTGTAATTGTCATGCACTAGCAAAATAATACTCACTGAATAAAATTTCATAGCAGTTGAGGAACTGGATTTATAGGAGATATGAAAAGTGTTGTAGCTGATTGATCCTTGTGCTTTTTTTTTATTGGGTAAAATTGGTTGATCCTTGTGCTTGTTTTTGATTGGGTGAAACTGATAGGGGTGGATCAAGATTTATGATATTTTATTTCAATACTCATATTTGAAGTTCAATTTGATTTGATTTCTCATTTCAATTCAATCTTTGTTTCTTGAGCCTCACATTTGTTGAAAATATGCAGGTACATCATTTATGGGAGTAGCTGGTATAGAAAATGGTGAGAAAGTTAATGCTTAAAAGACAACTTGTATTTGAAAATGGTGCACTTTGGACTTATGCTTGTGAGAACCTGCCCCAAAGTTTGTGTATGACAAGACCTTTTACACTGTAAAATGGGAACTTAAATTATATGAAAAGTGACATAAAATTGATATGATGATGTGGTATCAATTTTGTATAGGGATGAAATACAATTATATATCCTTGTATTAAATACATGTTGACTTTAAATTTGGCAAACATGGAAGTATAATATATGTTATTTTATGTTTAAAAATGATATCAAGTATTCTATTGTTGATAGATTCATGGTTGTACATGAAAAGTGACAGACACATCAGTTTTGAAGAGTGTTTGTACATTTATAGGATAGTATTCATTCAATTATTAATATTTTACTTGTGTAAAAACTGGAGTCAAAGATGTCAACTACCCTCACCACTATTGGGTAATGCACCATCATTGGCTCCTCTCCCTAGTTGTTGTTGTGTTGCAAATGCGTTTGACGATTATATGTCATGTACTTCCCAAATGGATTATTTGAATTTAACAATGGCGAGAATTGGTTGCTTTGTTGGCCATTTGGAATGGCTTTTCACTTTGGCTTAACAAAACTTTCCAAGCACTTTACCATATATAATGTGCCTACATGTTTGGTCTCAAATTATTTTGAACATGAAAATGAAGTTTCGTTTATTTATGACTTAGATGATATGGTAGAATATTTAGGTTTTGACTCGAACTTATTGGATTTCTTCATTTTTATTTTGGCTTAATGTAAATTACACTCACGTGAATAATGTGAGTGAGATTAAGACTATAAAGTGGAGCACACATAACAAATTTTATTTAGGCATGAACTTCATGAGCTATAGAATCAATTAAATACATCGATCATTCCAATTAATTAATTAATTTAGGACCATCATTATTTTCCATCCTATTTATCTCATTTTATCTTACATTATCATACATTATCCTATATAATCTTATGATCGTACACCTAATTAATCACTAAATAACCACCTAATACTCATCTTAAAACAAACTTAGCCAAATTGGATAATATCTAACCTATCTTATCATTTCCCTAAACAAATTCGACACATCACTAGCCAACTCGACACTTTCAAACAAACCCAACAAATTCATCCCTCGAAAATACAAACAAAAATATCAAATTAGCAAATTGTTCCAACCATTTGCTAAACAAACTCAAACAGACCGAAATCACCAACGATTTGGTAAATCACCAACGATTATTTAACCCCATTTTCTAGTCTCTTTTCGGGATCATCTTCTCACATTTTTGAGCCTAAATTTTCTATCAAGTTTATCATGTTATACACATCAACATCAATTATTATCTATCAACATTGGCATTCTCAAATCATCAAAAATTTTTAGGAAACCATTTCAAAGCCTATCGGTGATCAAAAAATCATCATTTAGCTACAAGTTTCATCAATTTCATTCATCATCTTCAAGGTCAGATATCACTTTACATTTCTATTTATACATTCAGGTATACTTATCTATTAATTTTTCATCTCATGTTATAATCCAAGTCCTTGGAACATCATATTTTCAACAATAATTGGTTAGATATTACATTTTTGTTAGTCTATTATTATCTCCCAGAATCACCAGCGATTACTAGAATCACCTACGATTCCTATCTACTTTGTTTCCCTACAACATTATTCTCATTTTCATTTATCAATTGTATTGTATCTTTTTTTTAACATGTTGACCAGTATGGCTTGTTTAGATGGCAATAGAGGGTCAAGGTCATGAAATAACTAGCATCAACTCATTACCTATCATCCATCATCCATTACATGGGAACAATACGACATTTTACATGACCTTGAGTTGTGTGCCATTCATTCCACCCCTTTGGATAGTTTACAAAACATCTTTGAATCTACTCAATGAATCATGAAGCTACAAATTTTTGGGAAGCCTACTTTGAGGTTCTACGTATCCGAGCTGATTTAGCTTGTTTGAGTATCAATATGAAGTTGAATTAGAAGAATTGAGCTCTAGACTAAATCTAAAGATCAAACTTTATTCTAACACTTCTAATTTTAATTTTGATTTACGATACAAAAAGAAGAAGAAGAACCATAAATACATTTTGAATTCTTTAAGGAAGAGTATATTGAGATGAGAGAGTTCAGATTTCTCTAGAGAAGAAGAACCATAAAGTCCACTAGAGAAGAGAGTTCTCCTTCCTCTAAGAATTCAGATACTGATTTGATTCTATTTCTAAGCATAGTTCTTATCTATCATTTTTATCATTTATCTTTTTATAATAAAATTGAAACTTATCACAACATTTATTATTTATTATTTATCATATATCATCATTTTTTTAATCACTTGATTGTAAAATCGGATTGACATCCTTGTCAAGAAGTCCTTTGATTTCTAGGGGACTAGCCTTTTCCAGAAATCCACCTAATATTTATTAATCATATTTTGTTTAGTGGTTGTGATTTCATGTAGGTATTCTCATAGAAAGGAGCTTGCATTATTTTTTATATGGAGCACAACAATCAAACACCATTCATCCACATCCATGGGTATCTCTAAACCCCACCATATATGAGGTTAGGTAAGTTTTATTCTCTTTCTTATTAGGTTAAGTTGAAGAGGTAAGATTTATTCATAACATCTTGGCATGCACTATGGGGGACCTTGTCCCTTATATTTTTTTTTTTCATCAATAAAATATCATCTTTTTTTTTTTTAGTTCTTCTGTGTGTGAAATCACCAATGATTTTAAATCACCTGTGATTGGGTAAATCACCAACGATTTGATTTGTTTGTTTTTTTTTTTTGCCTTATAGTTTTTTTTTTACTTTTTGTTTGTTGCTTTTTTTTGTTTTTATTTCTCCTAACTATTTTAGTTGTAGGTTGTTGTTTTTGGAGAGATTATTTGTTGGATTGTTGGATTGCTTTGCTTTAAAAATTGCTAAAAAAAAAAAAAAAGGAGCATTTAGCGTGAGTCCTAAAAATTTCTTATTTTTTTTCTAGTATTGCATTTTGGTTGATTGTCTTCATCAAAAAAATTTTGATTTGGGTTTTAAAATGAATCCATTCATCCTTCTTGTTTCACATAGTATTAATTAGGAAGGTAATCTATTGCATTCACTTTTCCTTTCCCCACACACAACCAAACCACTTAAACATCAAAACACATTTAAAAAATTCCTACCCAGTGGATACCTACTTGGATTTGATCACCAAGAGGAGAAGTCAACTTGGTGTTCTAGTCGAGTATAATCATCTGTCTATCGGTATATATTGGCTAAAGCACCGACACCCTTATCATTGTTGTGGGACCGTGAAGTGAGGGGGTAGCCCCAATACCACACCCATATCGGTAGTAGTAGTAGTTGGGCCTCACGTACCTTTGGGTATATCGAGGACTCCATCCTTAAACACACCTAAAACCAGCCATAGCTTGCCATTTCCTAGGACCTTTGTTAACCATCTTACACATTTCACTTTTTTTTAATCAAATCAAGAAAATCTAAAAATCCATTTTGATTGCTTTTGTTTTTGTTTGTAATTCACCCATTTAGTAATTTTCATTTTTAAGGTGATTGTGTTTTTTTGTGTGTTTGTTTACAATGGTACAAACAAGACAACAAGCCCACAACCAAACTTCTAAAAACATGTCTCAACCATTATCCACACCCTTGCAACAAAAAATTCCTATCTACTACTCCATTGTCTACCCCATTATCTACTCCTCTATCTACACCATTACAACATCACACTCCCTTATCCTCATCTTTCTCTACACCATTACAACACCAAATACCATTTTCTCAACCAATTATGTCTACTCCTCTATCTGATGCTCAACAAACCTAGAATGAAATAGAAGAACAAGTTAATGAAGAAATGAGACAACTCTTAGATTCTTCATGTCAGTTTCATAGTCAAATTTTCCATACATCTGAACAAGAAAAAATAAACAACCATACTCCCCCAGCTCACAATCAAAATCTTCTAAACCACTTTCTTTGAAAGAGGAGACCTTATTTTCAAAGAAATGTTGGATTCAAACCCCATTTCTCTCAATGCCTATCTGAACTAGGGGTGTTCAACTCCATTCACACCTCCATTCAAACATTCACACCCAAACCATCCTCAAACATTTCTCAAACCATTTTATCCTTTTTATCTAGTCTTTTTCAACAATTTAAACCAAACCATCCTCAAACATTCCAGATCCTTTATCTAGTTCTTCAAAAAAATTTGAATCTGAACCATTTTCAAGTATTCCTGATTCTTCACATCCTATCGATTCAAACCAACAATCTATACCCAAACCACCACTTATGTCCCTGATCCTTCATCTAGGTTTCACATCTTATTGATCCAAACTACCAACCTGTCATTCAACAAATACATTCATATCCACCTTTAAGTCAACCTAAAATGTCAGAAGTTGTGTCTTCCATTCCTATTCTTAGTCTTCATATGGTTTCCTCTCAAGACACAACCACCCAACAACATACATCCTCACCTGAGCCTTCTACTAGTTCAACACCTCCACAAAAACAATACTAGTGCTTCATTATCTACCCCTCCAATATCCTCAGTTACCCAAACACCTCCAATGAGTTTTTTTTTCTTCTACTATTGTATCTCAACCAGTTAGCAAGTATTCAAAATATCACTATGTCCATTCCACATCTATCCTTTAATCAATACTAGTGTTATCACCACCACTCACCCTATTTCACAATACATACCACAACCATCACATACCATTAATTAATCTCCATACCACAATCTGCTCCTACTCAAAATATTCCACAACAAGCACCATCTTATGTTGCCTCTATATGCCCTTTCAACAACCACCTCCTTATTCACAACCTTTACTTACCATTTTATCACACATACAACCTTATCCTCAACATCCATTTATATATAATGCATCCTTCACAACCTTCAACCAAAAATATTCAAAATATTCCACAAAAATTCATCCCTTCAAAAAAAATCCCACAACAAAAATATCCTTCCAACAATATATTCCATCAACAAAATCATCCCACAACAAAATATTCCATCACAAAAAATTCCTTCTTAAAATAACATTCCTCAACAAAATTTCCACAAAAAATATCCCTTCACAACAAAGCATTCCTTCAAATAATATTCCTTCCTTCAAAAAAAACATTCTCAAAAAATATTCCACTTCAACAAAACATTCCACTCACTTATAACATCCCATAAAAAATCCCACAAAAATATACCACAACAAAATGTTCCTTATCAAAAAAATGTTCCTCAACAGAACATTCCTTACTAAAAACATCCCTCAACAATACCAGATGTACTCACAACCTAGCCAATTTTCATTTCAACTTGGCTCATCCTCACAACAACCAACACAAAACCGACCCCCTTCAAGCTCTCATGAATCATATATCCAGTCTAGAAGTTGCCTCATCTACACCTAAAAATGTGCTCTCATATGATCAAATCTGCAATGAACCTATCCATCCCTCAGTCCCATACAAAGCATATCCACCTCATTGGGAACTTCCAAAATTTATTAAATTTTTTAGTAAGGAAGATCCTCAACAACATATTCATGCTTTTTTCCACACTTGTTATCTAATAGCCCATGATCAAGACCTCATGTTGAGGAATTTTCCCATGTCCCTCATCGGTCCTACTTTGGACTGGTATAATAACATTCCATAATATTCCCTTTTCTCCTTCACACAACTCACACAATTGTTCTTAGAACACTTTTCTATAAACATAGCCCAAAAATCACTATCAATGACCTTTATGCTATCAAATAATTTGAGGATGAATCCATTGCTGATTTTTTTCCCACTTGGAGGGGTACAATCAATCAATTATCCTTTTCATTACCACAAGCCAAATTGATTGAAGTTTTTTTGATCATGTGCCAAACATATTTCATCAACATTACAAATTCAATCATTCCAACTTTTGATGAAAAAGCTTTTACCATGGCCCATAAATTGAAATATGAGCTCTAGAAGATGGTCATGTTAAACTTCATCCTAAGAAACCACAAACTAAGTTTCCATCTAAGTCATCCTCTAGTCCCAAAAATCCAAATCAGCTTGCTAATGCAATGCCATAGTAGTCAAATCCACCCCAAGGAAAATCCCACTACCAAACATTCTCATCCACAACGTAATTACACACCAATAGGAGAGACTTATAGCACGGTCTTTGATAAATTACTCACTTGCAAATATGATAACTCTCCCACCTATTCGACCCATCGATACATCTGTATCTAAGCCCTCTTGGTATCGAGATAATGACTATTGTAAATACCATAGGGTCAAAGGACATGACATTGAAAGGTGTCATACGTTTCACAATGTTCTTCAAGACTTGATTGACAAGGGTGAACTTCACTTGGATAATCCAAATGCACCCCCAAATCAAAACCTTGACATATTCAAACAACCCTTTCCAAATCATCCCCATCCATTGATCAACCACAAACAAATGTTGTTCATGCTCACCACACCATTAACACCATTACTAAAATGTTACCCATTCCCATTCAATCATCTATCTAATCAACATCCATCTCACCATCATCTAAATCAACCATACCTCTAAATCAACCATACCTACAAAAACAAACATCCACATCCACACAACCAACAACAATACCCATGAACCTAAATCTATATCTACCAAATCCCCATCTATATTATCAACATTACTAAAAACTATCCTTCCATCCTCATCACATGTTATTACCAAATCTATCTCCCCACCAATCATATCCTCTAGTATAGTTACACCTACAACTACACCTTCATTTACAAATATAACTATGATACCTCTTGAAACATTTATGACACAAACACCTCCACCTAAGGAAATTACAAGCCACATTCATCCTCCATCTACAAAAATCAATTATCTCTACATCAACCAATCCCAAAACTACAAAATCCACAAGTCATTTGGATCTCATCAATCACATTATTCAAACCCCCTTCCTTCATCAAAAACTTCCTCTACATCCATACCTAGCTCATCCAAAACCATGAAAGGACCTCACAAACAAGGTATTGTCCAAGTTTTCAAAAGTCCTTCTTATACTTTCCCCGAACCATATCGATTTGTGGTCCTCAGCCTTTTCTCCCACCTCCTCCTAGAAGGGTCATTTCAACTCCTAGTAATCATCCTATTATTCCACATCCAAGACCTCCTTATCAATCTTCCCCACTAGGTCCTCATCCCCCATTTACTATATATCTAGGACTCATCAACAACAAACAACTCAACAACTTGTAATCAATGTCTTATTTCCACTAGAAGATAAGATACCTAAAACTTCATCCCCATCCACATCAACACCTAAGGGGTGTTATGCAACCATTTTAGATGACCTCCTCCAAAAATCACTCATAACATTACCACCACCAAAAAATTATCATAATCCACGAGGATGGAAACCCACTTGGTATGATTTCAATGTCTCATGTGATTATCATAGAACATGAGGTCATTCCATTGAGAATTGTAAAGCCTTTCACTTGATTGCACAAAAGTTGGAAATATGGCTTCCCTTCCTTCTAAATCACATTCAACATCACATCAACATCATCATCATCATCATCCATCTTTTCTAAATCCAAAGGAACCCATGTCTAAAACTCCTTCTCATTAGGTCAATGTACATATCACTACTCATTCACAAAATTACGACATAGACCCATCTGAGCCTAAGAAAGGTAAAAATTTCATAGCCATACCTCCACCACCAAAATAATCTCCATCCATAAATAAACCCAAAGTTTCCATCCATCCTGAACTCTAAACATCTAGTCAAACAATGTCACCTAAAACTAAGGTTTCCATCCTCACCACACCACCTTCACCATCCACCATGATGCAAAAAGGTTGTCATTAAACAATTACACCAAGCTCCCATTAAAATGTCATTATACAAACTAATACAAACATCACCTCTTCATAAAAAAAGCCATGATTGAAGCCCTCTCGATCAATAACAATACCTTCAGATGATCCTTCATCCTTTACAAACTTTGTAGGATCCCTCAAAGCATCTACCACCATATCATTCAAACCATCCAAATACCTTCTCTTAAACTAGAAGATCATGACTTACCACTTTTCATCACTACTCAAATTAATGATGTTCATCAAAAGGGTAATGATTGATAGTGGTGCCACTATTAACATTATATCCTCCCTCTTTTTTTATCAACTTAAGCTACCTAACATTGTTATCACTCAAACTCCAGTCTTACTACGATCCTTCAATGACACTATCACACCCATTAGGCACCATTATCTTACCACTTAAATTCAGTGTTAAAACTTTACCAAAACTCTTCTACATCATAGAAGGAGAGTTTCAATATAATATGTTACTAGGATGCCCATGGATATGCACCATGCATGTTGTGTTCCATCAACTCTCCATCGCTTTCTTAAATATGAACATGAGGGTCAAACATTCACCATTCCTATAGATCCAAATCCTTTCACTTGATTGTTACATGATGTATCATCCAAATGATGTACTTGTTCCTAAGTCCACATCTGAATCATCTAATGAAGCATCTACTAGCACATCCATACCTTCCTCTAAACTACTAGATGATTCCTCCCTCAATGATGTTGTACAATGCCTCACATTAGGGGAATACCATCTCCTCATGCTTAATCACATTCCTTCACCTAAGACTTATGGTCACCCTGAAAAACAACCCACATATGACCCTAATGTAGGAGATATTATCTCTTACGGTCCCACTTATCTCAAAAAAAAATCTTTTTATGGGGACTTGATTATCCTTCATCCCATATATTGATCAACACCATGTCATGCCTTTTACATCAGATTTCAAATCTTTAGATAATCCAAATTTCACTCGCATGTATCTTCACCATTGTGTGTGGAGAGGTTTTTTCCTTGGCCATTATGAACATGGAATACATGATGTGGTTATCCAACATTCCCTTAAAACTTATGAAAAATATGGTTTAGGTTATAAGAAACCCAACTCAAAACATTCAAAGGCCACTACATCCAAACCTACCACATCCATGCTCATTACTGAATTAGAACCATCATCACCCACAGCCCTTGAAGATCCCATGGATGTAGATGATGTTGTATCCATCCCACCTAAATTTTTTTTCAATACTATATCCTTAGGACCACTCACTTATCAATCCAACCATGCCATTAAACAACTTCCTCTTATTTGGCCAAAAATGGTCAAGAAGATTTACCTATCATAGATATCCTTCAATGTCATGATGACCAAGACATCCTTTCCCATATGGGAGCTAAGGATCACTTCTTCCAAAAATCCTACCATCTGATACACCAACCTCTTAATGAATCCACCATCGACGTAAACTTAGGAACCCCTCAAGATCCTCGCATAGTTAAGGTTGGTCAATCATTAAATCCATAGGAGTTGGATGACTTCACCTCATTTTTATCAAAATATTATCAATCCTTCACTTGGTCATATAGTGATATGCCTGAATTGATCCCAATATTTTTTTACATAATATTGTCACATATCCAAATGCTAAGCCAATTAAAAAAAAACTCCATAAAATGCATCCACGCATAGCTCTCTTGTCAAAGAAGAGTTACAATGCCTTTTATCAATTTAATTTTATCATACCCATTGATTATCCACAATGGATCTCTAACATCATTCCCATAACCAAAAAGCTCGGAAAGTTACGTATCTACACAGACTTTAGGATCTCAATCTTTCTTGTCCTAAAGATGATTTCCCTCTTCCAAACATAGATCAACTCATTGACCTAACAACTGCCATGAAATGCTTTCCCTTATGGATGGTTTTTCTAGTTATAATCAAATTCTTATCACCACCGATGATCAACATAAAACCTCTTTCATTACCCCTTGGGGAACCTTCTTCTACTACCGTGTGTCATGCCATTTGGCCTTAAAATGTAGGAGCTACTTATCAACATGCCATGACTTACATTTTTCATGACCTCATTCACAAAACAGTCAAAGATTATGTTGATGACCTTTTAGGAAAATCTAAACAATGCAAAGATCATCTTGACATTCTTGAATCCATCTTCACTCATCTCATTCAATATTATCTTCATCTCAATCCCAAAAAATGTGTTTTTGGTGTCCTCACTAGAAAAATTTTAGGATTCATCATATCTATTCGAGGTATTGAAGTTGACCCAAAAAAGGTTAAGGCCATCATTGAAATGCCTCCACCATCTAATCTTACACAATTACATAGTATTTCTTGGGTATTACAGTCCATTCGATGTTTTATATCACAACTTTCTTACCATTGTCAACCATTTCATCATCTTCTCCATAAGGATGTTGATTTTCACTTTGGGATTTTGATTGTCAAAATCCTTTGATGAAATTAAACAATATCTTCTATCACCACCATGTGCTTACTCCACCTCATGAAGGGGATCCATTTTACCTATATATATCTTTCTTAACATGCTCTTGGAGCCATGCTCACTCACCATGATAATCAAGGTCGTGAACAAGTTGTATATTATATCATATCCACACACTCATGAATATGAAACCCATTACACTAAAGTTGAAAAGCTATGTTGTGCTTTATACTTCACCACTTCCAAGTTGCATCATTATCTTCTTAATCACAAAAAATGTATGTTGTCACTAGCTTCAATCCCTCAAAACTATACACTCTAAACCATATCATAGTGATCGTATCACTCGATGGCTTATGCTTATGACTTGAATTTGACCTCGAATTCATATCACAAAAATCTATTAAGGGACAGGCCATTGCAGACCAGCTCACTGATGCTCCCTTTCCCAAAATCAACTTCCTCATGAATACTTTCCAAATGAATCCATCAAATGTTGATGAATATGAATTCATCCCTATCAAAATGACTCTCTTCTTTGATGGTTCTAAATGTCTAGGAAGGGGGAGGAGTTGGTGTTGTTATCATACCTCCTTGGGGCAATTCCTATTCCATTATCATTCAAACTTAACTTTGAATGCACTAATAATATGGCAGAATATGAAGCTTTAATCATGGGCCTTACGACCACTATTCTCCTAGGTGTTCACATCTTAGACATCTATGGAGATTCACAACTTGTTATCAAGTCAAGTCAAAGGAGAATATCAATGTAAAAATGAAATCTTACAAAAATATAAAGCCAACATTGACTTTCTCCTCAAGAGCTTTTTGATCACTACACTATCCAAACCATCCCATGATCCTCTAATAAGTTTGTAGATACAATGGCCTCTTTAGGAGCCCTCATCCCATTAGAAATGGAAGAGTCAAAAGACAACACTAAAGTATATTCATCATTCAATGATTGGATCACCCTTCACATCAAAATGAACTTCCTCCTATCAACATCATTGATGATAATCCAACTGATTTGTGGTATACTCATATATATGATTATCTTTCTAAATCAAAAATTCCATCCGACTTATCATGTAACACTAAAAGATCATTTCTTTTCAACACTCACTTTTTTTATTATATAATGGTATCCTTTACAAAACATAGTTTTGATGGTATCTATTAAGGTGCCTTAAATCACATGAGTCAACTAAAGCAATTGAAGAAGTCCATGATGGAGTTTGTGGAGGACATTTTAGTGGAAATTCCATCACTAAACATGTCATATGGTTAGGGTACTACTGGCCTACTATCACCAAATTGTTGTGAATATGTTAAGAAATGTGTTAAATGTCAACTTCATTTAGATCTCATCCATGTCCCTAGTCAAGCATTACAACCTTAAGACCTATGGCCTTTCTCTCAGTGGGGGTTAGACCTCATTGGTGTTATTAATCCTAAATCATCTCAACAACATCACTCTATTATCACAACTACTTGAATACTTCACTAAATGGGTTGAAGCTATCCCTTTAACATCCACTAAGTCAGACCTATTATCAATTTCATATATCAATACATTATATGTCATTTTGGCATCCCATATAAACTTATCACAGATAATGGAAAATCTTTTAAAAATAAAGAAGTTAAAAAGCTTTGTGATACCTTCAACATCAAACTCATATTTTCATCACCATATTATCCCCAAGAAAATGGATAGGTGAGGCCTCAAATAAAACACTTAATAAAATCCTCATGAAAATAGTAAATGATGTAGGAAGGAATTGGCATCTCCAAATCCCATTTTCTCTCTGGGCTTATCAAACTAGCATCCATACTCCTATGGGAGCTACACCTTATTCACTCATCTCTATGGCTCTGAAGTTGTCTTACCTCTTGAAATTCAAATTCCATCACTTCATGTATCACTTAAAGACTTCATCCTCGATGAAGAATATCGACAAGACCATTTAGCACAACTTGAACTATTAGATGAAAAATCTAATGGCCCTTGAACATCATCAAGTTTATCAAGAACACATTAAACAAGCATATAAAAACATATCAAAGAATGTGACTTTAAAATTGGTGATCTTGTGCTTAAAGAAAATCAAAATGTCACTCAATTAGAATGGAGTAAACGTGGAAATTTTTCCCCTAATTGGATTGGTCCATACATCATCACTCACAAATATGGGTTGGGAGCATATCATCTCACTTCCTTGATGGTGAACCTGAAAAGGAACCTTGAATGCCTTGCACTTGTGGCCATTTTATTGTTAAATGATTGATCATCATGATAGTAGTTACATTTAAAATCTTTCACTCATCATCATATCATCCATCTTGTCATAGTAATGATTTGAAAGCATGTGGTTATCCATCATTACCTTAGATATACCTTAAAGATGAACACCATGGCTCTATTTCATCATATTTCACTTTGGATAAGTTCCTCTCTTGTGGGAACCCCTTTAATCATTACACTCACCTATCATGTAAAAGGTACATGACATGGGGCATGAATGTGTAGATCATATATATCTTCTCCCCTCCTTGAAATGGTCTATTAGGGTTTTCCTCAAAAAAAAATATATGTATTAAAATCATTTGGATGCATTTCTCAAAATTCAAAAATAAATGATAGATTGATCCCTTGAAGGAAAAATATCCATCAAAATCATAGAATGATCCCTTGAAGGATGGATATCTATAAAAAATCAAAAGTAAAAAGTAGACTGATCCCTCAAAGGATAACTACTAGTCAAAAAAATGTAGACCATACCCTCGAAGGATGGCTACCCATAAAAAAAGGCTTCCCACATTGATCAACCTTCAAAATAAATACATCAATATCAAAAAATCATCAGAAAGCTTCCCGCATTGATCAATTTTTCCCCTCATAGAAAACTTCCCGCATTGATCAGTTTTCTTTAAAATAAAATATGTAAAGTTGGGGCATTTCTCTATGAGCCCATGGAAAAGGAGAACCTTATTCCTATCTCGACCTACACATGTTCAAACCCCTTTCATGTCCTAAAAAGAACATTCATTTAATCCCACATTTTATTAAGATTTGTGTAACTATCCATTGATAATCTTATTTAACTTTCATTAAGGTTGCTAGTGCAAGTGTGTTCAAGCTTTCAAAACCCATCACATATGTGTCAAATCCATCATGGGGAATCATTTCATTTTACTTAGTTCATTTTTTTAGATATAGTTCATTTTTAAATCATTTAATTAATTAAATGATTCAACATTTTATCAAACATATACATAAACCATAATATCATAACTAATACATCCATCAAAATCCATCTAACACTAATACATTTAAATTAAAAACATACATTAAATGAAATTAAAAAATATAAGTCATAAAAAACATCATCATCATCATCATATAAATCAAGTCCATATACATCATGATCATCATCAAAAATGGGCTTCTAAGAGTCCATATATCAAAATATATCATATCAATGTCATACAAAAAAGGGCTTCAATGAGTCATATATCAAATACATCAAACATGTCATCAACTAGTAAACTAAAAAAACCTCGAGGGACTTGGATAGGAGGGGTTATACCCTCTCCTCCCTAAGCATCTCCACCTCCAACTACTCCCACACCACCAACAACACCAACATCTCCTCCAGCTCCTCCTCGCTATCACCTACTCTCTCTGGTCTCCGAGGTGGGTGACCCACACTCACTTGCACTAGTACTAGGGCTTGCCACCTTAGCGGCCAAGTGATCAACATACAAAGTGGCATCAGATAATCATGTGTAATCATATCAATCATAATAATCATGCTCTTCCCATAATTCCTCATAATGAGCCCTAGAAACCATCCCAGGACCCCATAGGTAGTGGCCTCTTCCACTAGCCCTGTGCTAGCCTTGTGCCTCTATCCACTAGCCCCTATCTTACCTTGCCTAGCTAGCTCTCTAGCTTGCTCTCTCTCTCTGGCTCAGGCCCATCTCACAACTCCACACCAAAAATAGAAGGCCCAGTAATCCCTAAGGCCTTCCTCATCCCATCTCTTTGTCCCTTATACCGATCTCTATCTATGTAATGGCCTAACTAAAGTCTAGTACTGAAGTCCATCTCACTCAGTAATCAAACTATCCCACTCAGCAATCAATGTGTCCCAAACTCCTAGAGATCATCCTCTCTCTCTCTCTAGATCTCCTCATCCACATCTCTCTCCCCCTCACTATGGCCTTCTCATCATCACTACTACTAAATAGTTACAACCAAATCATCATCACCCTCCTCCTCACTATCATCCTCAACACCCTCCACTACCTCCTATGTTGGTGCTCCTCCCTCCACCCTTTGAGCACGTACTCCATCTAACTCTCTATGTTTACTCTCTCTTATGTAACTCCAGTCCTATCAAAACTCCTCAATGCTCGGGTCCACCATGTGTATACTCAGGGTAACCCCCACATCATCAATAGGAACAATCACACCCTCATCATTAGGGCCCATGGCCCCTATTGATCTAATCATATAATCTCGGGCTCTATCACAACTACCCTCGGTCTCCGTATCTCCATCCTCTCACTTATACTATATGGATCCTCAGGAACTCCTATATACCAATCCAAATTGTCTCCTGACATGATCAAAATGAAGTAACTCATGCTCACCCATTGTCAAGAAGCCTAACCCATATAGCCTATTTTGTTAACTAACCAACTCATCATGTGAAACTCACTAAGCCAAACAAGGAAAATCTAGATATGGCCTCCATACCACATCTCCCACCTGTAATCCAGATAATAACTCTCGATAATATCATGTCCTCCTCCTCTTCTTCAACCCCATGACCTCATCCTCCCCTCTCCATCTCAAAAATCTAGGATGCCCATCACCAATCCCCCCATGAGGTAATCCCCTCTTGGTCGAGAAAAAATATGCTGCTCAAGGCCCAAGCCTATAATAAGAAACCCAATATCAATACCATATCACTTGTGGGCCTTCCAGCCCACAACTCTCTAAATGTTTGTGTAAGTAGGGTAGGACCCCACTCAAAAATAGTATGATGCTCCATCATCTCCCACAACCCCTATCATCATCCATGGAAATCAGCCCCTCCAAATCTAGAAAAGCATAAAAAAATGATGGCCATCATCATCATGGTCATCCGAGTATGACCCTCTATCTCAGCTAAATATAGTTTTCCATAAGAAAAGGCCCCTGACTCAAATCTGATATCCCCTACATCCTCTCCATATAATCTAGTCATCACATCATCTCTCTCTACCTCAATAATAATATATACACCCTCTCCTCGATAGGTAGTCTCAAGATGCGGTGAACATCCTCTAAAGTGATCGTGATCTCTCTAGTAGGTAACCAAAAAGTATTGGTGGAAGGATTCCACCACTCTAACAAAGCCAACATCAAACTCGACATCTATGTATCCATCGATAATGTCTCATGGCACCAAAACCAACAACCTCTACATGCTCCCAATCATCATTCTATGACATATCAATCCTCACCTCATCTAAAATCAATGGTATATGATCACGGATAGTCAACTTAGCATCCACCTGCAAACACAAAAAAAACAAAAAAAATTAGTATCATTGTCACAAAATATCAAAAACATTATCCACAACATATCAAAATTTTTACATCAACATCAACATCATCACCTAAAAATACCAACAACATCTAAAACATCAAAAATTGTGATGGCACATCATTATCCAAAATCATAATTTTCCATTTGTAAACAAAAAAACTAACTATAAAAATTACTTAAATATCAACATTAAATATAAAAAACATAATCAATATCAATTACATTCACATGAATGATTATTGGAACCACAAACACCATAAAACCTAAAAAACATTTCTTAAAAATCATGTCAATAATCAAAAAGCAAATTGTCCACATTATATTACGGTGAATCCCGATGATTCACTTCAATCATCGAATCGCGATTGCATGAATCATCCTAGTGATTCCTACATTTTTAACCTAGGGCATCCAATGCCCCCAAAATGGAAAAAAACCTAAAACTACAAAAATCAACAAAAAAATTCAACAAAACAAGTTAAAATTACCTACCTCAACCATTACGGCTTCGTTTGTCTACTAGAAGATGCCATTTTGTCCAAATCCTCACTCTTTTCCCAAAAACATGTTTTTCACTCACTCTTGCTCACCCAAAATCATTTTTACCCATGGTAACAATGAGGCAAATGAACTCACAATCGGCTTTTTATAGCCCAATTTTTACCTTGGGGAAATCATTCATGGTGATTTCCTTAATCATCGCGATGATTTTTCAATCACTAGCTAGTGATTATTTTCCCCTATTTTAGCCATTATTCTCTCCTTTTTCCCTAAAAACATGTTAATCATCACTTTTTCACAAGTGTGTCTTACTTTCAATGGACCCTAGTCCTTGAAACATTAAATCAAAAACAAAATCAACATTGGGATTCATCATTCATCTATGGGACATGTGCCCTTTGGCCCCCATCACTTGACTTTCCCCATCTATTTAGCCTACCTTCACAAATCATACATCTATAGGTGTCAAACCCCTTGGTTCCCCTATCATTTGATTCCTTCGGTAGCACATCTTGTTTCGGTATCCCTTGGACTGGGGAAACTTTTACGAAACACATGACATACAAACACTAGTGTTCCTTGTATTGCATTGCAGTTGGATCACCCATATAAATAACTTTCATTATTTTTGTCTAACGCTTTGTCATTAAAACCACTAGACAAAAAAAGGGGAAAATGTAGACACCAAAAATCTACACTCCCATCCTTTTCCAAACCATTACAATATCCCACCTCATCACTCGATCACATTACAATACATCCCATTATCTATTTAATTAATCAATTAATTTAATTACCTTATATATCCATACCCATACACCCAATTTTTAGTTAATTATATTATTTAATTCTAAATTAATTAAAATATTAATTAATTTAGGACCATCATTATTTTCATCCTATTTATCTCATCTTTATCTTACATTATCTATAAATCCTATTTAATCTTATCATCATTACACTAAATTAATCATCTATCATAACCACCTATTACTATTAAAATCATCTTAAAATCAAACTTAGCTAAATTGATCCTAAATCTAACCTATCTTATCATTTCCCTAAAACAAATTTGATCACATCACTAAACCAACATGACACTTTCAAACAAACCAACAAATCATCCCTCAAAAATACAAACAAAAATCTCAAATTAGCAAATTGTTCCAACAATTTACTAAACAAACCACAAATAGAAATATTCCAAAATCATCGGTGATTTGGTAAATTGCCAATGATTATTTAAGCCCATTTTCTAGTCTCTTTTCGGATCATCTTCTCACATTTTTGAGCCTGAATTTTTATCAGTTTTCATCATTGTTATACTACATCAACGTCAACACATTATTATCCAACATTGGCATTCACAATCATCAAAAATTTGAACCATTTTGGAGCATGTTGTGGGATCAAAAAATCATCATCAACTACAAGTTTCATCAATTTCATTCATCATCATCAAGGTCAAATATCATTTTACATTTCTATTTATATATTCAAGTATATTATCTATTCTTCATTTCATATTATAATCTAAGTCCTTGGAAATCATATATTTTCAAAATCAATTGGTTAAATATTACATTTTTAATAATAGTTATTTTATTATCTTTTTAATCTCCACTATTATTACTAAAATCACCTGCAATTCCTATCTACTTTGTTTTTCCTAACATTATTCAATTTCATTTATCAATTATATTGTATCTCTTTTACTGCTAACATGTTGTCCAAGATGGCTTGTTTAGATGGAAATAGGTGGTCAAGGTCATGAAATAACTAGCATCAACTCATTACCTATCATCCATCATCCATTACACTTGGGAACAATATGACATTTTACATGACCTTGAATTGTGTGCCATCCATCCACCCCCTTTGGATAGTTTACAAAACATATTTGAATCCACAGAGGAATCTGCGAAAGCTACAAATGAATTTTGGGAAGCCTACTTTGAGGTTCTACATATCCGAGCTGATTTAGCTTGGTTTGAGTATCAATATGAAGTTGAATTAGAAGAATTGAGCTCTAAGACTGAATCTAAAGATCAAACTAATTCTCAACACTCATTTATGATTCTAATTCTAATCACACGGAAGAAGAAGAAGAACAAAATACATTTTGGATTTTTTAGGAAGAGTACATTTGAGACTATGAGTTCATATTCCTCTAGAGAAGAAGAAGAAAATCCAGTCCACCGGAGAAGAGAGTTCTCCTTCCTCCGAGAATTCGATATACTGATTTATTCTCGATTTTAAGCATAGTTCATATCATTTTTATCATTTATATGTATGTATTTTGTAATAAACTTGAAACTTATCACAACATTTACCATTTATTATTTATCATATATCACAACTTGTTTTTCAATCACTTGATTGTAAAAGCATGGATTGACATCCTTGTTAGGAAGTCCTTTGATTTCTGGGACTCTTTTCTGTAATCCACCTAATATTTATTAATCATATTTTTAGTGTTTTGATTTGCAGTATTCTCGCAGGAAAGGAGCTTGCATTATTTTTTGTATACGAGTGCAACAATTAAACACCATTCATCCACATTTGTGGGTATCTCTAAACCTCACCATACCGAGGTTAGGTAAGTTTTAATTCACATCTTTGTCTTATCTAACAAATTAATCTTCATCCAAATGATAACCTTAACGTTAGAAAAAGACAATAACAAAGCCTATTTTATTATGGTCGTCCTGTTCTTTCTTCGTCGAATAACCCCACAGTGCATGTCGAAACGATTTTTCTCCCTTCCAATTAAAGTATAGATAACGCTCATGGATGAAGGACATGGGCATCACTTCTTCTGAAGTTGTGAATAAGGAAAAGGGTTTGTTGTATTCTGGCATTGGGTTTTGAACTTGGAACCTATTAGATTTTTCCCATTTTTATTTTGACCCTTTAAGCGCAAATTGCACTCATGTGAAAAATGCAAGCGAGATGGAGACAATGATGTGGAACATAGATAATATATATTATTTTGGTAGGAACAATCTAAGAATTACAATGGGTGTAGAGCATGCAAGTATTTAATTCCCACCTTTTTATATTTAACTTTCCATTCATGTCTTCGCCTTATCTAACAAACTAAATTCTCGTAATCAAAAGCCTTAACGTCATAAAAATAAAATAAGCAAAGCCCAATTTATGTTGGTTAGTGAAAAGACTCTAATCACAAATGTGCATGAAATCGCTACCATGGGATGCTAGGTCCACTACACATATCATCGTCTCTAAAGCGTCTCATGATACACACTAGTAAAAACACCTTACAATCACGTATCTTCTAACTATCCAAAACCACAAGGGATGAAATTACAAACAACTATTACCATTGGAAATATCGATCAACCATTCATTTCCTTCTAAGATATCTAAAACATATGTTGCCTCCATGTCTTGCTAATTGAGCTCGCCTTCTCCTTTTAACGATTGACTTCAATAGTGTGGTCAGAGAGAAAACAAAAGTTTCACATTGGTTCCCTAGAGCGTTTTCCCCACCCCATCGACTTCTCCAACCTTTAAACGACTTGTCTAACTCCTCTCACCCTCTCTTGTTATTTTGGCCCTTTTGATTTCACTTCTTCAATACATCATCCCCTTTGACGTTTCTATTGTACATTTCACGTATGATTGCTAGTCTAGGCTATGAATAAACTATGGTAGTGTCAAGTTGTTGGCAAAGGAGACAAAGAAACGATTTACACCCTTAATTGGCTCCTTTGTAGATATTTTTGTGTTTTACATTTTCCCTAATTCATCAATACAACCTTAATACATATATTACACAATATATAAAACAATCTTAATACATACATTACACAACTACTATCACATCAACCAATATTCCAAAATAAATAAAGCAACCTTAATACATACATTACACAATAACTATCACATCAACAAACATTCCAACTAGGTGTTAAATTTGACGCCCATTTAGACGTTTTTTGCTATTTTAACCGTAAAATACTTGCAAATATTTGTAATAACCGTCACACGTAACTTGCATATTTAAAATTTGACCGTCATTTTTTATATATATGTATACATAAATTATAAAAAATATATTCAAATATATCTTTAAAATAACTAAATAAATATAAAATAAATACTATAATTGACATTATTTTGTATATTTGAAGGGCGGTATTAAAAAATGACCGTCACCGAAAATATGTTTGACAGGCATAGGTGGCCGTCAAATTTAACCAAGGATTCCAACTTACAGCTCATATGCAAATTGCTCGTTGAACTGTCATAGAGTTTCCTTTTAACAACGGTGACCGTCAAATTACAGGCGGCTTCACATGTAACGAGTAAGAAATTTCGTCATATTTCTCCGAAATTCCGGCTAACAATTCGGGTTTGATGCACACACTAATTGTTAAAAAGAATCAACAATGACGCCTCACACTTCAAATTTATACCATCCAATGTTCGCTATTCCCCGGAAGCTTCTCAGATCTTCAAGGGAACTGATGCTGCCAAGGGAGTTGGCCCACAACAACACAAGTCTGCATTTTCTTCGACCCTGCAATTCTCTACGGATCTTAAGCACAACCAAATCTTTCACAAGCTGAGCTTAGCTTTTGCTAGCAGAGCCATGGCCTCATCTGTCTCTACTGTAAACTCAGACCAGGTCGTAGTGAAGCCCTCGGAGCCCCCTCCACTGCAGGTATAAGAATTTTCACTTGATGTGCTTTTTTTTTATGGATTCCACACGTAGCTGTGTTTGTTTTGATTGATGATTTGGGATTTTCGCTGGATTCCAACAAGTAGGTGTGCCTGTTTTGTTTGATGATAAGGTTTGTTACAGTTGGAGGATGGATTTTAAGAACTGGGTATGATAGTTTTTATTGATTTTGAATTGGGTTTTTTCACAAAATGGCAGGTGTGACTGTTTTCATTAACTTTTAAGGCGGGGGTTAGTAGTATGGCGGATTTTAACAACTGGGCTTGTCTGTTTTGATTGATTTTTAAGCCGATTTCAGTAATATTTCAGATTTCAACCATTAGGTGTGCATGTATTGCTTGATTTTGACGCGAGATTTAGTAACATGGTGGATTCCAACAATTGGGAGTGCCTATTTTGATTGGATTTCATGTGGGTTTTAGCTGTTAATGTCGACGAAGAAGCGTTGGAAGTTTGTGGTATGACCGCGTATGTTTAGGACATAGTTACGTAAGACTGTGGGCCGGGGGATGTGGGGACAGGGTTCCAGGATGCCCAAAATTTCCCAGATTTTGGGGACGGCAGGGGTCGGCTATTTAAATATAATATAGACTTATAAATGTACAAATAAATTCAATTTTTTTATTAACAGCAGGCTGTGACAGTCTACTATCCTCATTTGTGCTCGAAAATTTCTGTACTTATATATCACTCTTGATTCATCTTATGCATTTGTAATAAATACAGTCGGGTTATGTGTAAATATTTTGATCTATGCCTTATTGCTTTTATCATCTACACAACTTTCTCTTCATATGAAATCATACATATCCGCGTGATCTAGTGATTGGAGCTTCTAGAGTGAATTTTAATTAGATTCATAGACAATCTTTTTTCAAATAGAAATGAGTGGCTTCCAAAAACAATCTTACACTACAAGAGTACATTAGGTCCTTCCCAAATTTATTTCATTTTCAAGTTTATTTGAGCCCAACACAATGGTGCAGCTAGATTGAGGCCATCCATTACCAGACATTGGGAAATTTGCAGAGAAGGTGATCAAGTCATTAATCAATGTGGAACCCTTCAATGGGCAAAACTATGTGACAAATTCAAGATAAGTGCCTTGAGATAGATACATATTGGTGTTTTTCAAATAGCTATATTGAAGACCTAGTATTCAAATCTTTAAAATCTTGACAAAAGTTTAAGAAAATTTTTTTTTTTTGAAGGGCATTAGGGCATCCCCTAGAAAAGGGGATGTTTTGGGGATGTGCCCCTTGAAATGTGCTAAAAGGGAAACATGGGTGGACGTTTCTCCCTCGTCCTGCCATCCTGAGGACATCCCGGACACCTTCTGTAACACTGGTTTGGTATGGCACTGAAGCGGTTGGTGAAGACGGTACATGGCGTGGAGTATCGTCCTTATACCACAAGTCATTCAAAGGCCCATATCCTCCTGAATTGTTAATGGAGACACCTCACATCTCTAGTCTGATCACCTGTGTAAATGTGGTTTGGAAAGATATCACCCTATAATCTCCTTGAGATGCTCTGTTTTTCTTTTCCCTTAACATATTATTGTCTGTGGTTTCCTTTTGCATGCCTAATTGCTTCTTCAACTGATTTTTAAGCTTGAAAATTAGAAGGATCCTTTGAAGCTTGCAACTTGCAACTAACCAAAAGTGAGTATCCTTCAAAAGTTGCAACTTACACTAAGCAATAATGAGGGACTGAACATATTGTGGAGCCTTTTTTGATCCTAGTCTATTAAGTTTCTTTTTGAGATTTTGTTTGAAGATGCTCTCATTTATCCCGATACTTGATGTATTTGATGTTTAAGCTAAGAACCTAATTACAAACAAATGCCAAAATAGATTTTACAGAACTATATGACTGCCAGCATAATCTGAAAGAAAGTTTATATTTCCTGTCCCCAACTTCTATAAAGCTAGGCAAATAGAGGGACACTACTTGCACTACTGAAAGGCAGCACACTGTCAAACTCAAGAGGCCTTTATGCTAAGGAGCCATTTCCAGGTGTATCTCTACTGTCAAAATCCACCGGGAGCATGCACATGGCCTGATCTTCTGATTGGCCACTTAATTACATAGCTGCATAAAATGTGGGGGGCATGCCCAGCAGGGTTTGATTGCACATCATTATCATGGCGATGCTTCATCTTAGCACTAGACCATATCCTGTGGGACCTACCCAAACATTTTCACGCTATCTACCCAAACATATTTCCACCATTAATAGTATTGTTTTTAATTTTTTTTGATAGGTGAACGAAGTTTGTATGCGTCTCTTTCCCATTATATTCAAATTGCTGATTTCCAGAAAGATAAACATGAACAGTGATTTCAGCAAGTGAAACACCTGGATCAAAAGACAGTGTCTACTGTCTTTAGGAGTCAGCCTATGCCATCCTTGAAGTATTTTATGTAGCTATATTCATATATAAAAACATTTTCATGCTATCTACCCTAACATTTTCATGCTATCAACCCAAACATATTTCCACCATTAATATTATTTTTAAAATTTTTTTGATAGGTGAACGAAGTTTGTATGTGTCCTTTTCCCATTATATTCAAATTGCTGATTTCCAGAAAGATAAACATGAACAGTGATTTCAGCAAGTGAAACACCTGGATCAAAAGACAGTGTCTACTGTCTTTAGGAGTCAGCCTATGCCATCCTTGAAGTATTTTATGTAGCTATATTCATATATAAAAACATTTTCACGCTATCTACTCAAACATTTTCACGCTATCCACCCAAACATATTTCCACCATTAACAGTATTGTTTTTAAATTTTTTTGATAGGTGAATGAAGTTTGTATGTGTCCCTTTCCCATTATATTCAAATTGCTGATTTCCAGAAAGATAAACATGAACAGTGATTTCAGCAAGTGAAACACCTGGATCAAAAGACAGTGCCTACTGTCTTTAGGAGTCAGCCTATGCCATCCTTGAAGTATTTTATGTAGCTATATTCATATATAAAAACCAGGTCCCACATGGACCTATCCAGTAGCAAAGACCTACATTCAGAAACAAACAGCTCCTTAGGGGAAGATGGGCCAGCTGTACAACATTAATCTCCTGGAGGGACCATTCAGCCACTATGGCTTATGTTGAACCCAGCTGCTCCTGCTTGGCAGAGCAAAAGCTTGTAAGCCTTGTCAGCCTTCACCATGCTCATCTTGTGAAGTCCGGTCCAACAGGGAGAACAGGCTGTTGCAGGGCCTCTAAGTTCAGCATGGGAAGATTGATGCCCACCTGAGATGGAGATCTACAGTGCCTCTGCAGCTAACCCACAAAATTGATTAGTGTAAACAACCTAGCTTCAAGCTCCTTGAACGCAGCCATAGACACCAGACCACGCGTACTGGAAATGGGGAAGACAATCTGACCAGATAACGACCACTTCTCTAGCTCTTCATCGAACCCAACCTTGTGCTCTTTGTGAATAAAAGTGACAGCAATAGCCATCACACCCTCTTATTTGGGAATTGCATGAGGTTGTCGATGAAGTCCGAGGCCACCTGAAATATCCCTTATGGGATACTACTTAAAAATGCACAAAATATTGAAAACTTGCAGCAAAGAAAAATACTGATTTATGCAGATTTTTATAGTAAGGACAACAAACTAAATAAAATCAATATCTCCCAAGATATCCACTCGAATCACTTGAAAATTTAAAGAGAGCTTGATATTATTATAGAGGATATAATAAAACTGTTTTTGGAATTTTACACAAATTAAAGTGCTGTCAGAAAAAGCGCAGCGTGCCCTAGACAGCTGAAAACTTCCGAGGTTTGTTACTCTCTAAATACAAGAGCAAAAATAAGGGTCTTTGGAAATAACATTGATAGATATAGGAAATAGTATTTCCACCTTCAGATCTGAAAACGGCCGACTGGAAAAACCCCAAATAAAGGCTGCAAGTCGCCTCGCTTGGAATGGGGTCGGAAAATGATGGAGGTGCCTTCAATCGTGTTGCCATGCCCAACCCAAATGGCTGCCGTGAATTTGATCTGGAGCCCCTCGATTATCTTCCCCAAATGCCCCCAAAACCTCAAAATCCTTCCTCTTAAACCTCTGATAATGTCTTTGCCACATAGCCCTAAAAGTGGCTCCAAAATGACAGACTAGGGTAGATCTCTCACTACCGAAGAATGCCTTGCTAGCTAGGGACGGGTCTCTCACCACCGAAGCTAGGGTCCCTGTGGGATTTGACTCCACAAGCTGTAGATGCGCAACAGCAGCAGCTGCACGTGAAGGAGGCTAAAAATGTATATGACAAAAGGTCCCTCTCCTTTCTCTCCTAGCTCCTTATATACATTCCAAGGCAAAAGAGCCCCAATAGACCTAGACGCGTTTCATTCCACGGAGGGGTCAATAAAATAAAAGTAACTAAAGTTACTTTTTCCTGTTTAAGTCGCCAAGGTCCAAAGTGACCCCCAAACGCCAAACTTGAATATTAGCACCATGCGGCCCCTTCCCAAAAGCTCCCAGCGTCCACAACCCCATGGGTATGACCACGGCTTGGACTCGACTTGACCCTTAGGCCTTTGGCATAAGAAAGGGGACATTACACCACTCTTGAATTGACCTTGTGGTGGATGACTAGCTCCACGTCCACGTAGTCTCGAACCTGCAATGTCTTTGATTGCTTGCAAAACATTGCTAGACTGAATGATGAAAATAATCCTCGTGGAGCTCATCTCGTGATACACATGTTGAATGCCATTTTTCGTTTCTCCTTTCAAGTAGAAGCAAGGGAGAAGGAAAGCGTCCCATGCCTACACTCGAGAGAGGACAGCTCTACACTGTGAGAAGAGAATGATTCAACAGGTGGGAGGCAAGGTGAATTAAAGTTGAGAGGTGTCCTGTGTAAGGGAGATAATGCCGCTAAATGCCAACTGTGCCATCACGATACACCATCCCTTGAAATGATAATGAGGCCTGTGAATCTATAAAGCCTCAAATCATGATAGGGATCCTTTGTAATAGAGCCTGCCAATGCTGTGTCATGATGACCACCACTTCATGTGATAGAAAAGGCTACAACCCACGATTATGCAGAGCATAAGAGGAGGGCAAGTCATTATGCCAATGGTCTCTAAGTCCTCTCCATGTATCGAGGATATTCTCATCTATATTTTCATCCAATTGTTCCACACCAGAATTTGCGAAAAGTCTGCAACTTGATTAGCTTCCTTGAAACAATGATGAATTTCCCATGTAGAGAGATCCTCTAGATAATGCCTGGCTTGGTTTAGGATATTCTCAATTCTCCATGTTTTGGATCTTCCTTCCTGATTGCTTAAATTATTACTTTGGAGGCCCCTTCAAAGAAGAAGTGTTCTGTGCCGCAACCTAGAGCCAATTGAATGCCTTGGACCAATGCAATAGCCTCCACTTTGTTGTTTGTGCCATTCAGTAGATGGAATGATGCCGCTTGGATTAGCAAGCCCAGACAAGTCTGAATCACACATTTGGCACCAAATTTTTCATGGTTGCCTTGTGATGCGCTGTCAAAATTAATTTTGAACCCCCAGGCTTGGGAGGAAGCCATCTAGAATTCGCCCCACCAAATTTCATTCCAACTTGGAATAGGAACCCTTGGCCCATTATCAGGGGCCATTAATAGTATTGTTAGTCTAATATCTTAATTTGCATTTCTTGATCTATATGCATTTTTCTGATGCTTGCTCATAAGCCTTTCATATTAATTATGATAAATCTGGAGAAATAGAAAGCCTACGATGCACGCTTTGACATGTCATGTAAAATGTAATCTATCCTAAATTCTCCCACCACATATGTGTCCTCACTTCTAAATGAAGGTTGGATTCCTTCTACTTTGGTTTGTCCACTGTGTCCGTTTCATCAGTTTTGATGAATCATGGACCTAATCACCCATTTTTATGGAAACTTTAAATATAAGTCTACCTTGATCTGGTTGGTGCAAACATATTTTACTCCTTTCATTGCAATAATACTTGGCCAAGATAACTTGCCTGTTTCCATAATAAAGTTAAAACTTGTTTTAATTTGGAAAATGGGTTACATCAAGCTCATGTTCTGAACAAGGAAATATTAGGAGAGAGAAATCAACCTACAAGAAAGCTCAAACTGCAACCCAATGCTTTCAGAAGGAGAGAATAACACAGAGTTGTAACAGAGACTAAATAATTCATACCATCCAACAAAGTTCTAGAGGATATTTGAAGAACACTCATGCTTACAACTTATGAAAAACATCAGAAAATATTCCTTTTGCAAAAAGAACATTTGGAACAACACACTTACTTCAAGGCATTCAGAATATTCAATATTAATAATGAAGGTTACCGTAGAGGAAAGTGTAGTTGCTATTCTTTATTGTTAGAAGGCCTGGGATGTTGATTTGCAGGAGATCCACTAATCATCTGAACAGCATGATAGACAGGAACTTGCTAATCCAAGGTCTGAGCTTGTGTACTGCTGCAGCATCCTTCATAATTGATTTTCCATTTGACGCCCTTTACTGCATTTATCTTTCCTTAGTTGATCACTTCCACTAAAACTTTTATGGGGTTATATGACAGAAATTTTTCAATTGTATGAAAATGGAGCGACTAGAAATTGTTGCCGGTTTTCATTTCATCAATCTAATCCCTTTGTTGAAGAGAAACATTGGTTAAGTGCGCAGACATTCTTCCAAAACAGAGATCATATCACTATGGTCTGCAAGTTTTGTGACCCTTATATCCATCTTTGCAGACATATTTTTGATAGTTGATACAATTGACCAGAGCCATGTGAAGTTTTACTAGTTCAGTAAGAAAAGGCTGAGTGGAAGGTGTTGGAAGCACAATGGACTAAGATGGGGGTGGTGAATCAGTCCATTAAAACCCTTACTTAATTACCTTTAGTTGCATACACCATTTAGAGCATCAAATCAACATTCATTAACCATTAAGAGCACATTAAGCATGATCAACCATACACATGAATGAGAGAGCACAAGAGAACACAAGATGTAAAGTGGGAAACCCTCAAGGGGAAGAAAACCCACTGAAACTTTTGATTATATTACTCAAACCAAAAGACTTGCATGAATATGACACATCACACAAGATTTGTTTAGTGAGACACCAATCCCACAAGGAGCACCAACCCCTATTTAGCAAGGCACCAACCTTGCAAGGAGGCTATAACCCCTAAGGTGATCAAACACCAACCCAACCATCTGAAGATGAAGACCACTGATGTATTGTTGCTGCTACAACTGATAGTGATCACATCACATCACACAAGATTTGTTTAGTGAGACACCAATCCCACAAGGAGCACCAACCCCTATTTAGCAAGGCACCAACCTTGCAAGGAGGCTACAACCCCTAAGGTGATCAAACACCAACTCAACCACCTGAAGATGAAGACCACTGATGTATTGTTGCTGCTACAACTGATAGTGATCACAATTTCAACTCCACTCTCTCAAAACCCTCTTCAAATTCACCTTCTACTACTTCGCTCAATTCAACACCTTCTCTTGCCAATTAGGTCTAATGACCTTGAACACTTACTCCTCACTCTTCTCAACACTTCATGCCTTCTTTCAGCTCTGTCCTGATTCCCTCAAACCTCTTTGACACTCTCTCTTAGCTCGCACTTTCCTCTCTTACACAACTAGTCACAAATGACCAAATACACTCACTTAAATACATGAATCTTGCTTTCAAACATAATAGGTCGACCATGACCACTTAGGTTGGTCATACCAACAACATCATATAAAATCATAACAAAGACCCATATAGGTCGGCAATGCACCAAGACACTAAAAATGCACAACTAGGCCAAGAAGACTAAATCCTTCTCCACCGAGCACTCCTTGGGCTCCAAGGGCACAAACCAGCTTTGTCAAGACTCAAGAAACTCCACACATGTCATGCACATCCTCTCAACATCTCCTACCAGCTCAGTAACCACTGCATCATTCAATTTCTCCAAGTCACCATTAAGTAGGATTGTTTCCTACTCAATCTAGGCGCCTCTAGGAGACCAGTCTTTCAAGAATGAAGACCGAGCTTCACTCCAACACCTCAACCATGGCATGCAACCACTCATTGGAAAGCCACTGACACAAGGAACACCAAAAACCATGATAGACTTCATGACTCAGCCCATAGAGCCATCAAAACAACTTTTCCCTTCAAGCAACTTGAACTGCCCAGAAACCAATCTTGGAAGTAGGACCTTCTCACACCCTTGCTGACACTTTCAAGACCTCTAAATACATGGAACAGGATCAACTTTCACCCCTCATCATTCTCTAAGGGATAGACATCATTAACCAAGCTAAGATATTGGTCTTTTAGACCAATTTCATCAAGGAACTCAAACTGTCCTGAAACCCTGTCAAGTAGGTCAACTTGTGACCTCAACCATGCCACCAAATCTGACCTGCAGAGCTCAACCAAAGCATGCAACACATCACATTGGATGTCTACAACATCTCCATAGCCATTAGACTCATCAACTTAGGCCATACATGCCCAAGAACCTTCTTCCTCCAAGACTGCTAAAAACTGTCTTCTAGGCCTAAAATCAGTCACCATGTTTGGACATGTGTAGTCCTTCAAATGGCTTCACCTAGCTTTAAAAACACCTCAAACATGTAGAATAGCTACTCAACAACTCAGAATATCAATTTAGACATTGGGTCTAATGGCAAACTTGAGAGCAAAACAAACTTTCCTGGAAACATGCAGATTTGAGTGGGCTCCACCTACAGTCAAGACCTCAAACCACCACCATCTGAAAGCTGGGAGAGTCTTCTCCATCCTCCAATCATCACATTTGATGATTCAATGCATTTAGTGCTCATACCAAGAAGATTTCTCCCATTGCTAGTGAACTAGGGTTTAACAAGGGTTTTGACTAACTTACCTTCTTAACATTCATTCATAAAGCTTAGATCCTTATTTAACCTCATTCTGCGCTCATTGATGCAGGAGCATCTAGGTCCACAAGAAATCTTGCATCAACCAAAAATACGGGTAGTATGTCGGGGTGAATGTGAAATGTTCTCTTAGTATTTCATCACAGATATGGATCATGTCGGTCATCAAACTTGGCTGAGCGTATCGACTATCAGTAGGATTTAGGGAGCTGCTATGACCATTGGTGACCTGAAAATGATAAGTTACGGTGCAGGCCAAATATGTCACGGGGAATACATCAAATGTAGAATTGTGATTGTGTAACTGCATTTGGATTCTCTTCAAAAAGTTAGCACTTTCAAAAAAATGGCATTGGGTTTCAAGATCATATGCAAAAATTATGGCCCCCGGAAGTTATGGGTTTTGAACTCATATTTGCCTTCACTAGTCAGCGAATCATGAATGCTACCACTGTCACATATGTCACGTGGACATCAAATGTAGAATTGTGATTGTGTAACTGTATTTGGATTCTCTTCAAAAGTTAGCACTTTCAAAAAATGGCATTGGGTTTCAAAATCATATGCAAAAATTATGCCCCGGAAGTTATGGGTTTCAAACTCATATTTGCCTTCACTAGTCAGCGAATCATGAATGCCACCACTGTCACATCATGGATGCCGCCACCGACTGTTGAATCACACATACCACTTCTCATTGCATTCAAGTAACGACCTCAAACTCATGAATTGGCAATGTCACACATTTCCAAGCATCTTGGGTATTTTAAGAGTTGATCTTGGAAGGGACATTTCTTGAAGACATAAAGGAAGGTTCTTGTGGACGAGAAGGACAATATTTAGTAGGGTCATCTCAAAAGACAGTAAGAGTTGGGATGGCAAGAAAACACAAGGAGTACATAGTGAGAGGAGAGATGACAAGAAAACTCAAGGAGTACTTGCAGAAAGTGGTGAGGAATTGTACCAGTTCATTGAGGGACTGTATTGTAATCTTTTCTTCTTCATGCTTGTAGGGAGGGAATGAGTGTGTATGTTAATTCTGTAATTTGAAAGCAGAACACGATTAATGTGTAGTCTTTGGTGTCAATTCCGAGTACATGGTGTGTGAATGTGTCCATTGTTGGGAATGGTGAGTAAGGGTTGCAGGGACAAGGCTGTCCTTTATCAGACCCCCTAACCCTGATCTTTTCTTCTTGGTGCTTATAGGGAGGGTATGAGTGTGTGTGTTAATTCTGTAATTCAAATCTGAACATGATTAAATTGTATTCTTTGGTGTCAGTTTTGAGTACATGGTTTGTGATTCGTGAATGTGTCCATTGTTGGGAGTGTTGAGTAAGGGCTGCAAGGACAAGGCTGTCCTTCATTGGACCCCCTAACCCTGATCTGTATGATGTATCATTTGGTATTCCGAGCAAGCGTATCTTGCATGTGTGGTGAGAAAGTGCAAGACATCTTCCATAAAAGAGTGTTGGGTAGAAGGTGTTGCAGTGGAATGTCCTCCACTATGAGAAACACTGATAGAGGGAAAGAGTGAGAGGCGAGTGTTCTTTATCATGCATAGGTGGGTGGAGAAATTAAGGCTCAACCTTCACTAAGAGAGTAGTGGGTAGAGGGTGCAGAGATTAGTTCTCCATATTGTATAGGTGGGTAGAGAACAAAGTCTTAATAAAGAGGTCTGGGGAGAAGAGAGTGAGTGAGTGAGAAGAGATCAAGAGATGGATGAGAAACATGTAATCCAAGTGGTTGAGTTGAAGATTGTAGTGAGGGAAATGCAAGCCCGAGTGAAAATCGAGGCAAAAAGGAAGGGTGGTTTTATACTACCCATGTCAGAATTTGTACAGCTGAAGGAGTTAGTGATCGTGCAAGCAATTCTAGAAATCCTAGAAAGGGATGTTGCTATTGCAAGGTAGCTAGAAGAAGAGAAAGATATTCCATTAGAGGAAGATAAGGAAATTGCAGGTGATTTGGTAGATGGATAGACAAGGGAAAAATCCGAGAAGAGCATGGGAAAAGAGAGAGATTTGAATGGAGGAGGTGGCTGGACTATGCCCAAGAAATGGGTAGGGAAAGAGGGATAATCAGCGCTAGGTGGAGGACGGTTTATGGTTCAGCATATGACTAGAAAAGGAGAAAGAAATGGAACGGAAAACTTTTGACATACCTAGCATGGTGGAAGGGCACACCGTGACCTTGCTTTTCAGGTCAGAAGGATAGTTCTACCATCTAGCCCAATTTTTGAGCATTGTGCTCACAAAACTCTAAAATGAGTTGTATGAAGCAGGAGCATCTGGATCCACACAAAATCTTGCATCAATCAAAAATATGGGTAGCATGTTTGGTGAATATGTCAGAGTTCTCTTAGTATTTCATCATGGATTTGTATCATGTCCTTTATCAAATTCAATTGGTTGAGTGAATCCACCGCTAGTAGAATTCAGGGGCAGCTGTGAATGTTGGTGACTTGAAAATGATAGGGTCTGGTGTAGAGCCAAATATTTCATGGGAAATACATTAAAAATGTAATGTGACTGCATATTTGGATTCTCTTTGGAAAGCTATGCACTTTTGAAAAACGGCAGTGGATTTCGAGCATGCATGCAAAAATTATGGCCTTGGAAGTAATGGCTTTCAAGGTCATAGTTACTTTCGCCGGTCGGCGAATCATAGATGCCACCGCTGACCATCCAACCATAGACACCACTTCCCCTGTGCATGAGTTACAGCCCAGAACTTATGAATGCCAGAGTGATGTGTTTCCAAGCATCTTGGGAATTTCAAGTCTCATTGGCCTTTGAAGGGACATCTCCAGAAGGCATAAAAGAAGGTTCTTGTAGACGAGAAAAGCAGTTTTTAGTGGGATTGTCTCTCAAGACAGTGGGAGGAGAGATGATGAGAAAGCTCAAGGATTACTTGTTGATGAGGAATTGTACCAATCCATTGAGGGAGTGTATTGTAATGTTTTCTTGTTCATGCCCATAGAGAGCGTGCAAATAGGTGTGTTAATTCTGTAATTCAAAATCAGAACATGAATAAAGTGTAGTCTTTGGTGTCAAATCTGAGTACACAGTGTGTGAATTTGTCTATTGTTTAGAGAGTTTAGTAAGGTCTGCAGGGACAAGGCTGTCCTTCAGTACACCCCCTAACCCCGACCTGCATTACTCATCTATAGATTTGTGATTCAACCTGCATTGTCCTCTTGTTCCCATTCTGTGATATCTTTCCTTGCTGCCAACCCAGATCTTTGGAGTTACCATGAGGTTATTTGGATTTGATTGCAAATGTTTTTGAAATTGTCTGGTACTCGAGGGAAAACTTTTTTGAGAGTGGGATGAGTGAGGAGGAGTTCCAGCTGGAGAGTTTTCCACAGTTGATGAACCCTGCTATCTATTTTACAAAGCATATGAACACAATTCCT
Organism: Taxus wallichiana var. yunnanensis; assembly: GCA_018340775.1. Taxonomy (NCBI): domain Eukaryota; kingdom Viridiplantae; phylum Streptophyta; class Pinopsida; order Cupressales; family Taxaceae; genus Taxus; species Taxus wallichiana. Next base: position 615,161,438 of record CM031242.1, on the reverse strand, counting down.
TTTGCAACAGTGCCCAAACAATCTGACACTGCGAGGGAAAACTTCAGAAATTTTAATGATATGCTCCTGCAATCCCATTTCGAAAATCTGCAATTTTCATATATCTCACCTACACAGATCAGAAATTGTTGGAAGATTAGAAGGACATGACAGCTGAGAGGCCTTAAAGAATCTAGGAATGCTTTTGTCAATGTGTTCAGCATGCTTTATATGGAGACAATCTGCAAGCTATTAAGAATGAAGTCTTTTAGACTGTGTTGAAGTTTCGTTGATTATGTTCAAGCTGTGGCCGCCTTTGATTGTACATATCCAGAGCTCAAGTAGATATGGATGCCATCTATCAACTTCAAGTGTCCTCACATTCTTCTATTGTCAAGATCTTTCATTCTTGACTTAGTTTTTCCGTTTTGTTTCAGGTATTTCCGTTTGTGCATATGATTTGCTTTCTACTACTGAACTATTTTCCATCAGTACTGCATTCATAATCAAAATAAGTATAAGACATTTTGTCTGCTCTATTTGAACTTTTGTTTACCAGAAGAACAGATGATAATAAAAATTAGCTATCGTAGGTTGCCTCAGTAAATTTGGCAAGAGTTTTTCAGTTTCTGTAGGTCTAGCTAATTGCTATGTAGGAGTATCTATCTATACGGTACCTTCTTGACGAGAAATTTTCTATTCTTGTTTTTCATGTGGCTGAATGTTGATTGTAGGTCTCTCGCCGCTTGGAGAAATTTAAGACCACAATTTTTACAGAAATGAGCAGCCTAGCTTTGAAACATCAAGCTATTAACCTTGGGCAAGGTTTTCCAAATTTTGATGGTCCTGAATTTGTCAAGGAGGCTGCTATTCAGGCAATAAAGGAAGGAAAGAACCAATATGCTCGAGGTTATGGTGTCCCAGAGCTAAATTCTGCTGTAGCTGCAAGATTTAAAAAGGATACTGGTTTGACAGTTGATCCGGAAAAGGAAGTGACAGTTACTTCTGGCTGCACAGAGGCCATTGCTGCGACAATGTTGGGTTTGATCAATCCAGGGGATGAAGTGATCCTTTTTGCCCCTTTCTATGATTCATATCAAGCAACATTATGTATGTCAGAAGCCAAAATTAAGACTGTCACGTTGAGGCCGCCTGACTTTGCAGTGCCAGAAAAAGAGCTTCGTGAGGCCTTCTCCAAAAATACTCGAGCCATTCTCATCAACACCCCACACAACCCCACTGGAAAAATGTTTTCTAGAAAGGAGCTAGAAATTATAGCTTCTCTCTGCATTGAGAACGACACATTGGCTTTTACTGATGAGGTGTATGATAAACTAGCCTTTGAGGCTGACCACATTTCCATGGCTTCGCTTCCAGGGATGTTTGAGAAAACTGTCACAATGAATTCATTGGGGAAAACATTTTCATTGACGGGCTGGAAGATCGGTTGGGCTATCGCACCTCCCCACCTGACATGGGGTATAAGACAAGCTCATTCGCTTTCTGACCTTTGCGACATCGACCCCTATGCAATGGGCGAGTGTGGCTGCTCTGCAGGCACCGGACTCTTATTATAAGGAACTCGTGAAAGATTACAGTGCCAAGAAGGATATTTTGGTAAACGGTTTGAAAGATGTGGGCTTCAAGGTCTATGATTCCCCAGGCACTTACTTTGTAATGGTTGATCATACTCCATTCGGCTTTGACAATGACATTGATTTTTGCAAGCATCTAATCGAAAAGGTGGGTGTTGTTGCCATACCAACGAGTGTATTCTACTTGGATCCCAATGATGGGAAAAACATGGTAAGATTTACATTTGCCAAAGATGAAGATACTTTAAAAAATGCTGTTGAAAGAATGAAAGCAAATTTGAAACGTTGAGAGTGCCAGCAAACAAATTTGAAACGCTGATAGTGCCAGCAAACAAATTTGAAACGCTGATAGTGCCAGTCGTGTTGCTTGGTAGATGTTGTAATGGATTAATCTAAGCTTTTACATATATTTATTAGCTTTAGCCTTTTTTATTAAGCAGATTATTGAGCCAATCCATGGTTAACAGGAAGTTTTGTTTCTTTTTATTACCTGTTACTAATCTGCCTACTGTGATGGTGAGGTAATTAGATATCAAAATGCTCAGATAAGTACTTCCATTCTCACATTTTCCTTTAAATTTCTGAAGATATAAGATAAGCACTTGGAATCTGAAATGTACATCGTATTGCTGATAAAGAAGATGGGCATGAATTGATAATAGGCTATTTGTCTGGTTTTCATGGTCCCACGGAAGGGGCAATGCTTTTGTTTTTCTGCAGGTTCTGCTAAAATATTTTAGGAGATTTTTGTATCTCAGTGGTCTCACGATTCATTAAATTTTGTGCAATACACACCCCAGAGAAAAATTAACTGTATCTCATAGAATCAAATAGTTTTTAAAAATTAATAAAAAAATGTTTGATTGGATACAATAATACAAGCTTACAGTTGGCAACCCAAAAAAAGGAGCTGCCACTGTATGTCTTCAGCCCCCACTGCTTCCTACCTCTGAAAAGATTCTTCCTAAACAGTAGCCGCTCCTCATTTTAAGGTATAGATATTTCTTAAGCAGTTTTAAAATTCAAATGGTGCATGGGATTGCTGCCAACAAAATAGTAGAAGCTGTAGCCCCCTGCATGGGACCCTACTACTTAGAGGTAGAAGATAGATTTATCTTCTTTAGAACAAATCACACACTTTTGGCCTCTCACGGAGAGTTAGTGTGTGTAATTACAAAGCATTATTTCTCATCTTTATCATATGAATGCCTGGACTGAGACTCATCCATTGATGAAATAGGAAAGTTGCGACTACAAAGGTTGATTTGCCATTACAGATGAGGTAGACTCTAGAGAATACAGAGCATAATAAGAGTCTTTGTGAAGTATCAAGCAAATATACTACTCTTCAAAAGCTGACAGTGTAGCACAGTTTTGAGTTGACATATGATTGGATTTTGGGTAAGAATTGATTGCTTTGCAAGTATTTGTCTTATTAGATGACTATTAAATATATTCAATTACGAGACTTCAATAAATTCGTTAAGGAGGTGGAGGGAAGGAAACATCCCTTTATATTTTTGGTTTGATTGCCATGGCTGAGTTATCCCTCGTGAATGTGTTTCATACCTACAAAACTATTGTGTCTTTGTCATTGCTTTTCTGACATTGAAAGTGTAGAGGCTTCTGTGCTTGCTAAATAACAACCACACACTGTCTCCAGTATTTTCCTCCGCGCTTTTATAATTCTTCAAAATGTTGAATCTCAATGTTTATACTTGTCTGCAAACAGTCGAAGTTTTGCAGTCCTTGTTAAAGAACTCGGGCTTTAGCCCAAATTCTTGCCTACATCAGTCTTTTTGCAACTGGTGCTGGTGTAGAACAGCAAGTGTCCTTCTCAAAGGAAAACTTGCCGTCAACAGTTTTTTCACCAGAATAATTGTGGGAGTTGTAACCTGGAGAGCTGCTACCATCCTAACATTGTCCTTGAAAAGGATATAGATGAGTATGACATTTGAATTGTGCTGTCCATGTCAATGCCTACAATAATGGTGTGGCTTTAGGTTATCATAAAAGAATGTGTTTGTTAAATTGAAGGCGAGGTTGCATGTGATACGAAATGTGGATCTTTATGCCATCCTAGAGGGTCGGATTATGTTCTAACTTGATTAATTTTTGATGTGTATATGTTTTTGTTGATCTTTTTCAAACTGCTATGTTGTGTGGATGTTGCAATAATGTTCCAATTCTTTAAAATAGGAGCAAATGCTGAATTAGTTATTGACACAGGAATGTTTTGTTGTCAATATTTTTATAATATTCGCATTTGCTAGATTTTCTCAGATTCAACATTTTGAAAATGGTCTCTGATAAACAATAAGTTTAGTGATAATCTGGAACAGTTCAGCTTTAGATGTTCAATCCGTATAGGAGATATTAGGAGGTTGGCAATAAAGCCGATAACTTGCTCAGCCATAGTTTAATTTCAGATATACTCGTAAGCCCTGCTCTCTTGAATATAAATTTGCTTTTCTTGATTGTGAACATGCCTATAAGTGTACTCTTTTTTGAGGCAGAGAGGAACTAACAACTTCAGGTAGTAGACGAATAAAAAGGTTGGTGGGTCTTTGGAGCTTTATACCCATTCCTTGAAAATCCCATCGGCTCTATGGTGTACAGTAGACTCTTTGACTCTATGCCTCTAGGTGGACTCTTTTTGAGGTAGAGAGGAACTAACAACTTTAGGTAGCAGACAAATAAAATGGTTGGTGGGTCTTTGGAGTTTTATACACATGCCTTGAAAACCCAATCAAACTCTATGGTGTATAGTTGTGTTGGAGCTCAAAATTGCACTTTGCCTCGAGTCATGGAAAACCCAAGATTTTGAGGCAACATGGGAATGTCTCCAAGTTGCGGGACTTGCACCGCGAGACAAACTTCCGGAGAACGCTGACTTCCTCTACCTAATCATAATGCTAAAACTACTACAAAAAGAAAAATAACTATCTAATCATAATCTAACATTACAATGGACCAGGGTTAGAAGGAGATGTATAAAGAGTAATCCGAAATTTGGGTTATCAAGGTAGATAAGGAAAAGTTATTTCAATTCTTTCAGATATTGCTATTTATAGATCTATGTAAATGTAACTTTTGGATTACCATCAAAGATGGAAATAAATCCCCACAATGATAGAAATGTTCTTATTCCATATCCCGAGAAACACATAATTTTTCTCTTTATGTATTACATAGTTTAATTTTTTGGAATGGGAAATTTTGGTAAAAATATCTATATGCTCAAATCATGAAAAAGCTTCCTCCGTAAACTAGCACTATCCCCACTTAAAGTATTTGTCTTCTCCATCACTATCGAAATAAGTTGACGGAGTGAAGCTATTGGTTGATATTCTTATTCTAGCTATGCTCCCACATTTTCTCTAATAGCCTCTATGGTGTAGAGATTGTTCATGTAAATCATTGTTTCTAGATATGGAAAGTTGTCTCTATGAGTTATAATAGATTTGTGTATGTTTTAATTGAATTTTTCTATATTATTGTAAAAGGATCCTCTAAATGAACTTTACATTTCTAATACAACAAAAATTATGTATCATAAATTTGATTTTACCTACCATTATATTTTTTTTTATGAAAGTTCAATTACGATTGAGATTAATTTCTTTTCTAGAGTTGCTCTACAATGGAAAATCCTACAAATTGACATGTATCATAACTTCATTTTCGAATAAGAGAACAATCTAAAAGGAAAATGAAAATTTTCATCTTCCTTATTTCTACAAGGTGATATTCAACAATACACTCGAACCTACACGAAAAATAATTGCACTTGCATCAACAAATTCCAATATAATGGTTGGTAGTGATTCTCAACACCCCAATGGTAGGAAACCTTTAAATACAATTGATATGAATTGCACTCAACCCTTTCAAGATAAAACACTACCACCTCTTCCCTCTAGTGAAAGTACTAACAAAGGTTAAAAATGCATACTAGGGAACAACCTACCTCATAATCCATTTCAAGATCCTTTCATAGTGGGGAATCAAAATGTATTCAACATGGAAAGACATCAAAATCACTTTATGAAATTTCATCAAACTCTATTAATCATGGCATACCATCGGCGTCCTTTCATGACAAGACATCAAAATGCACTCAACATAGCATGTCATCCTCTCTTCATGGCAAGATATAAATCTCCATTTAACATGGAATGACATCAACCTCCCTTCATGGTGGGACATCAAAATCCATTCAACATGGTAGGCCATTAGACTCCCTCCATGATAGGACATCAAAATCCTTCCATGATAAGACATCGACTCCATTCACTATGATAGGTCATTAAAATCCCTCTATGGAAGGTCATCAAATTCCATTGAACATGGAAAACCATAAAAATTTCCTTGCAAAAGGTTTTCTAACTACAAACATAGGTGTTCCTCTCTCAAGTTGGTTATCATTTTTTTAGACAAGATGAGGAAAATGATACAATTGGTGCACATTTTTGGGGTTTGTAATATTAAGCGGAAACCACTTAATTAAAACCCACCAAAGATTGTTAAAAGGATTTGGTTAAAAATTATGTTTAAAACATAATTAAGTTGATCCCCATGTCGACCAGTGTAAGGTAGATGTTAATTCAAATTTGCATTATAAGAGTGAAGAGGTAAAACCGATCACCCGCATTGTATAAAACAAGGTGATCTCATTTGAGATTCTTAATTGAAATCATGATGCATCATACGAGCTATATGCGAGCTAGTACTTTGGATTGAGTGAATGTTGTTTACAATTTGTCATACCTCTGATAAATTGTAACTATTGGGGATCAAGGAAATAGTGGGAGTTCTAGGTGAAATTCAATTCTCAATAAAGATAAGTGATAATTTTAGTGGGTTTCTATTGAAAGGTTTTCCCACTTAAATCTTGTGTTATGTTTTATTTACATTCACCGTTATGCATGCATTATATGATTTAATTCATTATAATTTGTTGTGCAGTAATAAACTATAATCCTTGGCATATCTATGGTGTATATCTAATATGTGATATTTATTTATCCCGGTTTTTCTAACTCAGATTTAGATGCAACAATTGAAGGTGGTGAATCCAATGTTGGAATTGATGGAAAAAACACTTGATGCAACTAAAATATATAGGACTCAAAAGAATAGAAGGTCAAACACTTTGAATGATCAAGGAAAGATTTTATGAACCTAAAGAAAGGATTAGGATGGCATTATCATAAACTTTTGGAGAGAGAGGAATTATTTAGGGACATAGGGTCATTGTTATATGGGAAATTCACTGATGATGTGGATAAAAATGAAATTATTAGTGCAATTGGGTATTACATAAGTAAAATTTTTGATGAAAAATATGTAATGGAAGAGATGATTGTGCACTTTGATAAATTGTTGGAATTTTTTTATCAATTGTTATGGATGAGATATGTAGTGACTTAAATCCTTGTAAGTTAGCATTAGTTTTTGTTTTTGAATCAAGCATGTCCCATAAGACCTTGACATATTGAAAACCCATTGACATTCAAAAAGTGCTTTAAGGGATTAATGTGACCTTTGTTTGTGAGGAGATTTGAGTTGTGGGCCAAAGAGGTTGAGGAAATGAATATGGGTTGGGACAAAACGTATGGTGTTAAAGTTACATATGTAAATGTAAATGTATATTTTATGGTTGATTCATATGAGAAAAGAATTGGATCTAGAGCTAATGAAGTTAATGTCAAGTTTGGTATTGATTCTCATGTCCATTATGATAGAGGTGGTTAGGTGTGTGAGGTATTACTTGAGCTACTACAATATAAAGATATCATGTCTTATATAAGCTTGGAAAAATTGATGGTAAGGAGGAGTTTAAATAGGTTCTAGCCCATGTTGCTGATCTTGCATTCAAAGACCATAATGAATCGATAATCATTACTTTGAAAAACGCAATCAAGATGCTTGATAATAGGGATGTTAAAGTGAATTTTTCTTGATTCTATTTTGCTATGGCCATAACAAGTATGTTATGCAATAATAAAGTTCCAGTTATGGGAAATAAATTTTGTCCATGGGTCTCAATCCTACAAAAAGACATGCACATGGTTACAAAAGTATGTTATAAGTGATGGCGATTCTTTCCACACTATTTATGTACTTGTATATAATGACACACCAAACTTGTTTTACACAAGTTACCTTGAATATATTTATTTAATTTTTTTATGTTACTAAGTGTTTTCAATTTCTAATCTTATTTTCTTGACAATGCATTGTCAATTTCTACTCTTATTTTCATGATAATGCAAACAATAACTAGCAAGAACTAAACCTTAAAAGAAAATAATGTGAATACCAATTTGACGAGTCTATTACAAATGTTGACCCATCATTATGTGGCTATGAATAAACAATTATGAAAAACTATACTGTTAATAAAATGCTTGATGAAAAGGTACATTGCATGTCACATTGTCACTTTCAATCTTATATAAAATTTATATCTAACATGCAGCCCATCTTAGAATTATTTACTGTAAACTATCATTTATAGCTTACGTCCATGATGTTGGAAAAAATTGTTTATTTTGCTCATCATGTTGGAGTTCAAACTGCATTGAATATGCTTCATGAAATTCAAAATATAGCGCACAAGTATGACAACAAACATCATCCAAGAAATGCGAGAAAGATAAATTTATTATGATTTCATAAGGAAGAAAAAATGGGGATTTCATGTAGGTTGGGGCAACCAAACCATTATAAAGTTTGAGACTATAACGATCTTAACTATGGACAATCAAACGATAAAATTTCGATAGGATTCTCATTCGCCATGAAATCATTTTAGAGGTTAGTAAATTTTATTTTGATTTTTTAAAAAGTGTTTAGTGACATCAATTGGGAATTCATTCCCTATTGTTTTTGATTAGGTAATTAAAGGCCTTATAAATGAACAAAAGTATATAGAACTTGTGAGAATGTGGTATCATTACATAGAATTCAACATGTTGTAACTACAACCATATAGAGGTCTAGCTAATACTGCAAAGAGTTGAATATGATGATAGGTATGCAAAATCTTAGTTTTATTGGGTTTTGATGAATTATATTATATTATATACCACATAGAATTGAATTGAGTATTCATATTTTGTAAGATTGGAAACCTATCCATTGAGTGGTTATGGTTGTGTTCTTCATGTTTAGGGGAGGAGATAGTCCCTTATATGCATGTTGAAGGAGCCCATGCCTTACAAATGACCAAGTCATCTCACCCTTTTATATTGGGTCAGTTAAGGAATGAGGTTATGGAGCGTAAACACTAGGAGATGAAATTTTTAATACCAACTCGGTGGAGGAAGAGACACTCCTCTAGAGTATAAAAGCACATTTGAACATGATAAAATGTGTTTGGTTAATGAGATGAGAGAAAAATTATTCAATCTGGGCATTAGATCAAAATGCATGTTTCAAATGATGGTTTAAAGAAAATTCTTGCCTTCAAATGTTAAAGCCCAACTTAAGAATAAATACGAGGAGACACATAATGGAGGGGGAAATTGGCCACGGGGACTAAATGATTTACCATAAATGTTAATTATTAACTATTAATTGTGACTTATTATGGTAAAAATTGTGACTTACCAAAGTAAATACGAGAAGAACCCAAGATAAATGTAAATGTTACTATAGTTCCTTAAGTTACTTGACATGAGGCTACTCTGGTTCCTTCTTTTACTTGACATGGGTCCGAGATGGTTCCTTTTGTTTCCGGACACATGGCTACTCTTCTTCATGAACTTGGGATTTGTCCACCACTTTTATAGATGACTCACAATGTATCTTGACTCTTGATTGTGTTTAACTCAATTCTTCATATTTAATGCCTAATTAAATATATGTCATAGAATGAGGCATATGCACTAAATGAATTTTTAAGTTGGTGTGAGCTCAAAAGTAAAATCATCAAATTTTTGTTTTTCCTTCAAATGTTCAATTTATTACTTCACTATTATTGTCCTAGAACAAATTTTTTCATCTTTTTGCAACTTATTATTCTATTCCTCATATGATTTTTTACGGGAAACAAATTTCATTAATAAACTATCATTTTTGAGAATATCTTTACTTAATTATTTGTTATTATTTTTCAATTCGTTATTCTTTCTATTCAATACATCATTCTCATTAATCAATTCACTTTTCTCCCGATTCATTTCATTCAACTTTGTATTAAGAATTGATACATAATTTACATTTTACCTATCTTTCGTAAACATATTATCGACACCCATGTATGTGTCAATTAATGTTCTACCTAGCCCGCAAAAATGGTTAATACACCTTAAATCAGGAATACTAAAAACCTTTTCTCATACCTTAGAACTCTCACACTTTGAAATATTATAATATAAAGTGTTATATCTTTATAAATACCTATGACTTATAGACTATACAACATCAACTAAAACATTAAAAAAATTTCCATGCCCTGTTTCAAACTTCTCAAGGAAGTTTTTATTATTATTGATAGATGGTTTAAAAGGGGACCATACCCCATGGTACAAAAGACTTATAATACGATACAACAATAAAGCACCGAGGTACAAAAAGGCTCAAAATCTAGCTACAACAATAAAACACTAGTGATTTTTAACCAGTGGGGACCACACCCCATGAAACAAATGCAAAAAGCAACAAGAAAAAATAGTAGAAACAAAGACAAGGGTAGCTCGCGATGAAGCCAAACAAAACCTAAAAACAACAACACAATTGTGTTGTTTTGTAAAAATACCAACCCGAAAATAAAAAAGACCAAAAAAGAAGGCTATCATTTGAGATAGTTATGGAAGGATTTTTAACATCCTCCATAGCTTTAAAAACATCCTCAAGGGAAGTTTTCACCTCCATTATACAATTGATAAAATCCAGAGATTTTTTTTCGGTGATTGTTTAGAGAGTCCAACATCTAATTTTATTGTTAAATCAATGCACATAACAAGATGTTTATCACTAACATTTATGTATTCATTGTTGTTAGAATCACAATGGACCGAGAGGGGTGGTGAATCGGTCCTTATAAAAAAATTCAAATTAAACTTCAGATATGGAACTCAAATTAAAATGTCCAAATAGCCACAATAACCACTTATACTTGACTTAATGTGTGTAAACCATAAACCATTAATAATGCATGAATGCACAAGACTACCATGAGAGCACAAGATATAAGTGGGAAAACCTCAAAAGGAATAAAACCCACTCAAACACAATATTATATTGATATGTTTCAAATGTAGTGAGACACTAACCCCACAAGGATCGCCAACCCCTAGTTTAACCCTAGAGCACCAACCCCTAATTTTGTGAAACACCAACTCCACAAGGAGGCTACAACCCCCAAGATGACCAAGCACCAACTCAAATTTCCTCCTTAATATGTTTGATCTCTAATTTGTTTCTACCACAAATGATGGAGATCTAATATTCAACTCACTTTCCTTCACTCAAACCCTAGGTGATAAATCTTCACAAAATAAGCTCCACAAACACTCTAAAATTCATCAAACCCTTTCATGTCATCTAATTTTTCTCAACCTGTAAAACACTTGTTTCAGCCTTCAATTCATTCTCAAAAACCTACGAAATTACACTTAACCTAGGTCGCTCCACCTTGCACACACTCCACTAGTTCATAAAAGCACCCAAAACATGCTTTTTATATGCATTTCATCTTTCAAACTTAGGCCCAAAATTTTACCTCCATTTGGCTCAAATAATACATCAAAGAATTTTTTAAATTTTAAATACAATAGCTACATATGACCCAATTAGGTCGTCCTGGCTAAAATCATCATTTTATGTGCCAAAAATGGCTCAAAACCCCATGGGCACAATCTTAAAATTGCCCTAACATGAGTACCATACTTTTCATGACCCATGAACCCTTATACATGATTAAAATATCATAAAAATTTCATAAATGGTCATAATTAATATCAACCAATCAAATTATTTCATTTATTGAGCTTAGTTTTTTTTTTTTTACAAACTTCAAAACATCTATTTTCCTTCACCCTTCAACACCTTAAAAACTTCATAATACCACTAAAATACTTCTACTAAATCAAAAATGCCATGTGACAAAAAAAAATCAATGGAAAAACTTGTAGAACACTTCTAATCATGTTATAAGTTATAAAATATCTTTCACTTCAAACCATAACAAGATTTGTCTTCACCAAATCAACTCCGCTTAAAAACAATGTTTCCAAAGGTTAGATCATAAAACCATTTATACAAACATTTAAGACCTAAAATAGATTCATTTGATGCCAAGTTAATCCCTCTTTACATTAAAGGTTATAGGAATCATTACCTAATCCATACCCTGCTTTAAACATTATCAAAATTGTACAAAAAAACATATCCTATCCTCGAACTACCAAAAACCTTCTTATAGAAAGAATTCCCTAGAAACCATGTCATGTAAGCTCATCATGATACAATTAATATATAAATGTAAATATATCTGAATCATCTTTCCAACACAACTTGAATCATCTCAAAATTCCATTTGTAGCTCAAGTTATGGAAAAACCACTGGACCCTACTATTTGAGATCCCAAAACTGCCCTTTGACCAATCAACATGTTTGGACCTCAAAACCTCATTAACCTGCATGAAAATTTTCTTAAACCTCCATAAACATAAATAAAAACTCACATCAATCACATAATGGCAATTTAGTTCATACCCCATTTTACCAATTTCTCCTAAAATCCTTAAATCTTTAGAAATTGTTTCTGTGGGGCCCACTCATCACCATGACCTAAAAATTATATTTATATAAATATATTAGATTCATCTACAACATTCAATCATCACATTTTATGAAGCAATCAAAATTGGGTCACAATTCACCTTCTTCTGACAACTTCTCCTAGCTAGGGTTTAACTAGGGTTTTGACCTCTTTACCTTCTTAACATTCATTCATAAAAACATGAAGATTAAATGACCTAAATTTTTTTGTGAAACCTTATAAAATCACCTTAGAAACATACCTGAAAGACAAAAGGTCCCATGCAAATCACATGATTCACAACGAGCATATGAAGTTGTACTTCGAGCTGGATTTTGCATTGTTTTTCACCACGCCTCACCTAAACCATCATAACTTGAAAAATACTCATCATGGGAACCTGATTTTTTACTGAGAGCACTATGAAACATCAAAATAACATCTAAAATCATCATAATGTCAATATCATTTCTTAATCTCTCCAGTCATTAAGACTTACCTATGCTTGCATGTTAGATCCTCATAATAACAACTAGTACCAACTGAAAGAATGTAATAATTGAACATATAACCTCTAAAATTGACCTAAACATACCTCATATTCTATGATATACCTTATTTCATGATTCCATGAGATTAAATGTCTCCAATCCACTATGTCACACCTCATAGATGTTCTACTACTGCTCCTAATGAACACCTGGAGAACAACAATGGAGAACAACTTGTACCTACACTATGCCACTACTGTGAGTGATCAAGAACTCTTAAATCATGCTATAAATCATTCCAACATTATTCTTCAATATCCAAGAATCTCACACTATCAAGCTACACCTCATAGCACTCGTATAGGGCTTGTTAGAGTAAGCACACATCATCAATCTCACTATAACAACTGAAAAACATTTGAATCATCATGTTAACACCTGATACATCATCATGAAATCATCCTACAACATCTAATTTTTCATTAATGTGGTTTTGCATCAATGCCAACACCTATTAGGCCTACATGTGAACAATCTCCCCCTTTGTCATTGATGTAAAACACCCTAACTTATCCCCTTTTTACATTAATGACAAAGACTTACCTATAGCTTACTTTCTTCACCTATCTCAGCTTCATACCATCATTCATTTGGTTAGAAACATCAACCAAAGGTCTCAATTTGCTCCATTTTCTTGTTTTTTTCCCAAAATCTGATTCTTACCTTCTTTTTAGGCATGCAAGCAACAAGATCCCCTAGAAATAACACTTTCATTATTTGAAAAGCATCATTACATCATGAAAAATCATAATATGACCTTATTTGGAGCAAAAACATCATCTTCAACCTTCTAGGCATGCATATAAGTAACTTTTCACTTATAACCCTGTTTTGAGCATCTTAGAACAATCATAATATGATCAAGAAATAGTGAAAACATCCCACTTATCATGCCAACAATGCAAGTTTCATCATGACACATCATTATATCATCATTCTTGACCAAAATCCATCAATTCTAGGCCTAAATCAAGCTTAAAAATGCATCTATTTTTCCTTCATACCATGTAAGCCACTGCCTAAACAATCCTTTTATTGCATTTTAGACCAATTTCATCATCCTCCTACAGGTCAACCATACTTTGACTCAACCAAAAAGCATTCCCTATGGGTTAAATGCATTTATCTCTAGCTCCTAGGAACAAATTTGAGCTATTAACCTTGTTACCATGTCTTAGAAACACATTCACCACTTTTAGTTATCCTTAATGCACCATTTCATTCTTCTACAATGCATACCTTCAACAACTTGAATAAAGAGGAGGTCATCACTTTCTCACATGGAATGGTCTAGAGAAAAAAATTCATTCATCTAAGAAGCTCATTCAAGCTCCCCTTGATTCTTGTAGGTCCAAGCACACCATGAGCAACATATTTCTTGCTATAACAACACTTCACCATTGTTAGAAGAATGAGATCATCAAATTCATCACATCACCATTTTTCAGAGAAAAAACATGTCTTGCAGTACCTAATACACCTGCAACCATTGGTATTATCAACTAATTCATGCTCCCCCTATCTTTTAAAGGCCAAATACACCTTCTTACATGTCATATACTCTGTCATAATATACTTTACCCTTGTCTCAGTCTTACTTGAAGGTAAAAGCTCAACAAATTGACTCAACCAACACCATTTCAAGCCATAAGCACACATACATTTCCATACATAAGCACCATGAATGAATTTAGGAAAAGACTAAGAAACCATTACTTGAGTTCAATACATTATCAACATGCAAAAGAAAGCACCTACAGGCCTGTAGGTAGCTAATTTGAGCCAAAAACTCAGTTTTCATACCTTGTCAAGTACCAAGACCCTTCACCATGCACTTTCACAATGAAAATCATGAATGGATAAGAAGGCATACCTTTCAAAATGATATTAGGCCTTTGAGAACCTTTCACATCTTTGAGATACTTCAACTCTTCCTCCTTAGATCTCGTAGGTCTTCATCCTACTCACCGGGATCAAAAAGAAGTTTTCTCAAGGACATGTTTTTCTAATGAAAATATCAGATGAATTTCCCAATCTCTTGAAAAACTTATAAGGTTCAATCAATCTCAGTAACATGTTAGGACATGAAGAAAAAGCTTTTCCCATACCTGAGATGCCATACACATTATCTCTACCTTAGTACACATTTCTTAATACCGCATAAGATGAAATACCAACTAACCTTCTTCAATGTCATACAAGAAATTTTAGGAAATCAAACATACATCAATAAAGCATTTCTTAATTTATTACAACATCTTGAAGACCATTTTAGTCTTGAAGAAGTCAAGAAGTAGGGTTTTTTACAATTAAATCCACATCACAACATGCACTTTAAGCAATTCTTCCAAATCTTTCATACACGACTAACAAAATATGCATACATGAAGCTCCAAGTTTTCAAATCCTCTAGCCCCATGTGTATAGATGATTAGTAAAAATTTCAGACCAAAATTCTATCATTTGGCCACTCAAATGTGAGTTTCCATACATATTGCTTCTTGAGATTGTATAAGCCTAATGATGATAGTAAGGTGTCAATTTTCTTGAATTTAACCCATTTCTTATTAAAAATAGCATAATAAATTTGGAAAAACAAATTCAAACACCATGAACACCTCTTCAAGGAATAGATATCAAGAACAAACATTTTCCATACCTGTAGCACTCCCTTTTTCTTGTAACACAAGTGTTATTTTCACTATATCGTTGTTACAGTCAACCTTCATTGTTACAATACTTAACCTTCTTGATGGTAAACTTATCAAGTAGGACTTGATCACCTTATAACATATTCAAAAGGACTCAAAGGAATAGACACCACATTTTCAACTCATGACACAAACCTAAGACATTCAAGAGCTAGACACAGACTAGACACACACGTTGACAAGGCATACACCATATGCGATATGAGTGAAAAAAAAACTCATTTTTAATGAAAATTACCATACTTGTGGTTCCAAACATATAGAACACACAATGCCACACTTTTTCAAGATAATATATGGACCATGAAAATCTATATAACCTTATAGTGACCTATAGAAGACAATGCAAACTCACACACCTACTCTATAGATAGAAAACCACTATATTAGGACATAAATACCATAAACAAGATGTTTAAGACCACAAAACCTTTAAGACACACAAAGGACATGTCAAGATGACACTGAAGCATTCATGACTCTTCACAGATGAACCATACATTTTGAGACCTCATACATAGACTATGTAAGCTACTTAACATGTGTAACTCAAGGATGGAAGATAAATCGACAAAACTCTTATATAAGAATCAACACCATGAACCAAAACAAGACTATGAGGAGAAAAACACACATACCTTGACCTTGTAGAGGTAAGACAAGATGACATAGAAAGCTCCCCCTCACCTAGATGCTTCATTTGCATTGGTATACCTTTAAAAAGCATAGTGAAGGTATATAGACTCCATAAAGACCTAAATGAAGGTCTTGAAGAGGTCCCAAGCCTTCTTGGGAAACTGTAAAACTCCTTCATCCTTCCTTTTTTGATCTCGAACATTGTTTTTTCCCCTTCATTGCATAACTTCTAGCTCTTGATGATACACCAAGGTCTCTTCTAGGTCCCCAAGTCCTTCTAGGACCATTACCTTGAATTCTAGGCCACTAAAACCTACTTCTTTGCTCTTTAGGACCTTGTGAATTCCTGTCATGACCTGAAAAGGCTTGATAACAATTGCTTGCAGCCAACCTTGTTACAGCTGTAGCATACTACTGAATTTTGTCTCTTGAGGCCTTCATCTTGATTTTGTGATCCATACAAACAATACCTTATAATGTGACCTTGTTTATTGCACTTGTAGCATATTATCTTCTTGGAAAAATCATTTCTATTTCCTTTCCATAGCTGAGCATATCTAGGATCAGATCTCTTGACAAATATCTTCTTACTTTTTCTAGGCTCAAACACTCCTAGATTCCATCCACAATCCTTGGCTTTGTGACCATATTCACAACATGAATTACATTCACCATCAAAGGATCCTACACCATTCTTAGAAGACTTTGACTTGCATTATTTATCTCTATGACCAAAAACATGACATAAGAAACAATAGCCATTGAATGATTTTTCATACCTTGAAGCATTAGGTTGCCTAATAGGTTTGATCTTCTCATTGTCTTTGGAGTGAGTCACCTTCATTTCTTCCTTGGTACTTAGGTTCACCATCTTCCTTACTTGGAACCTTGTCTTCTTTCTTCAATTCCTTGTCCTTGAGATCCTCATTAAATCCCAAACCATCCTATCACTTGTTGATATTTGATGGCTAAGAAGATTATCTAGGTCACTATTACTTTTCTCAAACATTTTCAATTTTCTTGAAACTAGATCAAGTCTTGAATGTAGATATTTCATACCATCTTCATATTTGATGCACTCATCCTCCTTTGACTTGAGTTTATCATTAACAAAACAAATTGTGATTTCAACTGAGTACATTCTTCATCTTTGACCTTTAAAGTTTCTAAAAACTCCTCCATTTGTGACTCCAAAATATGAATAGTATGACTATGTTCATGAGCATCTTCCTTGGATTCAAGGTTGGCTACAACTTTCTCTAATTGTTCTTCAAGATGCCTTGTGATCTCATCATGTTCTTTACTCTCATTCTTCAACTTGGCTTCAAGGAGCTTAATTTGATCTTCATGATTCATTTTCATTTTAACAATCCATCATGTGAGCTTTTTCATTCTCATCTCTTGTAGGATTAAGTTCCATTTTCAATATTTCCCAAGATGACTCTTCACAATCTGATTCGAATCACTAAACCCTTCTCCAAATTCACAAGTTACTACTCCTGGGGAGGGTAAAATTTTGGAATATTTTCTAAACAATTTTCACCTTCACTTAAAGTAGAACAACAATCATATTTTGAGTTCTTTCATTTATGATAATTCTTCTTCTTACCACCCATTTTGTTCTTCAAGATCCCCACAAGCTTGTCAAGCTTCTATAGAAGGGCCTTCTCTCTATACCAATTGTTAGAAGCACAATGGACTGAGAGGGGGGGGTGAATCAGTCCTTATAAAAATTAAAATTAAACTTCATATCTGAAACTCAAATTACAATATCCAAACAACCACAATAACCACTTATACAACTTTTAATGTGTGCATACCATAAACCATTAACAATGCATGAAACCATGAAAGCACAAGAACACCATGAGAACACAAGATATAAGTGGGAAACTCTCAAGGGGAATAAAACCCACTAAAAAACAATATTATATTGATATGTTTCAAATTTAGTGAGGCAAAAATCCCACAAGGAGCACCAACCCCTAGTTTAGTAGAGTATCAACCCTACAAGGAGCACTAACCCCTAGTTTAGTAGAGCACCAACCTTATAAGGAGCACCAACCCCTAGTTTTGTGAAGCACCAACTCCACAAGGAGGATACAACCCCCAAAGATGACCAAACACCAACTCAACCACCTTAAGATGTTTGGATCTCTTTTTTTTGCTGGCACAAGTAATGGAGATCCAATTTCCAGCTCACACTTCTTCACTCAAACCCTAGGTGACAAATCTTCACAAAATAAGCTCCACAATCACTCTAAAATTCATCAAACCCTTGCTCTCATGTTCTCTAATTTTTATCAACCTATAACACACTTATTTCATCTCCAATTAATTCTCAAAACTTGCAATCACACTTCACCTAGGTCACTCCACCTTGCACACACTTCACTAGTTCATAAAAGCACCCAAAACATGTTTTTTATATGCATTTCATCTTTCAAACTTAGGCCAAAACTTTTCCCTCAATTTTTTTGAGACCAATACATCAAGGAAACATTTAAAATTTTAAATATAATAGATACATATGACCCAATTAGGTTGGTCCTAGCTAAAACCATCATTCATGTGCCAAAATGGCTCAAAACCCCATGGGCACAATCTTAAAATTTCCCTAACATGAGTACCATAATTTTTCATGAACCATGAACCCTTATACATGATTAAAATATCATAAAAAATTCATACATGGTCACAATTAATATCAACCAATCAAATTATTTCATTTATTGGGCCTAATTTCCTTTACAATCTTCAAAACAGTTGTTTCCTTCACCCTTCAACACCCTAGAAACTTCATAATGCCACCAAATGACTTATATTAAATAAAAAATTCCATGTGACCACTCAAAATAAATTTAATAACCTTTAGAACACTTCTAAGAATGTTATAAGTCATGAAACATCTTTTACTTCAAACCACAACAAGATTTGCCTTCACCAAATCAACCTGCCAAAAATGTTGTTTTCAAAGGTTAGCTCATAAAACTATTCATACAAACATTCAAGACATAAAATATATTAATTGGATTCCAATTTCATCCTTCTTCACATTCCAAGTGATAGGAAATATCACCTAATCCATATCATGCTTCAAATATTATCAAACTTGCACAAAAACATATCATGTCTTGAACTACCAAAAACCTTCTTGCTAAAAGAATTCCCCCTAAAACCATGTCATATGACCTCATCATGAGGTAAGAAATATATCACTTTAAATCTCTCTGAATCCTATTTCCAAAAACTTTAATAATCTCAAAATTCCACATGTAGCTCAAGTTATGGCCAAAATATTTGACCTACTATTTGAGATCCCAAAATCGCCCTTTGACTAGTCAACCTGTTTGGACCTCAAAACCTCATAAAATTGCATGATTTTTTTGAAACCTCCATTTACATCAATAAAAACTCACATTAATCACATAATGGAAATTTAGTTCATACCTCATTTTGTAACTTTCTCCTCAAACTGAAAATCTTCATAAACTGCTATTTTTAGGTGGGGCCCACTCATCACCATGACCTCAAACTTACATTTATAGAAATATCTCAGAGTCCTCTACAATATCCAATCATCACATTTGATGAAACAATAAAAAAATGGGTCACAATTCACCTTCTTCTGACAACTTCTCCTAGCTAGGGTTTAATTAGGGTTTTTGACCTCTTTACCTTCTTAACATTTGTTCATAAAAACATGACGATGAACTGACCTAATTATTTTTTGAAACCTTATAAAATAACCTTAGAAACATACCTAAAATTCAAAAGGTCCCATGCAAATCACATGATTTACAATGAGCATATGAAGTTGTACTTCAAGCTGGATTTTACATTATTTTTCACCCTATCTCACCTAAACAATCATAACTTGCAAAATACTCATCATGGGAACCTAAATGTTTACTGATGTCCCTATTAAACATCAAAATAACATATAAAATCATCATAATGTCAATACCATTGCTAAATCTCTCCAGTCATTAATACTTAAATATGCTTACATGCTAGATCCTCATAAGAACAACTAGTACCAATTGAAAGAGTGCAATAACTAAACATATAATCTCATAAATTGACCCAAACATACCTAATATGCCATGATATACCTCATTTAATGATTCCATGAGCTCAATGGATCTAATCCACTCTGTCACACCTCATAGTTGTTCTACCTACTCCCAATGAGCACCTGTAACATGGAGAACCACCTATACTTGCACTATGCCACCATTGTGAGTGCTCAATAAATCTAAAATAATGCTAGCCAAAATTCCAACTTGATTCTCCAATATCCAAGAATCTCACACTCTGTCAATCTACACCTACTAGGCACTGCATGGGCTTGATAGAGCAAGCACACATCACTCAATCTCACGGTAACAACTGAAAAACATCGAAATCATCATGTTAAAACCTCATACAACATCATGAAATCATCCTACAACATCAAAATTTTCATTAATGTGGTTTTTCATCAATGACAACACCTATTAGGCCTACATGCCAATAATCTTCAACAGAATATCATATAATTGTTGATCAAATTACACACCAACCATTCATGTAGCCACTTCTTCATCTCTAGATTCGAATCTCTATTTCATATTATTCATTAGAAACTACCATATTTTATTGATTTCATAGTATAAGTTGGAATAACCTACTTAGGATTGTCAAAAATCAAATCCCTCATATCCCTTGATGCTTGCCTTATAAGGTTTTACATCCGTAATTTGAGTACAATCTCCACTTGTACTTTCTATCATGTACATCAAATTCTGGATTTTTCTTGGCTTCACTAGAATACTATGTACATTAAGACCTATTTGACCTCTCAATGGAATTTTCATGAATGATGTTTCCTTTTCTGATTTAGGAATTTATATTTCTTATTCTTTATAACACTCACAACTCAATGGTTATGTATCATCTTCCTTTACATTTTCATCTTCATTTCTAGAACCAACATCATCTCGCAAGTACAATTTGCCTATTTTTAGAGATAAATTTCTACATTTCAAAGGGATCAAAAGTGAAACTTCACTTTCATCCTGTGGATTAGTAGAAAGGTTATTTTTGACTCTTGTAATAGTCTTGACATTAAAATTTACAACAAATTCTTTGATTATAAGAGTACCAACATCATTATTAAGTTGGTACATGAAAGGTTGGCTATGTGTTTATCTTTCCTATATATTTGACTAAATCAAATAATTTAATATCATAACATATAAATAACAAGTAAAAGTTGCAGCCCCTATTGAAATATTTTGTGCAATTGATCTTTGAATCTAAGAAACATATGTAGCACAATTTAACCTTTCCCATTAATTTTTTTAAAAACATAGACAACCATACACATGAATATCTCATTATTCCTTTTAGCAAGGAATAAAATTGTAAGAACAAACTTACACATTACTTTTATATGTGTGTTTATAAAATATTATATACACAAACTCTTGTCCTTACTTAATTCGGAAGGTAAACTATTAATATCTTTTGTCATTAAATACCTAAATTTGGGTTGTAAAAAAACTCCATAATAGGTTTACCATCCATGGGTAAACCAAAACCCGATGAAATAACTTGGGATTTACTTTTAAACAAGTACCTTCAAACATCATAGCTACATTGTTTGGACACTATTTTCAATCAACATATTAAGTTGCTCGTTATCCAACACACAAATTGGCATGTTGATCAATTGGGAAACTCCAATTATTTTCAATTTACAAATTATTCATCTAAGGAAGTGGTTGAGTAAGCATATTCACAAAGCATGTAATATTCTTGTCATTTCTAAGTTATTTTATGGTTATTATCTTGTTATCCAATGATGAAAATATACTTTCCTTTTGTAACTTTAGCCATTTCTTCCCTTGATGTAATTTTTTTCCTCTTTTGAGACTGACTTTGTATTACTATGTATATATTGTATACTTTGTTGATATTTTACTCACATGCTGCTATTTTAAATCAGAAATCTGAAATAAAGAGTGCATTTGATTAAAGTTTCATTTTCTACATTGTATGAAATCTAGAGTAAAAAGGATAATTTATAATCGGGAGTTAAAAGGATCTATTTCAGATTATATGCAAGCATTTTTTTATGCAACTGAATACAATGTATGTATGAAGGATGTTGCGAGCTTGCTTTCTTCCCTCCAAGAGGTTATCTAGTTCATAGATATCACTCTATCGGATAGGGTTGATAATATGCAAATTGTGGGTTTTGTTTCTTTGTTGTTCTTGTCTTTCTTGTTTGCTTTTCTTTTCTTTGTTTCTTTCTTATTTGTATATTCTCTCTTTTTCTGAATGAATTAAAGGATCTTCCCAGAATCTTAGGTTTGTTTGTCTATAAACGATTTAAGATATAAACTACCCTACACTTAGAATATTTTCTAAGTCCCCTATATGATTAAATTTGGTTCGATTCCATCTTAACCTTTTATGATAGGTAAAAGGGTTGATTAGTTGTCGGTCAATTTTCTGTCGACAAAAAATACCCACTATCAACCTTATGTGCCATTGATTTATAAAGCACTGCCCATTACTCCTATCCCCCACATTTTCAAGGATAGACATCCTTCAATGTGATTTCTACACTTCAATGAATTCCTTCATAGATGTCTGGGAATTATAAACTTTGAATTACTTCAATAGCCTATATGGGTTGTGAATTCTATCCTTTTGATGTAGAGAAAATAAAATCATGCAATGCATTCTATCAACAAAGAATTTTAAACAATTATCTTCACTTGTGCTCTGCACTCGAGGATCCAAATAAGCTCAAAAGGCTTAAAAACTACTTTCTTTGCTCAAATCTTGACTACTACCACTATATCACCTTGGATGGCCTCTTAGACTCATTATGCCCTTATATTCATACTTCCCAAAACATCATTCCTTCTTACTTCATTTGTCTTACCTTGTTCATCCTTTTGCTTCACTAGCCTATTGCTCAAGCATGCAATTCTAGGACCTTTAACCTCCTTAGCACCTCCAAATATTCTTCCCCTATCCACACACTCAAATAAATGTTATAATGACCACCAAAATGAGTTCAAACAACCCAAACCACAATAATACTCTCCTTTGCATAAAACTACCTTTTTTGTGCTTCCAAGAACCAATGGTCTATAACAACATTATGACATTCATATCACATTGTAAAGTGTCAAAAAGTAAACCCTTAAAAACCCACTTTCCAAATACTATCAAAATTCTACCTTATAAATTTTAGGTCTTAAATCTTAAAAAACAAATGATATATACTCATTTTTACAAGACATACATTTTGTCAAACAATTTGTGTGCAACCTCAGTCCAGCTAGGGAAACACTCCATAACTCAAAAAATACTCAACATCAACAAAAATAATGCAAAAAAATCTTCACAAGGTTGTAATCATTCTATGGTCAAAATATCAGGTCATTTGGATTTAAAATGACAAAGTTATGCTAACTGGTCTAAGACAGATCATTAGCTTGCACACATAGTCTATGCATTCCTTGTATGTCAAAACAAAGCATTGGATCACCACACTAAGATAAGATAAATGCATGCAATGGATCATAAATAGTCATAAAATGGATTCAAATAAGCATTATAACAAGGAATCATCACTCCTTAACTCAAACCACAAAAATACCTTTAGAAAGCAAGATAAACACATCAAAACCTGAGTTTTTACATTCATATGTGACTGTATTTATTTAAAATTTCTTATTCTCCTCCTATCCAATATTATTCTCCTCCTCTTACATGAAGAATATGATCCAAAAATCACTAATTCTCCTCCTAAACTCTAATTCCTACTTGCATGTAACTCCCACTTACACATACTATCTAACTTACAAGTTTCATGATGACTCCTAACTGCCATTTAGTGACCTTTCAACTTCCATACATGTTATGACCACCTTTTACATAACCATGACTCTTTTCTACTCACATAATGAATAACCACATGCACTTGAATTAATTAGACACTTACAATACCTTGAAAACCTTTAATACTCTTTAGACATGCCTTTACAATTTGAATTGCATTTTGGAGGAAAAGCCCTCATTTGAATTCTTAAACTCTCTCACACATGACTCCACACACCTATTTGACCTCATTGTAGAAAAAAATTACATTTGAATGGAGTCCACATGATGCTCCTACATCACCTTCAAATGGCTTCAATGGATTTTGTGACTTCACAAAATAACAAAAGATCCTATGTCAATTCAATATGCATCAAAATGTAACTATTAACATTTATTACATTCCATAATGGACCTTTAATAGTTTAATATATTATTAATCATTAGAATTAATATAATTTATTATACATTACGTAATGGATATTTATAATGCATTGTATTCACTTACCGAATAACACATTACATAATGTCGGTATGCAATGTAAGTCATTGTCCTACTAGAGAACACCCTAGACATAAAATTTATGTATGATATTCACCTATCGGGAAAAATTTATAAATGTAATATCTTTACCTACCAATGTACACATTACATAAATAATTAGGTTTATAAAGATATCAGGTGTCCATTTTACAAAGTGTAATAAATGCATTTATAATTAGTTACATTTAAATGCGTATTGAATTGACATAATTGATAATATAAAATACTACCTTCACACATATATAAAGTTTAGATGAATGTCAAGCTATCATGTAAAATTCATGTTGTCGTGAATAGATTCCAAATTAGCGCGTGTGTGGTTTGAAATAATGAGGAAAAGAGTAAGTAGGAAGAAAATTCCCTAATGTCATTGGATGAAATAATAGCTTACAAGAGAAAAGTATGGTTACCTCCATTCATAATGGAAAAATATGGTAGGACAAAAATTCACAAGTCCAAAGAATTGAAGGATGTGTTAATTAGGGCACGATTTATGCGACTTCATCATGATGGCTATGGATTTTTATGAAAACGAGGTTCACTAGTTACAAAATGACATCCCCATATGAAAGGAAGAGTACCTAGATGACACAAAAATGGTGGAAGGAGTCACCATTATAGTGTGTGCAGAGAGTATTATTTAAGTTATAAACTTGCCCAATGATAGAGACAATCTATGTATAAATTTCAAGAGGGAGAGGAGAAATATTTTCAATTAAGTACTTTCTGAAGTGTTTGATTATAAGGAGGAAACATAGGAAAAAATCCAACTCAAGGATGTTATAGTACAAAGTTATCCTCTCCATGGCATGAGACTATTGATATGGTAAGAATATATGTTTTTCAAAACAAACATCTTGACACATTTTATAAAAATATTCTTTTAGTAATAGATACCATAAAAATAATTAGAAAGTAACTTATCCAACCTACTTTGCATGATACATAAGAAAATACTGAAGGAATGGAATAATGGAGAGTGTGAGGAGATAATACACCCTTGTGTCATGCAGATTTTAATAGATCATGAAAAATGAAAAATAAGGGAAGTGCCAAGTGAAAATTTTATAGAAGCAATAAATATATTGAATGGTCTTAGGGTGAATAAGGTGTTGGAAGAGGAGATAATGTCTCTTAAGAAATATATAGAATAAAAAGACATTGTGATAGGAAATATGCAAGAAAAACTCATTGAATTTGAAGAAAATATTGTCAAATTGCAAGCACAAGTAAAATTAAAGAGATACGAATATTCTTTTTATCATGAATTATTTGGAACAAAAGGAAATTAATGTCAAATTTGAATATGGGAAGGAAAATACACATGATGAGATATAAAAATGAAGGCAATAGAACATAATCTCATCTAAGTAAATTGTTTAAATATTCAACAAGAACTTATTGCACTTCTAAATAAAACCATAGAAGACAAAAACATGACAATAATTGAGTTGGAGGAAAGTGTAAGTTATATGGATAATGATATTGTATATATGAAGGTGTTTCAAAACAAATATTATCTATTGGGAAAAAAACATTTTCAGGCCTAGAATTAAATATGAAAGACTCAATGTCATATAGGGATGAGTTTCTCGAGATAAAAATAATAAAAGATAGAGGGAGTGGAAAGATATATTGTAGATTAAAATAAAAAGATAATAGAGTTAAAAAAAGATAAGAAAGTGATATAGTGATAAAGGATATGTTGAACACTATTGATGATTCATTCATTGAGATTGATAGGTGTTCTTTTCAATTGAAACATTTAAATATAAAAATTGATGATTTGAAAGCCAATGAAACAAAGATGTTGGAAAAGAATCTTGAGGAACATGTAATGGGGATGTGCATTGTAGTGAAGCATTGTAATGCTTTGTAAAGGACACCATCATATTACTTTTATGATTCATTTTAAGACTTTAATTGTATTGAATCTTGAATGAAAAACATAATTTATAATTCTAATTATAAGTTTTATACCATACGAAAATACATATTTACATATATATTTTCTACCATTAGTCATTAGGAAAAATGTTGATTTATAGCTAATTTAAGTATTTAGTAAAAATTTAGTTCATGTATTAAAATATGTTTAATGTTTACTTCATGTATGCACTCACTATCTTAATAATATGGCGTTCCCCAACTTATCTATGTAAACATGACATAATACTTGATTTCTGATCTACAAAAAGTAGTAAAGTTGTTTGTAAGAATGACATAGTAAATTGATTTTGTTTTTGGATGGTCCCAATCAATAATTGGGGTTTTAAGAACAATTTCCACTCATGTGGGAAAATAAGAAGCATTATGGGGCCCTATAGTGCTACCCTCCTTTAAACGGTCTTTTTAAAAATCCTTTTTGTTCTTGATGCATGTGTATGGATAACATTCCCTATTTTTGCTATCATAAAGATACAAATTGGCGTAAAAAAATAATTCAATATCCAAGAGTAATTAAAACCTCATGTCATGTAAATATCATGTAATATGTAATGTGATACATCTTAGATTTATGATCAAGGATAGGTGACAACATATTATTACAATAACTTTCCAAAATAATATAACAAAAATATATACACTAAAGATGAAAAAATGTTGAACTTGTAACCCCAATATAAGATGGAAATTTAAACCTCCCTGATGTGCAATCCTAAGACAATACACCCGATTAGTGATACTTTCCACATGCCATCTCTAGATCAACATTGTTTCTATCACTTGAGATGATCGATACATAATATTGTATTTTTGATCTATATAGAGAAGTATAATAGTTGCTTTTAGGCATGGCATAATAATTTCCATATGCAATCCCTAGATAATCATTATTTCCATCAAGATGATCAATAATACAATATTTTCAATCATGGCATAATACTCAATTTGTTATCTACAAATAGTAGTTAAACTGTTTGCAAGCATGACATAGTAACTTAATTTTATTTTTATATGGTCCCAATATACTTAGGGTTTTAAGAACAATGGAATCTTGTGAGACAATAAGATGCTTAGTGGGGACCTATAATACATGCCTCTTGTAAATACTTTTAAATCATTTTTGTTCTTGATGCATGTGTATGGAGAGAATTCCCTGTTTCTACTATCCTAGAGACAAAATTGGTGAATTTTTAATTTAATTAATCCAAGAATAATTTGACACCCATCTCATGTAAATATCATATAAAATGTAAGGTGATACATCTTAGATTTCTGATCAAGAACATGTGTGTTTCACCAACAAGTTGTGTATGTATGAGCAAAACAGATAGGGTAAGGGTGAGGAGGAATACCCGTGATTTGAAGGTGGAAGGTAGAGTGCGCGCATTATGACTTCTCGATCCAAAGGTTGATTGCAAGAACTTCCTTTTGCCAGGAGAACTACATGAAATGTAAAACAAGACAAAAAGAGAAATATTAAACAATATATGTCAAAGGGACTACCTAGCGTATGCTAGATTTGGGAAGTGTGATACTTCCTAGATGGTTGTCAATCCACTATTTAATACAATTTAATGCAAGAAATAACATAAGCAAATAACATCCTACTATAGTTAATATGATTTAGGTATCTCATTTAAATACAATAAGAAAATCTAATCTAACAGGTAAGGTTATGATCAAATCTGGAGGTTAGACATGTAGCCAAGATGACTAGAACAGTTAGGGTCAAACTTTAGATGGTTTGGGCTATTTGGGTGAGGGTTATTACGTTATTGCTATAGGCAGAATTACTAGATACAAAGACCGACGTCGGTCAGATATGACCGATGCCAGTTGAGAGGAAATCGACGACGGTTTAGGTTAACCGGTGTCGGTAGGGTCGAACTGATATAAAATTAATGAAACTTGGTTTTGGAGATTCTCTTGTGATTACATAGAGAATGGGAGAATGAGGGTTAGGTTGCTTAAAGAAGCTGAGAATTCTCTGGATTCAAGTATGGGGAGTTGGGAGGTTGTAGGTGGTTGGGTGAATGGATTGACATGAAGGTGGGAAATGATGGGATACAAAGGAGGTAAGGAGTCATTAACAAAGATAAAGAAACTGATCTAAATAAGTATGGAAAGATGCAGATGCAAATGCACTTACTTGTATTTGTAAATTGGTGGTTGGATGAAGGTGATGGTTGATCCAGAAAATTAGTGGTTAGTGATATGGAAATGCTTCCTTGAACATTACCATGAATTCTCAACCTCCAGTCGATCTTGGTGTTTGGTTTAGGATGTTTGGATGTGCGAGAGGACTTTTGTTTATGCTTGCATGTAGATATCTCTCTCTCCAAACTCGAATGATTCTTCCAACCTCTAGAATAAGGTTACCAAAGTGAATATATGGTAACCAACGATGGTTTCAGTTAAACGATAATGGTTGAGGGTTAATCAACGTCGGTTAAGGTGGGAAATCCTAGGTTTCCAAATAACAGATCTTGCTATCTTTTGACCAATTATGCTGTTGGCTTTAGGTCTAAAATGGTATTTTCTGTGTAAGTGGACATGTTGTTAGAGAAAGAATAGGCATGTAGTGTTAGGGTTAGACCAAGTCTCAATTAGTTATGGTAAGTAGAGATTGAGTCCTAGTTAAAAGGAAACATGCTAAGAATAGGTCCATGATGAGGTGTCTAGGTGATGTGGTGGGGTGAGGTGTCTAGGTGAGGTGGAAATTAGTTTAATTAAGGTAATTAAATAATGAATATTGTGATAATGGGAATTAATTTAATTATAGGTAATTAAATTAATATACATGTGGGGTAAAGGGGAGTGTGACCCAAATTTGGTGTCTACATTTTGCCCCTTTTTGTCACGTAGCTTGTATTGGTAAGCGACGTTGAAAAAAATAGGAAGTGATTGCCCCATGTGTGGGTGAGAGTGGGGTTGCCCTAGGTGTGGGTGAAGGTGATCCCCCTCAAACCAAGAACTGATGAGGTGTCATATGGAATTGGTGAGTGGTTTGATAAATGTGTAGTTGGTGAAGGTAGGTGGGGAAGGGTATGAGTACTAGGGGAAAGGGTGATGGTCTACTCAGGAAATAAGGAATAGGCCAGGGTCAAATTAGGAATGGGTAATGGTTAAATCAAGTAATAGGTAATAGGCCGCTGTGGTCAAACCGGGTAATGGGTAATGGTTAAATCATGTAATAGGTAATAGGCCCGAGTTAAATTGGGAATGGGTAATGGTTAAATTGGGTAATAGGTAATAGGCCAGGGTCAAATTGGGTAATGGGGAATGGTTAAATCAGGTAATAGGTAATAGGCAAGGGTCAAATTGGGTAATGGGTAATGGAAATCAAACACACACACACACATGTATAGATTACAACATGGTATCAGGTTGAAGAGCTTGTAAACTCTACATCGTCCAAGGTTGATAGGTTTATCCAAACAAGGGTGACACGATTCAAGTATCTAAGACATAGGATATGGTCTAGAAACACAACATAGGTCAAGTGCAGGAACGTTTAGGTATGTTCCTAGACACCAAAGGTTTGTCGGGATAACCGACATGAGAATAGGAAATGTATGGTAATTAGCCTAAACAACATGGGTAACAACATCACAAGGTATAATGAGTACATAGGGTCGATCATCACACCAAGTAGGTCAGGTCCAGGTAAATAGGTCATGACATGGGTAAGGCCAAGGTATAGGTAAATAACAGATCCCAAGATGCAACTAAGGAACCATAGGGGTAGTTTGGGCTTGTAGGTAGGGTGCCATAAGTGTGGGTGAGGTCAAAGGGTATCGATCAATGAGGAGTTGAGGCCAAAATGGGAAAAATGGGGTAAAAATGGGAGTAGTAGGTAACCGATGTCGGTTAGAAAGTAACCGACGTCGATCAAGTCGAGTAGGGTTAATAAAAAGAAAAATACATATTTTACGGATTCATTTTAACTTGTTGCTTTGTGGGAAAATGACAGAGCGGTGAGGTAAAAGTTGGAAAGCGATAAGATGAGATGGAGAGTTGAGTTGACAAGCCTCGTAGCGGGTGATTGGCATTTGGTAGGCAGGTCCACGAGATCGATTGGGGCCATTTGATTGGTTGCAAGGTGAGGAGTGGATTTGGTGATGGCGGAGGTGGGAGAGGGTTCGGTGGGTCACCGGTAATGGCCGATGTATGTACCACCACATTGATGGCATTAAGATGAGGTAGGATTCAATCTTCTTCTGTCATTTGGGTTAAAAATAATGTTTTAAATTGGTTTGGGTAAAAAGGGGGTTTGGGGAAAATGATTTTGCATTTGTAGGTAAAAATGAATGAAATGAGGGAGGGGGTCCAATATAGTGTAAATAGGGGTGGGAATGAAGTTAGGGTAGGTTTGGGTAGGGTAGATTAGGTGTTTTAGGTTGTTTGTGAGAAAATTTTGATAGGTGGGGGTTTCGGTTTTTATTTCGTGACAGAGACCGATGTCGGTCAGGGGTGTGATGATATCGGTTGGCCTTGGCCGACATCGGTCAATTCTGAGATGAACAACACCATTGAAATGGAACCGACGTTGGTCAAGGAAAACCGGTGATGGTTAAGGTAACCGGTGGGGATGAGGAAAAATAAGGGTAAGTAATGGGTAGGGGGAAGGAAAAATAGGCAAGGAAGGGCTAAGGGAAGGTGGATGTAGGGAAAAGATGGTAAAAGGGGTATTTGGGTGATGGTGGGGGTCAAGTAGAATAAGGGAGAATAGGTGTAACAATACAATGGGAAAAAAAAAGGGGTAGTCGAGAGGGTTGTGATTTGGGTTGGGTTGGGTGTGGTGGGAAATAGTTATGTCATGTAATAGGTGTGTTGGGTAAAAGGTATGTTGGGTATGGTCAAGGATGAACAATGTTGTGGTTTGTTGGATACATGCTAGGGACTAGCTGCGAGATGAGGGATATAATACCACCTATTTTGCTAGTGGTACGGTTGAGTGTGACCACAAAGGAGTGGAGGCATTTGACATACATTATCCTGATTTGGATCCAATGCTACAGGAATATAGTTTGAGATTTGAGCTTGATGGTCGCACTCATCAATAGATGGGATTCAATGACCAATACATTTCACCTCTTGAAAGGTGAGATCACGAGTCACCCCGGAGGATGTATACAGATCCGACAAATACCTATAGTGGGAGAGTAGGTTTATTCTATTTTTTCGAGGGCATTAGAGGAGCTGATATTGGCGGAATTTGGAGAGGTGATGAAGGAGATGAGGTATTGATGAGGGTCGTCAATCCTCACCATTAATAATGTCAATCCGGGTTGGTGTCTGAAGGTTGTATGCATTAAGAGAAGAAGATCTTGGAAAGTGGCTCCTTTAAACACAATCCAAACTTGCATAAAATAAATCACACATGCAAAAATTTAAAGGCACACTTGTAGAAATGTAAACACACTTGCATAAAGGAAATCACACTTGTAGGAATATAAAGGCACACTTGCATAAAGGAAATCACACTTGCATAAATAAAGGTTGCATGAAAGAAATGAAACTTGCATAAATGAAATTGCTGAATTAAAAATAATTGAAAGATAAAAAGACACCTGTAGGTTCACAACAAAAATTGTACTAAAGAAGGATCACATAACATGAAATCAGAAGTTTACAACAAAAGAAAAACTGCAGAAATAAAGAAACAAACATTAACACATTGATCCATCTTCCTTGGAATGAGTGGCTAGCTCATTCCTTGGAAGAGGACTTAATTCATACTTTTAATTCAGAACTTACAGAATAAATTTACTTCAAAAGATTGGAAAGAAAGAACAAATCTTTATTTCTTGGGAGAAATAATTACATATCTGAGTGTGGAAGGTTACATTTATAATTTATGCGTCCAACCAACTCCTTATTTTGGAAGATACAACCTGATCTTATCTTTATTCTAATCTTGACAACTAAGTTCTCCGTCTCCACAAAATATGGAGAGAGATCTATTATTGGAGTCAAAGTCTTATCTCACTTATTTTAGGAAGATTTGCTCCAAAATCTTCTCCTTGATTTTTGGTAACAAGAATCATAATGAGTTTATTCTCATACATTATTGGAAGGAGGTTTTTCCTTTAAAGATGATTTTGACCAAATACCTTTCCCAGAATTTTCTATTTGACTTTGTTGTTTTTGATTGTGGAACTTTTGACGCTTGTTTGATACGTTTTTTCCTCGGACTACAGTTCACTAAAAGTTAGATATTTCTTCATTGGTAAAACTTGTAACAAATATGAATGAGGTTTTTGTTAAATACATTGTTGTGAGCAAAAATTCTCTCGAGTTTCCATTTAACTTTTCTGTTTATTTTTATGGAACTTTTAGTCCTCATCTGATACACTTTTTCCTTGGACTATAGCTCACTTTGAAAGTTAGATTTATATTCATTGATAAAACCTGTAGCAAATATGAATGAGATTTTTGTTAAACACATTTCTATGAACAAAAATCTCTCTCATATTTTCCGTTTGACTTTTCTATTTCATTTATTGAACTTTTAGTGCTCGTCTGATACACTTTTTCCTTGACTGCAACTCACTAAAAGTTAGATTTCTCTTCATTGGTAAAATATGTAGCAAATATGAATGAGATTTTTGTTAAAAACATTTCTATGAACAAAAACATCTCTCATATTTTTCATTTGAATTTTCTATTTATGTTTATGAAACTTTTAGTGCTCTTCTAGTAGACTTTTTCCTCGGACTACAACTCACTAAAAGTTAGATTTCTCTTCATTATAAAACCTGTAGCAAATTTGAATGAGGTTTATGTTAAACACATTGCTATGAACAAAAACCTCTCTTATATTTTCCTTTAGATTCTCCAATTTTTCAAAATTCCTCAAAAAATGTCATTCCGTTGATGCCGGTTCTGGAGCTAACGTTGTCATTCCTTTTATGTAAGTTCCAGAACTAAATATGCAAGTTTTGGAACTAAATATGCTTTGTCCACAAATTTAAAGTTCTTGAACTAATTGATATTTGATTGATGCAAGTTCTGGAACTAAATCTATGAGTTTCAGAACTAAATATGTGATTTCTGAAACTAAACCTATGAGTTCCAGAACTAAATATGCAAGTTTCGGAACTGAATTTGTGAGTTTCAGAACTAAATATGTGAGTTCTAGAACTAAACATGTGAGTTCTAGAACTAAACATACGAGTTTTGGAACTAAATCATGAGTTTTGGAACTAAATCTGTGAGTTCCAGAGCTAACTTAAAACAACTATAACTTTTGCATGCAATCTCGGATTGAGATGATTATTTTTTTGAACTTGCATAATTTTGAGAGGAATATGAATATGAAATCATATTTGAGTTTAAATTTATTGTTCATGATCAATTCAACTTTTCCCAATATTAGCATTATCTTTCTTTTATGGCCTACATACACAAGAATTTGCATCTTTTCCCAAATAATCAATAGGATTAGTCAACAAAATAGATAACAAAAGATTTCTAAAGAATGAACAAGATACATATCCTATATTCTATTTTAAGCAAACTATAAGTTCCTAGATTACATTTAAATCAAACTTCAAAGTAACTTAAAAGGAAAAATAATGGTAATTTATGGCCAATTTATGACCTCATTAGGTACCATAGCGCGAGCCTGAGCTATGGGGACATGTACGTGGCCCATCCACAGGAGATGAGGTTGGCTGTCCTAATTATGGAGGCAATGTGTTGCTTTGCTTTGCCAGATGAGGAGGTGGGAGATACCCATGAGCATTGATGGGGGTTTTGGGCCCCTAGAATATTGACTAAGTACAAAAGGTGCGTAGGCGCGCAAGGTCCCAATTAAAGAAAGGTGCGCAAGGACAAAGCGCACAAGGTAGGGTTTAAGAATTGGGTTTAAGGAAGCCCGTGGCACATGACACATGTGGACAAAACCAAGGGTTTGGGACTTAGACAAATTGGATGTTTGGGACAGAACTTGTGAAAAGTATGACCCAACTGTGCATGGATAAGATGCCAGCCTAGCGATAGGTTGGCCTAGGAAGGAGCATGCCTGCGGTAGAATCTTCTAGAAGCACATCATGGGATAAAGTGGGAAGCTCAGGCCTGGAGGAGCATGCTTGCATAGAGGACCACATTCAAACACTTGGCATTGGATCTGAGGGCATTGGAGGATGAGTTGGCAATCCAGAAAAGCTATAAATACAAGTGCCTACAGAGTAAACAGAGAGACTTAGAATGTGGGCGGAGCTCTGTAGAAATACTACAAGAACTCTGTTAGTGAGTAATTGTAATTGGGAAAGGATGTATTGGGCATGGGGTTTGTAATTTTTATTTTTGGTAGCTTAGTTACACCGGTCTAATTGCAATGCATGACTACGGTCTGCTTCTCTGTGACACTCTGTAATGGCTCCATGGATGTAATGAGGTTACTTGTTATATATGTATGAATATCAATGATTATGAAGCATACTTCTCTCTCATGAGTTCTCTTTCCTTTCATGCGAAGTATGGATGCTTGTATTCTTCTTTTCTGTTATGATACATGTTATAGATTCTGTTAAGTACTCTATCTGAAATGACTGCAAGGATCTAGAAGCCGTTTTGAGTTCTATGGTTCTTGTATGTCCTAAATCCATTTGAAAGTCTTTTAAACACAAATCATAGATGATGTTTCCCACTAAACTCACATAAAAGAGAGACTCGGCACCCACGCGTGCCTTGGGTGAGTGCCCAACTTTCGTTGGGTGATAGGCCGACGTGCATGGGGTTTCTTTCTTTTGTGTTAAGGGTAAAAATGACTATATCTTGGTTCCATTTCTGGGACCTCTTTTTGAAGTTGTAGTGGGAATTAGCATTCATCATGGTCTGTGTAGTGAGTAATGACAGAAAGCGCTTATCTTTGGAAAGTATTGAATCATGGTTTAAGAGCACTGAGAGGATGATTTCGTTCGGAGATTCAATACTAAACCTAAGTTTTATGGACGTAGATGGGTAGAAGAGAACCTCTACCATGATCTCTAGAGACTTTTTTTGCTACATCCTAGTGGAACTGTATGAATGGCTCACAACCTATGCATCTAGATCAATTGGTGTTATGAATCATGTGTGTGGACCCAAGAAGAATACCGTAGAGGTCGTAGGATGTAGATCTAACATGGACCCGTGTTATGGATCATTGGCGGAAAGGAGTATTCACTAGCTACACTCGGAGTATGCCATTTCCACATATTCTTGTCTAGAGGTTGCTGAGTTTGAGTTTCTGCGGGAGCCCAGAGGATCGTTTCTACGAGCTGTCCCTCTGGATATGAAGATCTTGATGGTTACCATGAGTTTAGAGGCATTCCACTAAACCATTCTAAGTGCTGGGCGAGGAAGCTAGGGTGGAGGAAGATGACAGATGTTGTGATGTTACGAGGGAGGAGAGATGGCTCAAGTATGGTGAAGCGCATGAAAGGGAGATTGCTAGACACAACGTAAGGTTACAGTGTGATGGATGTATGGTGGAAGATGTTATGGGAAGGATTTGAGGTTCACGCAGAGGACGTGGAACCTGAGTAGTTTGTGCGACCCCATCTTGGCAAGCGCATAAGAGAGACCCCTTCAGCTTCGATGAGTGTTCATCGCGTGGAGAGGGAAGAACCATTAGTGCACATTTGAGCCCACGTAGTGACTGCACCTAGTGCTTGGTTTTCCAAATCGGTTGGAAAACTCTGCTGGTCTAGTTGGTTACATTGGAAGTGATTGGTCTACACCCAAGAGGTATAATTTCTCGTTTGGGCCTTCTATGGCTGTAAACATCAACCCAATGTTAGGAATTTTTAGGCAAGGTATAGACACACAAACTTTTGGTCTCACATCTGGAAGTGACGTGAGGTATACTATTAGCAGTGGGGCATTGTTGCAGACCATAGGCACGTAGCTCAGTGGAACTTTGGGGACCCTTGACACGACCACTTTAGGACCTAGTGGGTCTGGTGGTTTAGGACCTAGTGAACCTAGTGAGTTTGGTGGTTCAGGAGGAATATGAGCTAGTGGGTTTGGTGGATCTAGTGGTTTAGGACCTGGTGGATTAGGTGGCGGAGGAAACATAGGTGGAAACCAAGGCTCTAGCTCAGGAGGATTCGGGCCCCAACCACCCCCACAAGTTTTCTTTGAAATGTCTCTACATTTACCTCGATTACAGAGGTATTGAGGATGTTGTGGAACATGTTCACAAGTGTGAACTGCTATGGCATGCAAAGGGTATCACAACCCCAGAATGGAAGGCTAGTCAGTTTGTAACCACATTGCAAGGGTGCGCACATAGATGGTATAGGAAGTATGACCCTCATCAGATAGTAGTGGACTATACCACTTTAAAGAATGCATTCTTGGAAAATTCCACATTCTTGAGTTTGAGCAGAAGAGCATCAACACTTTGAAGGAGATTCAACAAGGAATGGCAGAGAGTGTGTGGGAGTATGATGCATGCTTTAAAACTCTCTTGTCTAAATTATCATATGATATTCACCCTTCACAACATGCTCAGTGGTTTGTTGGAGGGTTGATCACTCCTTTTAGAAGGGCCTTATCTCATAAAAATTTTACAAACCCACACGAGGCATTGGAAGTTGCTCTGTGTGCCGAGGCTATTAGTAGTGTTGATACTAGTGTTAGCCCATTCTTGGAGGCTTAGATTGTTGCTATGGCCAAGCAGTTGGAAAATTTGTTTGCAAACTCAGCCCATGAGACTCATAGTGGTTTGTGGTGCATATATTGTGAAGTAGAGGGGCACGTTAAGGATAATTTCCCTTGGAGGATAGTATGCACCGTGGTAGTAGATTATGAAATTTATCATGGGGACCATGATGTGAGTAGGTGCCCCTTACTATAGCGCGTAATATGGAAGAATGTATATTGTTACAACAATATTTTTACCTCTACAACCCATGATACTAAGGACTGTAGGCTCATTGATCAAATCCATGAGGCCATTGATCATGGGGTGCGCCAGACATTGGCAGTAGTTCTAAGGGTGAGGATCGCCATTATGAGGAGCACACAGATGGAGGCACACATGGAAGAGGTTTTCGAGGAGGATTCCATGGTCATGGTAGCCGCAAAGGAGGAAGGAATGAGTTACCGCATGGAACCTGTTTCAATTGTGGATCTACAAATCATTACAAACATGAATGCTTGAACCTATTGCAGTGCTCATGGTGCGAAAAGAAGCATAAGTATGAGGAGTGCCCAAATTGTTTGAGCACATGAATCAACACACCAGAAAGACAAGGGTGCTGCTATGGTCATTATTAAGAAGGTAGAAACCTAATGGATGCCTCGGGTAACACGGGATGCAAGTTTGGAGCATGTCTTGGTAACAACAAGGGAAAAGTGGCACACGCAAGAGAGATACCAAGACAGAAGAACCTAGTTTCAAGGGAGGAAGTAGTTCATGAAAAGTATCTAGACCTTGCGCATTAGAAGGAGGTGTATTAAGACACTATGGATGTCATTCAAAGTTTACAAGGGGAAATATAGTGTCTAAAGGAGTAATCCAGGAGGGAGGAACAAGGAAGGAGAGTTGAGGCACCAAAGGATGACCTAGATGAGGTCAAGGAGGTGTGTAAAATGCTAAGGCAAGAGAATATCATTCCCTTATTAGGATCATGGTTAAGAGAGAAGGCACCACACGCTATAGGAGAGCGCGAGAGGTAGGTCTTGCATGCAAACCTTCCCCCTCACAGCCTTGCCTATGACAAGGAGATCACATTGAATGCAGTTGTAGATGGATGGCTCCTTAGTAATATCCTCATTGACATTAGCACAGAGGTTAATGTTCTAACTTTGGATGCATGACATCAGATGGGAAGACCTACGTTACAACCATATTTAAATGTGTTGTATATGAAAAATAAGACTAAGGCGATGCCCATCGGTGTCTTAAAGGATGTAACTATTACTATCCAGGGAGCTAAGTTTACTGGGGACTTCAAAGTCTTGGCACTCACCGAGGCAGATAATTTCCCAGTACTACTTGGGTGCCCATGGTGTTACAAGAACAATGCGGACCTTTGGTTCAACAAAGGGTACATCAGATTTGAAAACAAGGAGGAACATGTCATTATACCCCTGGTTGATGGGAAGTCGACACCCTATATTGAACCTTTGGGGGAAGAAGTTCTAGACAGGATATACGTATGCTCAATCAAGGACCCAAAGATAATACATCCTACTAATGGAGTTATCCAGTTTGAGGATGCTCAGTCAATAAGTGATACCACTAGTATAGCATGTGACAATTGGGCACGGGGAACTTATGAATTGATGGGATGGCAGGTTGAGAGGGTCGGTGACCAAGGTAACAAAGGTGCACACATTTTGGCACCTAGGAGGAAAAGAGCTGCCCAAGTATTCAGGAGGAGCCTTCCCTGAGATCTTTCTGCAGGAGGTGGAAGCTTAGTGGAAGGATGAGAAGGAATGGAGAGGGATGCTAAGTTATGTCCTGCTTGGCATAGCAGCACGGTGGTGGGCTACACATCAGGAGATCCTTTTGGAATGGCGCAAAGTAATAATTGCTCTCTCTATTAGATTCTCTAGGAGCAACATGCCCACCGCCATCAAGGACTACCATGGGAAGGAGCCCGCCTCTTTCCATATCCAGGAGTGTGAACGGGTCTCGAGAGAAGGCGCAAGAGCTTTGCCACCATCCCTCTGGGTGCACAAGTTATATTCTACACTACAGGGTTACGCGCATGCATGGTACATTCATTTAGAGACACGCCGCCAGAAATGGAATTGGAAAGAGCTTGCGGTTGACCTTGTTCAAACCTTTGAGTATCGGAGTACCAAGCCATTAGCTAATAAGTCCTTGTAGGGTATCAAGTGCCTTACCATGAGGGATTGTGCCATGGAAAAAGATAGGCTATTGGAATTACTAGGTGAACCAGTGATTGACGCACGCTTTGAAGAAGAAGTAGAGGAAACAAGAGGGTTACAACTTGAGCGTGTGTGCTTGGAAAAGGAGAAAGGAAAGTTGGTGTATGTGATTGATGGAGAGGAATCAAAATCTTGGATGTTAGCCATTCTATAGGGATGCGTGAGGTAGTGGACAATGCTAATACTCACGTGTGCGCACCTACCATGATCCCTTAAAGACAAATAAGGTTAACATCGGTTCGGAGAAGAACCTAAGGAAGCTATTATTGGAGATTACTGGTTAGAGAAGGAAGTCTCTAAGATCATTGATCTATTGTGCGAATTTGAGGATTTATTCCCGTGTGGGTACCATGAGTTCAAAGGCGTTCACCATTCCTTGGGGAGATGAAGATAAAATTGAAGGACAAAGGTGCACACCGGTTAGGAAGAGGCCCTCTTTGGATGAATCCCAATTTATGTGTAAAGTTTAAGGAGGAGATAGACAAAATTATAGCTTCGGGATCATTAAAGTAGTGGAAGAATCAAAATGGATAAGTCTGATGGTAATCAACATTAAGAAGGATGGGTGGATTAGGATATGCATGGATTATAGGGAGCTGAATGTAGTTTGTGTCATTGATCCCTTTCTGACCCCCTTCATGAAGAAATTTTGGAAGGAGTTAGTGGGTGCGAAATCTATTCCTTTACGAATGGATTTTCGGGGTACCACCAAGTCCGGATTGCAAAGGACCAGGAGAAGAAATTTTTTTCCACTAAGTGGGGAAGTTTTGCATACACGGTCATGCCCTTTGGGTTAAAGAATGCGCCTGCTATTTTTTCATGCATAGTGGTGCAAGCATTCCAGGACTTCATCCATAAGTTTCTTCAGGTCTATTTGGATGATTGGATAGTGTATGGTCTAGTTAAAGACCATTGTGACAATTTAAGGTTAATGTTTGAGAGGTGTAGGCAGTTGAGGATATCCCTCAACATTAAGAAGTGTGTGTTTGCTACACCCTTTGGGACTTTATTGGGGCATATCATATGTAAGGAGGGATTGCTGGTAGATCCCGCTAAAGTTGTAGTTATTGTGGGGTTAGGGGAGCCTACTAGCCAGAGTGCAGTGTGCGGATTCCTTGGGCATATGGGTTATTACAGGAAATTCATCAAGGGGTATGCCAGGATCACCGTGCCTTTAGAGGAGCTGCGAGATGGTGTTTGATACATTAAAGGATAGGCTTGTCACCGTGCCTATATTACGTTTTCCCTCTTGGGACAAGCCCTTTCATGTCCATGTAGATGCCTCAGGGACCGCTATTGGAGCAGTGCTTACACAACCAAGTGAAGGAATTATTGATCATCCTCTATGTTTTACAAGCAGGAAGCTGACACCAGCAGAGCAGAACTACACCACAACTAAGCGCGAGGCATTGTTAATGATCTACGTGCTTTTCAAGTTTAGACAATTGTTTCACCTGAAATGTTTCAATTCTTGGAATAGAGTTACTTCTATCCTTTCATTCCTTTGAGAAACAAATAAGGGTTAGGGCTAGGAGGAATACATGTTGAATGTTGAGAGGGTGTGCGCGTACCATAGAGAGAGATCAGATCGACTGCGAAGAACTCCTTTTTGTCTTGGAAGGACTACCTGCAAATAAGAATACAAGACCACCAGATTTTAATTAGACAATAACTGAGGGAACTGCCTTGGGCCCAGGAAATATAAAACTTCCTTTCGAAGGTGGTCAGTTCCCCTACTAATATGAATTAACACAAATGATTGTAAAATCACAATTTAATTGCCTCGTTAAAACAATAGAAGAAAGGCTGGTTTTTGATTTTGAATCACGTGACCGATCTGCAGTCCACTATCACCGATCTGCGATTCTTGATAACCGATATCGGTAGGGGCAATGTTTTAGGGGCTTTTGGTGAAGGTTGGTTGTAGGGTGGTTGTGTTGTTTATAAGGCTGGTAAATGAGTGGGATTAGGTAACGGGGTGATGAAAAGGACTCAGAGAGTACGGGGAGGGTGTTCTTGGGGTAACGTAAAGGTAGAGGAATGACAGTTAGATGTAGTGTGTTACCGGGTAGTAGATCTAGGAATAGACTTATAATGGTTGTGATTCAGAAGTTCAAGAAATGTTATTAAAAGGACATACAAGATATTACTTACGGGTTATTGATGAGGATGCAGGTCCAAGGACTATGATGACAAAGGTAGAACTCAGGTAGGAT
The DNA here is from genome assembly GCA_018340775.1 of Taxus wallichiana var. yunnanensis. Lineage (NCBI taxonomy): Eukaryota > Viridiplantae > Streptophyta > Pinopsida > Cupressales > Taxaceae > Taxus > Taxus wallichiana. The sequence continues at coordinate 615,119,703 of CM031242.1, read as the reverse complement.
GATCTGACAATCAGAAGATGAGTTATCTTCCCTCCCAATGTTCGGATGAGTGTCACAGGGCTCAGGTTACTCAGTTGCAGTCTTGGGCTTAATGTCCTCCTCTGCCAACTCTTCTTGTTTCTTCACTTGTCTCTGCTCGTCCAAATGAATTCCCGATCTTCCCCAAATGAATTTTTTTGATCCTTTGTTTTTGGTTGGGGGAGGTCATTTACAGGGAACCGATGGTGGTTACGTAACCGATGGCGTCAGTAGAAACCGGTATCGGTTCAGTCAAAGTGGGCTATTTTTAGTAAAATAGCCAATTTTCCCTCCTTTTCTCCCGAGGGATTAGTTGTGGGCTTGGTCAAGTCATTATGAGGTCGGTTTTGGGTGCGAGTGAGGAGTCATTAGTCATGAGTGTGGATGTAGACCAAGTTATAGGTCTTAATTAGGTTAGTTTAGGGTTAGGACTAGGTCATGATGAGGTGGCGAAATGAGGTGGCAGGTTTGGAGATGTGGATTTATTAATTGTAAGGTAATTAATAAATAATTGTGTACGGTTTAGGTGATGAGGTTAGGTTGCGAAATGAGATGCATGGTACGGGAGGTCGTAAGACACAAATTTGGTGTCTACATTAGCCCCTTGTTGTCGTGTAGCTTGTCTTGTAAAGCTGCACTGACAATAATAAGAAGTGGTTATTCCTGTTAAGGGTATAGGTAATCCCCCTCAAATCTATCACAGATTGAGGTAGCGTGAAATCAGGGATAGGGTTGATAAAGGGTAAACGGTGTTGAGATAATGGTAAGATGGTGGGGTAGGTTCAAGGAAGCAGACGCACGTTGAAATGTAGTAGTGCGACCAGGGTACATGATTTGAAGAGCAAACAAGCAATTCGTAGGCAAAGGTCAATAGTTTATCCAAACAAAGATGATATAATCCTGGTATCCAAGCATAGGAAGTAGCTCCGAGGATATAACGGGTAAGGTGCGAGAACGTTTAGGCATGTTCGGCGACTACGAATGGTTGGTTTGGTTGAGATAAACGTCACGGTCTTGGTCTAGGCAAAGTTGGTCGACTGATCAAGTCAAGTACCCTAATCATGCTAAAACACGAACAGGTGAGCTCGATTGAACAAAAAGCTACATGATGGGTGGATAAAATTGTAATTTGTTGGTTTTGGGTGAAGTATTTAATTGGTGCGGCCTTGGGTCAGGCCTGATTTGTTGGTGGCGGCCTTGGGTCGGGCCAAATGGTTGGTTACGGCCTTGCGACGGGCCAAATGGTTGGGTGTGGCCTTGGGTCGGGCCAAATGGTTGGTTGCGGCCTTAGGTCGGGCCAAATGGTTGGTTGCGGCCTTGGGTCGGGCCAAATGGTTGGTTGCGGCCTTAGGTCGGCCAAATGGTTGGTTGTGGCCTTGGGTCAGGCCTGATTTGTTGGTGGCGGCCTTGGGTCGGGCCAAATGGTTGGTTACGGCCTTGCGACGGGCCAAATGGTTGGGTGTGGCCTTGGGTCGGGCCAAATGGTTGGTTGCGGCCTTGGGTCGGGCCAAAGGGTTGGTTGCGGCCTTGGGTCGGGCCAAATGGTTGGTTGTGGCCTTGGGTCGGGCCAAATGGTTGGTTGCGGCCTTGGGTCGGGCCAAATGGTTGGTTGGGCGGTGTGAAGTGGGCCAATGAAGTCAAAAAGGGCTATTTAGCAAGGGTGGGTGTAGGCGATGTGGGAAAAAAGTAGAGAGTGGTGGATAAGGGTGGGAGTTGGGGTGAAATAGGTATTAAACCGATATCGGCTATAGATGACCGGTATCGGTTAGGTGACCGATACCGGTTCATTAGGGCACAACATAACCGATATCGGTTATAGGTCAAAAAACCTATAAAAAGAAAAAATACGGCCTGTCATTGTCATATTGTCAATTTGAAAACCAATTTTAGTTGTCTGAGGTGTATTAGTGAGATTGTTGAATTTGTCAGCTGAGGTGGCACTATTTGAGTGGAGAAGTGAGTGGTTGGTAGGCCCTAGCGAGTAGGAGGCAGCATTTGATTGGTGGAGGACCCAGCAGAGGGAGATTTATAGCCATGGCATAGCCAGGAGGAGCAGGAGGTGCTGGACCAGCTGGACCACCACCACCTATCCCACCACGACGACATGTAGTCGTACCGGTAGGTTCGAAACCTCTCATTATGTGAATTTAATGTTTTTAAGCTAGATTTGGGTTTTGGGTAGGAATCCAAGTTTTAAATAAAAGAATGAATAAATTGAAGTTGTTTGAAAAATGGAGAGGGTAGGTGGGTTAGTGAGGTTAAAACGGTAGGGTGGGTAGGTTTTTAGGGTTTTTCATTGGGTAAAAAGGGAGTAATAGGGAAAAAAATGAGTTTGGGGGGCCGCGTCGGGTTCGGCTCCGGCCGTGGTCAGTGACCGATGTCGGTCACTAGGCGACCGACATCGGTCACGAAATTTTTAGGGAGGTTAGGTTGTGGGCGGACCGGCGTCGGTCGTATGTCGACCGGCGCCGGTGTATATCAGCAGCTGGAGGGGACCGGTGGCGGTCATGGATGACCGGTACCGGTCAGTAGGTAGGATTATTTATTTTTTGGTTTGGTCGTGTTGTTGTTTTGGGTTTTTGGTTGTTGTTTGGGTTGTTGTTTGGGGTGTTTTGTTGTTTGGTTATTGTGTAGGGTGAAGGGGGGGTAAAGTTGATAGGAAAGGTGATCAGGGTGGGGGAAAATGGTGTGGTTTTGTGGTGGGTTCGAGTAGGATAGAGTAGGTGTTGGGTATGAAGTAGGAGGTGTTAAATTGGTAGGGGCATAGGTAGATGGCGAGAGTAGATCTGGGTGATTGGTAGGGCGCGAGATAAGGAAAGGGGATATCGTAGATGTTTTTAGGGTAAAATAGGTGAGTGTAGATGTGTGTTATAAAGTCGGGGTGTGGTCGGGTGGGTAAACAGGGGGTATAGAGGGATGCCGTAATTGTTGTTGTAAAGGGTAGGTCTAATGAAGTGGGTTATTTGTGCAGGCACGTCAGCAGCTGACTATGCGGGATAGGATGCCCCCGTTGAGATGGATGCGGCCACACGTGTCCGCAGCGTAGTGGGCCATTATGCGTGAGGTGGGACTCGGCGAGTCCCGGTAGTATAGGGCTATAGATAGGGACCACAGCCTTATGGTTGCCCTCATCGAGAGATGGGATCCGGAAACTAATGTTTTCCATCTCCCGACTGGAGAGATGACTATTACCTTAGAGGATGTATATCGCATCCTGAGACTGCCGATCGTAGGAGAGGCAGTATTCCAGGTAGATGCAGAGATAGCTATGGACAACATTCTTCATGTATTTGGGGATGCAGCCACGTTATTGACCTACCACAGCACGAGTATTGCTTATGGTGATATGTATCGCGCCCACAGACATGAGACACGGCTTGCCGTGTTGATGATGATAGGCATCACATGCTTCGCCCTCCCGGACTCAGAGGGAGGCCGCTTTCCACGGGCGTTGATGGGGGTGCTGCACGAGATGGTGGAGGAGCATACGTGCTATGCTTGGGCACCAGTATACCTGGTGCAGCTATACAGAGAGCTGTGGGGTTATCACCGGATGAGGTGATTCGGATTTGTTCCACATTTTTGTTACACTGCTGGGCATATGAGCACATCATATGTATTCGACCAGTAGGGCTGCCCCAGCAGCCAGGGCCACAGGTGATATACAGGTATGGCTTTCAGAGGTGGTTGGGGGTCGTGGGCCAGCCACGAGCGGTGCTCGCAGGATGGGATGTAGCTTACTACCGTCATATGCTAGAGGGCCTGACCACATTGGATATTGTATGGAGGCCTTACAGAGGTCATCAGCCCCGAGGAGGAGCCCGATCACAGATGCGCTGGATCCAGTATACTTTCTGGATAGCTGGACGGAGGCCGGAGAGCATGAGTGGATACCCCGGAGAGGTACGGCAGTTGGGGCTACGACAGGATGAGCCACCTCCCTTCCCTCAGTACCGGAGGGATGATGTAGAGGCCCCACTGCCTGCACCATAGCCCGTGGACCCAGATTGGGTAGCAGAGAGGCCGGCGGATGATACCGTGGATGACGCCGGCTGCACAGGGTCATTTTTGGTATGGTGGGCAGGGGAGAGAGCAGCGAGGAGAGCACAGCCCACCCGCACAATTTAGTTTAGCGGCTATTATAGCGAGAGAGGACCAGCTCGGGGGGCAGTGCGGTTATTACGAGGGCGCTTGCTGCTGCACAGGCACAGATGGGTGTCCTACAGGCGGCTAGCTCGAGCACGCAGCTGCTAGCAGCACACCACCACACCACCAGCACCAGTGCTGCACACACCGGCACCGCCGCAGGCAGAGTACGCGACTACCTCTATAGGCACAGGGTGCACCGGCAGGGCAGGGTTTGCTATTAGGAGTCGGGGGACCAGCCCCAGCAGCCATGGTGGCACGGGCCCGTTATATGGAGGTGAGAGCGGAGGCCCGGTACTATCAGGACGTCCTTGATGGTACCGGGGCTGACTATCAGCCATATGCGGCGCACAGAGCCGAGACCTCGCGGAGCCAGAGATCCCAGGGGGGTGCAGCCACAGCCGGTGGGTCCGTTACAGGGAGGAGGCGAGGCGGCACGAGGGGACCAGCGAGGGAGAGGCAGCCGAGGCGGTGGAGAGAGCTGAGGTATCCTTGCAGAGGAGATAGTTTTTGTTTTTGGATATTGGATAGAGACACCGGTCTACGAACCGGTTATGTATATAGAGGCCTGCGCGCCCACATATGATTCTTTTATTCATTGTTGTTGTATATACCGGCCTGCGAGCCGAGTACAGGTTGTATAGTTGATACCGGCCTGCGAGCCGAGTATATTTTTGATATGAGAGACCGGCCTGTGAGCCGAGTCGAGATTTTGATAGTTATTGCGGCCTGCGTGCGGCATTGTATATTATTTTGAGATCACAGAGGCCCCTATGCAGGGCAAGTTGTATATTTGAAACCTTTGATATATATATATATATGATGATTTTGACCCACATGGTGTATATGAAATGTTTTATGTGTTTTGTCGATGGTTTGTGAAATTTAATGTATGATGAGTTTGATCCACATGGTGTATATGAAATGTTTTATGTGTTTTGTCGATGGTTTGTGAAATTTAATGTATGATGAGTTTGATCCACATGGTGTATATGAAATGTTTTATGTGTTTTGTCGATGGTTTGTTTTATTGTAGATAGATGATGTTGATGAAATTGTGATAATATATTGATGTGATTTTGATGACAAATATTGGTAATGGTGTTGTGATGCAGGAAAAAGAGGCGGGCGCCACAAAAATTTTACAAAAACGAAGAAACGGCCTAGGTTTAAGCAAAACGGGGCACATGACCGATATCGGTTATGTAACCGATGTCGGTAGCTATATGACCGATAGCGGTTATGTAACCGATATCGGTTATGCCAAAATTAGATTTCCTAAAAATAGAACTGCTTGGTTGGCAACTTAAGTTCTTATTTTTAGAAGCATGCAACAAGTTAAATACGAGAATGCGACGCTGCTTGACGACTGATACAGGTAATTGCATGAGAGAATTGAGTGATAAGGAGGAAAGAGACAGGAAAAGTGAGTAAGGGCTGAGATTTAGAAGGCAGAAAGACAAGTTATATTTGAAGAGGGTGGTGAACATGGCTGAACGAGGAGAAGCATCCAGCAGGCAGAGACGAGAGGGAAGACAGGTTCCACCTCAAGCTGCTGCATCCCAAGAGGTAAACTGTTTGGTTGTAATTTGATTCTTGCATGTTTTATGAATAGGATGAGAGAGAGTAAGTGGATAAAGATGAGAAAGAAAAGGTGATAGGCAAGGGTTTGGGATGGGGTGAGTGTTATGGGGTAGGTAAGCAGGGTGTTCACGTATGTTTTTAGGTATAGAGAGGAGTAAACGGGCAAAATATTTATCGCAGGTGTATGTTTTGAAGCATGTTGTATATTTTTGACAGTGACCGGTATCGTTTAGAGATAACCGGTATCGGTTAGTAAACCGGTATCGGTTATCTATAACCGATACCGGTTACTGTAGGAATTTCCAGAATGTGAGAAAAAACCCTTGGGGATTTGATTTATTGAATGGTTGTGTGTCGTTTTGATGTGTGCAGGCGGAGGCAGGGTTAAGGATGAATGATACTGTGCCAGCGTTGTTGTCACGAATCCGAGCGGATGTAACACCAGCTGAATGGGCATTGATAAATCGTTTGGGGTTAAGTGGAATCCACTATTATTCACGAATCGCACGTAACCATGCTATGTTGCAGGCGTTGATTGAGAGATGGAATCCAGAAAAGAATACCTTCTATCTGCCAACAGGGGAGATGACAGTGACGTTGGAAGATGTGTTCCGTATTTTGAGACTCCCAATTACAGGAAGACCAGTATATCAGGCATTGCCTAGCGCGGCGCGGGGAGCGATAACAACAGTATTTGGTCCATACGCACGAGATTTGACACAGCGAGGTTTGACATTCACTTATGGTATAATGTATGCAGCACACCCTGAGGCAACAAGGTTGGCAGTAGTATTAATGATAGCGGTGGGGTATTATGCATTACCGAGGGTGGATGGCGGAAGATTTCCAAAAGCATTGATGTGTATTATTTGGGAAATGATAGAAAGGAGTGTGAATTTCACATGGGCACCCGCATATTTGGCGGAGCTATACAGGGGTTTATGGGCTTGCAGGCGAAGTCACAGGATGACACTAGATTGTTCATACTTATTACATTGTTGGGCCTATGAGCACATTGTTTGCGTGCGACCAATAGGCCGACCCATCCAGTCGGGAGAGACAGGAGTGCAGAGGTTGGGATTCGAGCGATGGGTCGAGAGGCGAGAACAAGAGGCAAGATCTCGAGCCGGGAGAAAGTGACATCGAGTATTATAGGTAGGTATGGGAGATGGTGACGATTGCGGATATCTGTTGGAGGCCTTATGGGAACTATATGGTAACAGAGAACATAGCTGAGGAGTTGAGGGGTGTAGAGCGATTGAGGTGGATCGTGGGGCACAGGCCAGGTGAGTATGAGAGGATTCCTCTAGATTACGTGTGGTGAAAATTTGGATTCGTTCAGGATATACCCCTGGCTTATAGACCATACATGAGGATTGACACGGAGGCATCATTCTCACCTCCCCGGCCGACACCTCCAGAAGGACCAGAAGAGATAGCAGCCGATCGCAGGGTAATGGATGCAGGAGCGACAGAGGCTTATAGATTATGGTGGGTAGCAGAGCTGCGAGGTTCACGTGAGAGGGCCGATCATCCTGACATAGCTGTGATTACAGTGGAGAGAGATCATCTGCAGGGTTTAGTTCATCAGCTCCAAACGCAGGTGAATGAGACAACATGATTGTTAGCGGTTGCGGAGTCACGAGCGGAGAGACTAGAGGTGAGATTCCTCCATGCGAGAGGCGTATTCATATGTTACAGGAGAGATTGGTAGATCAGTGGGCGGTACCAATAGCCATGGTGCCTTTGAGGATGGAGAGGCTGGCGAGAGGCGTCGATGATCACGATCATCACCTGGTTCGGGATGAGGCGCAAGGGTCTAAGTGAGTTTTATAGAGGTATAAGAATAAATAAGGATGCCGACCTGCGCGTCGATGATAGAGAAGATGTATTTGTTGAACATCTAAATAAAACTGAATATGTATGTTGATTTGAGTTATAATAATAAGAATGGTTGTGTTTTGAATGTTTGTTTTGAAAAATGATAAAGATGAATGTTGGCAAAAAAGAAATACACAAAAATATGTATATTTACAACACATGATAGGTTATGGTAGGGGATGGTCGAGCTAACCTTGGGAGACCCCATGTCTCCTAAGTGCTGCCTACATAGCCCATTGCACAAAGCAAGGAGGGGCCTCAGACCGATGTAGTTCTCCCTTAGGACCAGGGAGAGGTGAATTCAGGCAATTTAGGTATGGTTAGGCAATTTGTTGGTTGGTAAAAATATTGATATTGGTAGGGTAATGTTGTTGGTGTTGGTAAGGAATTGGCGATGTTGGTATAGGTATAGGTGAAGCGAAAGTTAGCCTACCCAAGTGGTAGGGAACCGTGTCCTGATTAAGGTCAACACATAATCCTAGATTCGGGTAAAAGAGGGAAAAGTGTTCCGTAGTTGAAAAGAGCCAAACAAACCACATAATAACGTAGAATGAGCTTGAACCCCTAGGTACCTTGCATAGACGAGAAGTCGATAGGTGAAAAGAGTTGTATAATCACAATATATCGGGTATACGTCACGTCCCTTGAGTTTTGTTGTTTAAACAAATGGTGAGGTGAGGTGGATGGTGTAGCTGAGGCGCAGAGAACTTGTTATAAAGTGAGTATCCTGACGAAAGAGAACCAAACCTAAATAGACAAGTCCATGACTCAAAAGTGCTTTTGAATGCGGCTTTTATTTTGCTGAATATAGACTGATCGATGCGGGAAGTCTACAAGGGATATGTATTTTGTTACTCTTGAGGTCTTCACGAAGCTGATCAATGTGAGAAGCTTCTGATAAAGGCTGACTATGTATAGTTGTCCTTCAAGGGAGCAGTCTATTTATAGTAGCAGATGCGGCGTTTGTGTATAGCTGTCCTTCGGGGAGCAGTCTATATATAATAGCAGCAATAGTTTGGCATATAGTTGTCCTTCGAGGGAGCAATCTATGTATAATTTAGAGGTCTAGATGTCCGTTGGGCATAAAGCATCTAGTTTTGTAGGAAGTTTGACTCAAGAAAATCCCATAAGTGTTTAATTAAGAATGTGTCATTTTGATACTTTGAAGTCATGGACTAGACTAAAAAGGGGAAGGCATCTTTAAGGGGAGGTGATAATCAAACCATGTGAGCTTGATTTGATTTTGAGATGTAGGAAACAAAGTGTATGCGGTGGTAAATGAGCTCAAGGGACGAGCGCAAGGTAGATAAGAAGTGACATAACACTAAATTCAACAATAGAATGGTTGAAGATGTAAGGCATTAAGGGGTTCAGGCTCAAGTTTACCATTAAGTGAAGCTAAACGATAAGTTCCTGATCCATAAGTGTGAGTGATAATGTAAGGCCCAATCCAATTTGGAGAAAATTTTCCACGTTTGCTCTTTTCTAGTTTGGTTACATGTTGATTTTCTTTGAGGACAAGATCACCAACCTTAAAGGTACGCTCATGAAGTCGCTTATCATAAGCGTGCTTGATGCGCTTTTGATAGATTTGAAGGTGGTCAAGAGCTGTAAGATGACGCTCGTCAAGAAGCTCCAATTGGGCTAACCGCTCTTGGCGGAAATCATCATTGGTGAGAATATCCTGAAGAGATATTCTTAGGGAGGGTATTTGTATTTTGAGAGGCAAGACAGCCTCGGTACCATATACCAAAGAAAATGGGGTGGCATTAGTGGAGGTACGAATGCTAGTCCGATAAGCCCAAAGGGCAAAAGGGATGTGATCAGGCCAATTTTCCCAGAATTATTAACAACTTTCATGAGAATTTTGGTCAGGGTTTTGTTAGAAGATTCGGCTTGGCCATTTGCTTGTGGATAGTATGGTGACGAGAAGCTAAGTTTGATACCGAAGTTGTTACAAAGGTCTTGTAACAACTTATTTTTGAAATATTTTCCATTATCTGTTATCAGGCGATGAGGAACACCAAAACGACAGATAATGTGATGGTTAATGAACTCTATGATTTTTTCCTTTTTGGTTGAAATGAGTGGAATGGCCTCCACCCATTTTGTGTAATATTCGGTTGCTGTGATTATCCATCGGTGACGTTGCGAAGAGGGCGGATGAATCTCACCAATAAGGTCTAAACCCCATTGTGAGAAAGGCCAAAGATCTCGTGCGACCTGTAGCGGATGGCTAGGAGTATGTTGAAGGTTGGCATGTTGCTGACACATAACACAATGCTTAACATATTCATAGCAGTCGTTATTAAGAGTAGGCCAATAATAACCTAGGCGAAGGATTCGTTTGGCCACGGCAAGGCCACTAAAATGTCCACCACAAATACCGTCATGGACTTGTTGGATGGTATAGGTGACCTCCGCGCCAGTTAGACATCGAAGGAGGATGCCATCAAAGCCACGTTTATAAAGGAGTCCCCCCATGATGACATAACGAGAAACACTTTTAAGAAAAGCACGTTTGCCGGTACTCGTTAGGTCAGGTGGGAGAACAGAGGTTGTGAGGTAGTCATGAAATTGGTGATACCAGATATCCTGCGAATTAGTAGACACAGTATTTATCATACAAACATCCGGGCGGAGTAAGATGGGGCAAAGAGTTGTTGGACCAAGATGAATATGTCAGAGTCAGTTGGTGAGGCAGGAATTTGCGAGGCTAAGCAAGCCATAGTATCCACAAATTTGTTAGTGGAGCGGGGAATGGTTTGGATAGAATAATGAGTAAATAAGGTCAAAAGTGAATCTACGTAGTGTTTGTACTTTTGAAGTTCCTCATTTTTACATTGGTAGATGCCCATAACTTGATTGACTACCAATTGAGAGTCACCAAAAATGTTAATAGATTTAACACCTAAGTGTAACGCAACCTGGAGACCCAAAACAAGGGCCTCGTATTTCTTGTATTATTAGTGCAGGGGAAATCAAGCCAGAATGAAAGAGGCATAGGCTCAGCGTCAAGAGGAATGAGAACAACGCCGGCTCCTCCACCGCGCTGGCATTTGGATCCGTCGAAGAAGAGGGTCATTGGATATGACTCCTCACTGAGTGAAAGAGTGGCGATGAGTTCGTCGGGGAAATTAAAATTGGTAAATTACTCCCCAGGTAAAGGGGCTTCCGTGAGTTGGTCGGCAATGGTTTGTCCTTTGATTGACTTTTGGTGTATAAATTCAAGGTCGAGGTCAGCAAGGAGCATAAGCCATCGGGTGATGCGTTGGTTTAGATGAGGCTTGGCATACATATAATGGATGGGGTCCGTGTTGGTGATGACGAAAGTTTTGTGATTCAGGAGGTAGTGTCGGAGTTTGGTGGCCACGAATGATAGGGCTAGGCACAACTTTTCTACATGTGTATACCTAGTCTCATAATCCACCAGAGTACGACTTATATAATAAACGGCTTGTTCTCGATACTCGAGTCACGATGTGCGAGCATGGCCCCTACAGCGTGGTCGGTGGCGGAAAGGTAAAGGTAGAAAGGGCGATCGTCCTGAGGTGGGATAAGCACGGGTGGCTGCAAGAGATAGGCTTTAAGAGCCTCAAAGGCTTGGTGACATTCCTCGCTCCATTGAAAGACAATATCCTTTTTAAGGAGATGATGGAAAGGTTGACATCGATCCGAGAGTTGTGAGATGAAACACCGGATAGATTGGAGTTTTCCTGCAAAACTACGCAATTGTTTGAGGTTAGTGGGTGGGGGCATTTCTAGGATAGCTTTGACTTTAGCTGGATCGACCTCGATGCCACGCAAAGAGACAATAAAACCAAGGATTTTTCTGAAAGAACACCAAAGACACATTTCTTTGGTTGAAGACGAACACAATATTGTAACAGGCGATCGAAAATAATGGCTAAAACATCGAGATGTTCACTGCGATGTTTAGATTTGCCAAGAAGATCATCGACATAATCTTCAAGGATAGTGTGCATAATGTCATGAAAAATGTAAGTCATAGCCCGCTGATAGGTCGCACCAGCATTCTTAAGGCCAAACGGCATGACACGATAATAGAAGGTTCCCCAAGGAGTTATGAAGGTAGTTTTATGTTGATCGGCCGGGGCTACCAAAATTTGATTGTATCCCGAGAAGCCATCCATGAGAGAAAGCATCTCATGACCGGCAGTGAGATCAACAAGTTGATCAATACTTGGTAGGGGGAAGTCATCCTTTGGGCAAGTGAGATTAAGGTCCGAAATCCATACATATCCGAAGTCCCCCCGTTGCTTTAGTGACAGGTACGATGTTAGAAATCCATTGAGGATAGTCAATAGGTAAAATGAAGGAAACAAAAAGGAGTCGTTGAAGTTCTTCTTTGACCAAGAGGGCAATGCGTGGATGCATTTTTCTCAGTTTCTATTTAACTGGTTTGGAATCGGTTTTAGGGTAATGTTATGGACAGCAATGTCAGGATCGATTCCTGGCATGTCAGCGTAGGACCAAGCGAAAGCTTGGCTGTGAGCACGGAGGAAGGTAGTGAAGGCAGCTTGTTCTGATGCGTTAAGGGATTGTCTGATCTTCACAATGTGAGGATCATCCTCTGTGTGGATGTTGATTTCTATAGTCGACTCATTCAACATGGTTTGAGTTTCAGACGGTAAGGCGCGTTGAATATAAGAGTCATCTGCACCAAGGTAAGTGAGGATGGAGTCGTCATCCTGGCACTCAACAACATTAATTGAAGGTGAATCCTCTTCGATCATGTTTGGATACAGAAGGGGAAGAGAAGATGGGTTCTCATTATCGCGTTGATAAGTGAGAGGACCCAGGAAGATAGCATTTATGAAAAAAAAAAGTTAGGAGGGATAGATTCAGGGTCTATCGACTCTGTGGGTGACGATGGCAAAATGGGTGATGATGGTTCGGTAGGGGTGACGTCCTCATCTTCCAGAATACAACTGACACGAGGTTCCTTCGGTGTAAGTGTTTCAGGAAATCCAAGACCACTACGATCATTGTGCTTGCGTGTAGTCATGGGAATGATTGTATGTCGGCCTTGTTCATAAAGACCAAAACCAAAGCCTTTCCAAGCACAGCGAGTCAAGAAGGTGAGGGCAAAACGACGATTTGTCAAGTATTGAAAATCAGATTGGAAGGGAACCACACCAAGAGGAGGTTCAGGGGTAACGGAGGATGCGTCGACACCCCCATACGTTAGGTTGGTGCGGTAATTAGGTGGTCCGTAAGAGATTACCTCCCCCACGCGACGGTCGTAGGTAGGATGCGCATGTAACTGTCCGTACTCCTGCGGGGTATGGAAAGAGCTAACGTTATATAGGTGATACTCCCCCAGCGTAAGGCGTTGAAAAACATCTACTAAGGGGTCTGAGGTTGGGATTTTGTCTGCGGGAAAGGAAGTGGTATTTGCAACGGTGGTTTCATTGGTTGAAGGCATAGGTGCGGTTGAGGTGGATGGTTGAGGTGCGGTTGAAGTGGATGGTTGGGTTGGATGAATGGGTGTCTTGACTGGTACAAGCACATCATTAGGGCGATATAACATATTGCAGGTTTTGAAGGGGGGAGGATCAGCTTTTACGGTGTAGGACTTCCCCTCGTACTCAAATTTTATGCATCTATGTAAGGTGGAGGGAACGCATCCCATAGCCCGGATCTAAGGGCGGCCTAACAACATATTGTATTGGAACTCTCCCTCAAGGACATAGAAGAGTTCAGGTAAAGTACGTGGTCCTACACAAATGTTAAGGATCACGGTGCCTAAGTAAAGTAATAGCATCATTGAATGACCGCAACATGATGGGGTTGGCACACATGTAGCTAGAAGGGATATTCATTTGTTGGAAGGTTTTTGAAGAGATGATGTTTAGGCTAGGCACCCGTCAAATCATAACATGACGTACTCGGATGTCCCAAACGTAGTGAGATGAAAAGAGCGGGTCGAGCTCTTACGCACCAAAGTCAACAATTTTGTCTTCGGAGAAACTGACAGCAGCGGCTTGTTGTACAGAGACAGAAGTGGTTGGGGCGGTAGGTTGTTTGGTGAGGGAAGCAACGTGATTGGGTGTTAAAATGGAGGCAACGGGCAAGGTTTCATTGGGTAGGACCTCTATCCCTTGAAGGATCTCAACGAGAGCTTGTCGATGAGATTCAGAAGTTTGAATGAGATCATACAGTGTCATTTTTACAGGTGATTGGTGAAGCTGTTTGATCATGGTACGGTGGGCAACTCCATCAGAGATGGGGTAGGCAGGTCCACGAATAACCACTTTAGGTGGTGGTGCGATCGGGATGGCGGACGGAGAAAGAGAGGCCGCAGGTGTGCTTCCTTTAGCTTTCTCGTTGTTTTTCTGCCCTCGAGTGGCAACACTAATCATGTTGATCTCGTGAACACGAGAGGAGGAAGATGGTAGGGATAAGTCATGGTCTTCGAGAGGTGGGGTTGTAATAATGATAGATCTTGGTGAAGCGGGGACAGGTGGTATAGGAGAGGAAATTGAAGCTAAAGGTCTCTCCCTTCGTAAGTTGTCTTTCTTAACTTTTCTATCTGAGAGAGGTGACTGACGAAGTATGGCTTTCAATGCTTTGCATCCTTCTACATCATGTCCTGGTGTGCGGTGGTAAGCGCAGATTTTAGACTCATCATAACCTATAGGTCAAGGTTTAGATGGATCATAAGGTCTAAGTGGGGGTAGGGAAATGGTCGCATTCTCCACCAACATAGCAAGGATTTTGGCGTAAGACCCTTTGAGTGGGTCAAATTCAGAGGAAGATGAGGCTATTGACTGGGTAGTTTTTGGTAATGACGGGGTATGGTTGATTTGTATGGGTGGCGGTTTAGCCAAGTGGTTTTGATAAGTGGTTTTAACTAAACGTGGCTTCTTGGCACAGAAGTCAAGTTTAGCTGGTTAGATGGTGAGGCTCCAAATAACGTGGTGGCGGGAACAACCATGGAGAAAGTGGGCGACCGCAAACAAATCCTTTGATGATGGAGTTTGTTTAGGGTTGATAGGTGGACAGGATCTCTGTATGGTGTAGAAAGTGCAGGTTGTTTTAGAGAAAATGCAGGAGGTATGATATATTGATGCAAGGTGGAGGGATGAGGTCCCAATATGGAAGGTAGGTGTGACGACGATGGTTTTAGTTGTGATAGAGGCATAGGTTGAGGAGATTGAGTCTGTCTCCTAAGTGGATGGACGGCTTTATTTTTGGATAAATCTAGCCGTTTAGGTGGGTGTGTTAGACTGGGTATTGGTGAGGTCCCAAGCATAGGGGAGATTTGGTTAGGCTAATAGAGGTGGATGAGGTATTTGGTAGAGATGAGGGGGGTGAAGATGAGGACATAGGCATTTTAAGCTTCTGTAAACACTTCGGGTATATAGTAGAGGCGTCTGGATCGGTCATCTGCATTTGAGTAGAATATGGGGTACTCAAACGTTCCCATAAAACCCGTCTATCTTCTGGGGAATGACAATCTTCAGGTGTGAATTGGAACTTTGATATGGAAGAGAGGTGTGTTGTGATCCCAGTCCACTTTGTGGGTGTGATACAAGGGGTAAATGAGGCACTACATCGATGGGTGTTAAGAGGTCAACCGGTCGCTGAAAAGATTTAGGCAATGAAGAACTAATAGGTAGAAGGGCATGTTTGAGGGGATCCGTCATGATTAAAGAATGTGGTGATGTTGATTTGAGAGGTTTCTCTCTTAAGGATGATAGAAATAGGGTGAGTCTTCTTCTTTTATAGCAAGAGTGATGGAAGGAGATGTTTGGGAAATAGATAAGTTAGATAACATCCGCTCTCAGTCTTACAGGGATGTGGTGTAAGAAGGCTCATCTCGTGAGAAAAGAGTTCGGGCGGTTGATTCCTTTATGGGTAAAGGAATGGTAAGGCTATTGTCTTGTCTTGATGGTGGTGAGGGGGATTCGAGTCCTTGCGTTAGTGAAGAGGTTTGATTTAGAATTTCCTCAATAGAGGCTTTTGGTTGAGAGTCGAAAACTGCATGGATTTCATGAACACTCTCTTCGGCTAAGATATCTTGGTTTACATTACTTTTAGATGAGTGGTTCGAGAATGGTTTGTTGAAGATTTTCAAATTTTGTTAGCGAGGCATTAGGATTATTGAGGGTTATATCCCCTACATCAACCATTTCTGCACTATGTTTTTCAACATCTTTCGAGTTTTCATGATTTGTGTCCCTTTACGTGGTGAAAGTTATAAGTCATTTTATTTGTACCAAGAAGGTATAAGCGCGGTGGAGTCAAACCCGAGTGAGGTTTAACAGGAGGCAAGGTGATAGCTCCGGCTTTGAGTAATTTTTCCAAGATGACACC
The DNA here is from genome assembly GCA_018340775.1 of Taxus wallichiana var. yunnanensis. Taxonomy (NCBI): domain Eukaryota; kingdom Viridiplantae; phylum Streptophyta; class Pinopsida; order Cupressales; family Taxaceae; genus Taxus; species Taxus wallichiana. The sequence goes on along the minus strand of CM031242.1, from coordinate 615,103,731 downwards.
ATAAGTTTCTCCCAAGGGAGTGTAATTGATGGGCTCCGCTTTATACTTATAGGTGGTTTTTGGTGGGGTATTAGACGGTGCTTGAGATTTGACCATCACCGCGTGCACAACTCCTTTTGATTTCGAAGCAGTCGATGTGTGAGGATTGGTGGTGTTGGGTTTGTTGGTGGGGTCTTGGGTTCGGAAATTAGGGTTTTTGTTGCGCAACCGCAATTTCTCTTCCTCTAAGGCTCGAAAATGTTTCGCATAGAAATGTTTCAATTCTTATAATAGAGTTGCTTTCTATCCTTTCATTCCTTTGAGAAACAAATAAGGGTTAGGGCTAGGAGGAATACCCGTTGAATGTTGAGAGGGTGTGCGCGTACCATAGAGAGAGATCGAGATTGATCGCGAAGAACTCCTTTTGTCTTGGAAGGACTACTGCGCAAATAAGAATACAAGACCACCAAATTTTAATTAGACAATAATCGAGGAATTGCCTTTGCCCAAGAAATATAAAACTTCCTTTCAAAGGCGGTCGGTTCCTCTACTAATATGAATTAACACAAATGATTGTAAAATCACAATTTAATTGCCTCGTTAAAACAATAGAAGAAAGGCTAGTTTTTGATTTTGAATCATAGTGACCGATGCCGGTCACTGTCACCGGTACCGGTTGCTGATAACCGATATCGGTAGGGGCAATGTTTTAGGGGCTTTTGGTGAAGGTTGGTTGTAGGGTGGTTGTGTTGTTTATAAGGCTGGTAAATGAGTGGGATTAGGTAACGGGGTGATGAAAAGGACTCAGAGAGTACGGGGAGGGTGTTCTTGGGGTAACGTAAAGGTAGAGGAATGACAGTTAGATGTAGTGTGTTACCGGGTAGTAGATCTAGGAATAGACTTATAATGGCTGTGATTCAGAAGTTCAAGAAATGTTATTAAAAGGACATACAAGATACTACTTATGGGTTATTGATGAGGATGCAGGTCCAAGGACTGTGATGACAAAGGCAGAACTCAGGTAGGATGATCTGACAATCAGAAGATGAGTTATCTTCCCTCCCAATGTTCGGATGAGTGTCACAGGGCTCTGGTTACTCAGTTGCAGTCTTGGGCTTAATGTCCTCCTCTGCCAACTCTTCTTGTTTCTTCACTTGTCTCTGCTCATCCAAATGAATTCCCAATCTTCCCCAAATGAATTTTTGGATCCTTTGTTTTTGGTCGGGGGAGGTCATTTACAGGGAACCGATGGCGGTTACGTAACCGACGGCGGTCGCGTAGAAACCGGTATCGGTTCAGTCAAAGTGGGCTATTTTTAGTAAAATAGCCAATTTTCCCTCCTTTTCTCCCGAGGGATTAGTTGTGGGCTTGGTCAAGTCATTATGAGGTCGGTTTTGGGTGTGAGTGAGGAGTCATTAGTCATGAGTGTGGATGTAGACCAAGTTATAGGTCTTAATTAGGTTAGTTTAGGGTTAGGACTAGGTCATGATGAGGTGGCGAAATGAGGTGGCAGGTTTGGAGATGTGGATTTATTAATTGTAAGGTAATTAATAAATAATTGTGTACGGTTTAGGTGATGAGGTTAGGTTGCGAAATGAGATGTATGGTATGGGAGGTCGTAAGACACAAATTTGGTGTCTACAACAATATCTACTAGAAACACCCTTTGTGTTTTACACCGACCACATGGCATTAAAGTATTTGGTGAACAAGCCTATTCTACAAGGGTGCATATATTGGTGGGTGTTGTTGTTTCAAGATTTTGAGTTCACCATTATAGTAATGATGGGAAAAGCAATTGTGGACCTGATCATTTGTCAAGAATTGATTTAGGGGAGGATGCACAGAGTATTGAGGAGACAATGCCAGATGTGTAACTATTTAGGTTGTGGCACACACCCCGTAATTGGAAGAAATTGTAGTATTTTTAAAGGAAGGTGTGGCACCGGAAGGAATGAAGGCATTAGAGAAAAAGTAGTTAGCCATACACGCCTCCCTACATGTTAATCAATGGAGACTTATACAAGTTGGGACGTGATGAAGTTTTACATAGGTGTGTATTAGAGCATGAGCACCTCGCCATCATGGAGGAAGCACACGAAGGAAGTACGGGTGGGAATTATGTAGGTGATGCCACTGCGCGCGTAAGATATTAATGGTAGGTTTGTGGTGGGAAACCCTGTACAAGGATTGTAGAGACTATTGTAAAGCATGTGACCATTATCAGTGCATTGGAAAATTGGGAAAGAGAGATGAAATGCCTTTGCACCCTATCCCTAGCGCAGAGCCTTTTGAAAAGTGGGCAATAGACTTTGTAGGCCCTATCACACCAACGACGTGTAGGACTAGGTCACGCTATGTCATCACTTGCATGGATTATTTGACTAGGTGGGTAGAGGCACCCCAACTAAAGATTGCACAACAACCACAATGGAAAGGTTCTTGTGGGAGAACATTATCATGAGGTATGGATGTCTATTGAGTTTGACCAACGATAGGGGTACACATTTCTTGAATGAGACCATGAGGATCTTGTTAGTAGAGTTCATGGTGGCTCATCACAAGACTATGCCCTATCACCCACAAGCAAATGGAACCATGGAAGCATTCAACAAAATACTGAGTCATACCCTAACCAAGATTTGTGATGTCGGAAGACAAGATTGGGATGACAAAGTATCAACAGTATTGTGGGCTTATAAGACAATGTATAAAAGGATGAACAAAGCCACATTGTTTCAGTTGGTGTTTGCACGTGAAGCTATTCTGCTAGTTGAATTCATGTTACCTTCTCTACAAATAGCGCGTGTAGGAGGGTTGGCTGATGAGCAAGTGCTGGAAGAAAGAATTGAGGAGTTAATGAAATTGGATGAGAGATGATCACTCACTAGGTGGAGCCAAACAACAAAGAAAGCAAAGCAGAAAGCTTGGCATGATCACCACATTAGAAACAAGAAGTTTGAGGTTGGGCAAATGGTTTTACTATATGATTCTAAGTTTTGCACCATCCTGGGAAGTTGAAATTCCATTGGTTGGGTCCTTACACAATCTCGTACATCCTTGATTCGGTGCATGCCAATTACAAGCGACTGGATGAGATGAAGTTTCTTGGACACTTCAATGGGAGTAGGCTAAAGCCCTACTATAAATAAGTCTTATTTGTGTTTGTAAATAAGGTAGTTTTTCCAGTTAGTTTAGAATTTTCCTTTATGCATTTATTTTCTTGTGTTTCCCTTTCGCGTTGTTGTTTTTTTTTACGCCTGGGGCGTCGATATCCTTATTGCTAATTTTTTAGAATTTGTGAGTGCACAGAGGACCGTGCATCATTTTAAGTGTGGTGTGGAGTAATGTGAAGGACCACATGGTTAAAGTGCCAAGGAAGTTTGTGTTAAAAATCCCAGTTGAATGGCTCGGTTGAAAGAGGTGTATGGAGAGAAAAGATGGAAAAAGGATGGTTGGTGCCAAGATAAAGCTACTTATAGATCCCACGTATAAAGGAGGAGAAAGCACATTAAGCAACACAAGGTAGGTGAGAGAAAAAATCAGGATAGAAGAAGTGCCTTCGGGATTGGATTTGTGTGAGTAAAATCTCCTATCGAGGTTGGATTAGTTACGCATTAGAAGGTTGGAGGATTTTCCACGCTTGAGTTAGGCGCATGAGGGAAAGTGCTTAAGTCAGGCTTTGTTTGAAAAATCCACATTAAATGAAGAAAGTACGGTGGTAGGTGAAGTAGCACTTAATGCTCAAAAAGGAAAACATATAAATAAGGAGGTTGGGGCATTTCATTTTCACTTTGCATATAAGAGAACGAAGTGCTTTTGCACCTTCGCAAACTAGGGCTTCAAAAAAATGATCCGTGTGAAGAAAAATTTAGAGAAATTGAAGCGTAAGTAGCTAGTTCAGATTTGCGAACCAGGAGGAAGGGATTTCATGGGCGTGGGAGAAAGTGTGAGAATATTTCATCTTGTGAAGGAATATCCCGAGTTAGGGTTTAAAGAACCAGGGCATTGGTGTGAGTAATTTTCTTCACAAGTTTGAGATCTAGGGTTGGAGAGAACGGAAGAACAAAGTAACAAAAGTGATTGAAGTGGGTAGAAGAACTAGAAAATGGCACCCAAGAAGGGCAAGGAAAGGGCAAGGGCAAGCAACAAGAAATTGAAGCAAACACAAATGAGGAATGGTATGCAGAAATGTAGTACCCAGATGGAGTGTTGTTGGGGAAGGAGTGGGAGTCCCATCTTAGGGATATGTTTGTAAATGATTATAATCATCGACAAGCACAATTGAAAAGGAGTTGGCATTGGAGTTAGTGTGCCCAACAAATAAGAGGATGCCAAAAGGTTTTCCCATATATAATGATGACGTAAAGGTCAAATTGGAGAAGGCAGGGTTACTACAACTCTTTGAGTTGCCCTACTTCGGGAAACCTGAGTGACTGTATCAGTGGCTGATGTCAGCGTGCATGAGGACTATTTCCACTTCACAGGGCACAAGATGTGCATAACTCCTTAGCTCATTTCACATTTCACAGGCCTCATCTATGAAGGAGATGGGTTAGAAGATGACTTGACAGACAAGGAAGTGATTAAGGAAACTATCACCACTTTTGCTTGTAAAAAGGGGTCAAGGTATTATGATGTCACAGACATCAAGGATCCAGTAATGAAGATGGCCACACACCTAGTGTCAAAGCTAAATGGCTAGGAGAGATGGACTCAAGTCAATAAGCCATGGTTAAACATTTACAGAAAAGATTTCAGAGGGCACCATCTATAATTTTTCCACATTCATCACAGATGAAATTATCAACTGTGCGAAGGAAGGTGACATGATCCTTTTTGGAAATATGTTGCTAACCATTGTGTTCTCGAGATAGGGGTACCAGATGCATCAGATAAGTTCATATGGGAGTACCCCGATGAAGACCCTCGCATGCCAAAATATTTGAGAAGTACGCTTCTGACACTATGACAACAATGCACAAAGCGCGCTTGGAAAAGTGGTACATGTGCCTAAAGAACATGTTTGGGGTAGAATGGAGAATTCTGAACAACTACCAATGGCCACTAGGGGAGAGGTAGAATTTATTGTGTACTAACATTACTTCCAGGAAGATTCAAGTTGATAGATGACTCATGGAGCCCATGGTGTAAGCTCCCCTTTGCTTTCACAACTTAGTACTTCCAAGTGGGAGTAAACAAGTTCAAGGAGTCCAAAAGTTTAAGTTGAACCTTGGTAGTTTGGATAAAGACCACAGGGATTTGCGAAAAGGGTTGGTCTACCTTGGAAAACATGCGTATATAGAGCGGTACATGTCACATGAAGTGTAAATGACAAGGCCCATGACTCTACCCATTGCAGGTGGATCTGCGACGCGCATTTACATTCACATAAGGCCCAAGTCAGAGAAGGACACATACTTATAAAACGAGGTATCTAACCTTAGGATCCAACTGGGAGGAAAAGACCCATGCCTAAGCAGGAGGAAAAGACCCATAAACTAGAAAATAAAAATCCAAGTGTGGTGGAAACACGGGAAATAGGTTTCCTCGGGACAAGTGCGAACCAGCACGTACGTGCACAAGAAAAAGGTGTAATAAGAGAAAATACTTCAGATCCAGAAAATCCGTCAGATAAGGAGTCATCAGAAGAAGAAGAAATGGAGTCACCTACACTGGAATCTCTGATTAGGAAAAAGCAGAGGGTAGAAGAGGAGACCACCTCCGAAGAAGCTAGAAATATTGGCAAGTACATAGGAGAGAAGGATGGTAGTGAGGAAGAAGTAAGTGGGGAAGAGGACCTTGGGAAAGATCAAGGGCTGCTTGTCTTCAATATACATGATTCAAAGGAGGAAGGCGGAGAAGAAGAACAAGGGTTCCTTTTTGTGCGGTGTAAGGATAGCTAGGTAGGAGGAAGCACCCAAGACATGGGAAAAGATGAAGAGGCTAGCGCGCAGAAGCAAGAGTTCCAAGATTAACAAAAGAGAAAATGGCCAAGGTGGCAAAGAAGAAGAGGAGACAAGGGACATTGAGAACCTGGTGGAGGACAAGGTGGAGCATAACATTGAGCCGTATTAAACAAAGAGAAGGAGAGTGTGGAAGAGGAACGCGACAACACTAGAGGCCCGATTTTAACTGTAAGTATACCCAAAGGTACACACATGTGAGGAAGGTGAATAGAGGGGGGAGGCCAAAGATGGGTTATATTGATGACCCTAAGAAGGTGTTTCACACGTGGTTCTAGAGTACACTTTCGCAAAGGAGGTTTTATGTATGTCATCTTTTGACAAGGAGGTCACTTTACCCCGCACAAGGAAGATGATCTCTTGGGAAATTGAGTCCCACCTTGATGAACCAGAGTTTGAGGTAAGCCAAGGGGCAATAGTAACATTTCCAAAACTAGGAGAAGATAACCCAAAGTGGTGGATTTCCAACAACTCTCGGATGAAAAGAAAAACAAAGTATTCATTGAGATATAAGCTAGACTCTTCTTAAATGATAGGATCGGGGATCTGGAAGTTGAGTTAAAGGAGAAAGAGGAAGAGATTGCTACATTAACCAAGAAGGTGAGCCAAGAAACTTTAATCAACGCCCGGTGGCGAGAGGGAGTTGAAGGATGAGAAGGCCAAGGTGAGCATTGTGTACAAGAAAGTGGAATCCATCAACTGGGCCATACTATTAAAGCATCCGGACTTGGCATTTCCCGCACATAAGTATGGATATTCTTTGGGATGCCTAGAGGATTTAACAAGGGTCCTCACCATGGAAAGACAACCTCCATCCTTGTAGTTTGTAGAGGAAGTGGTCGCGTGCCTAGAGAAGGAAGACAAGTTGAAGATCGTAGTGCTCGTCGTGGAGTATAGAAAAGTGCTTACGATATAAGGGCCTCTTCTCGGAATGCTGAGGCCATGTATGACAATTACATGGATAGAGATAAAGTGACAGGCGCCTTGGTTGCCACTCATGAGGCGAACTCAAGGAGTTCGGGTGAAAAAAAGGGGAATAGGGTAGAGAGAGACAAAATCCTTTCGAGGTCGAGAAGAAATCAGAGGCCATTGAAACCTTGAGGGCTTTATTAAAAAACCGGTTGAAGGAGCTATATCCATGTATCACATGAAGAATGGACGCATTGGAGGATATATGCAAGGAGTTGGAGAAAATCATGGATACTATGAGCGTGCAAGGAGATGGACTAAATTTTGGGTAGGTGAGTGCCTTGGTCAGTGACCTTTGTCAAAGAGCATAGGATGAAGTTGATGCCTGGAATAAATTGGAGGCTGACCTACAAAAGGATTTTCCCAGTCTGTTGCAGTAATTCTTTCACTCTCCCATTCTTTCTTCTTTCCCCATTCTTTCATCCCCTTATTTATTTTTCCTAGGCATAAGCCTATTTGTATTCTTTCTCTCACTAAGGGAAGTGTTCCCATGGACGGAGAATAGGCATAGTGTGGGGTGATGTTGGGCCCCTAGAATATTGACTAAGTACAAAAGGCGTGTAGGCGCACAAGGTCCTAGTTAAAGAAAGGCGTGCAAGGAAAAAGTGCACAAGGCAGGGTTTAAGAATTGGGTTTAAGGAAGCCCATGACACGCGATGCACGTGGACAAAACCAAGGGTTTGGGACTTAGAAAAATTGGATGTTCGGGGTAGAACATGTGAAAAGCATGACCTGACTGCGTGGATAAGATGCCAGCCTGGCGACAGGTTGGCCCAGGAAGGAGCATGCCTGCGGTAGAATCTTCTAGAAGCACATCATGGGATAAAGTGGGAAGCTCAGGCCTAGAGGAGCATGCTTGCATAGAGGACCACATTTAGACACTTGGCATCAGATTTGAGGGCACTGGAGGATGAGTTGGCAGTCCAAAAAAGCTATAAATACAAGCACCTGCAGAGTAAATAGAGAGACTTAGAGTGTGGGTAGAGCTCTGCAAAAATACTGCAAGAACTTTGTTAGTGGGTAATTACAATTAGGAAAGGATGTATTGGGCATGGGGTTTGTAATTTTTCTTTTGGTAGCTTAGTTACACTAGTCTAGTTGTAATGCATGATTGTGGTTGTTCACTCACTCTGTAATGGCTCCATGGATGTAATGAGGTTACCTATTATATATACATGAATATCAATGATTCTGATGCATACTTCTCTCTCATGAGTTCTCTTTCCTTTTATGCTAAGTATGGATGCTTGTATGCTTCTTTCTATTATGATACATGTTATAGATTCTATTAAGTACTCATGATCGAAATGACTGCAAGGATCTATAGGCCGTTACGAAACTCTATGGTTCTTGTATGTCCTAAATCCATTTGAAAGTATTTTAAACACAAATCATAGATGATGTTTCCCAATAAACTCACATAAAATAGAGACTCAAAGCACCCACGCGTGTCTCGGGTGAGTGCCCAACTTTTGGGTGATAGGCCGGTGCGCATGGGTTCCTTTCTTTTATGTTAAGGGTAAAAATGATTACGAGGTTCTACGTGACATGATGGAGGATAAGACCTATTTTGCTTGGGCACTAATATTCTTGGTGCATTTATATAGAGAGCTATGGGCCTATGGGAGGCTATGGAGGTTTAGTTTGTGTTGTACCTTCCTTCTTCACTTGCGCATATGAGCACATTATATGTGTGCTATGCACCCAGATTTATTTTCCTTGGCTTTGATGCATTCGATGCGGGCTTGATCTGAGTTGGTTATAGGTGTTGGGTGACTGTTAGGGGAGAGCACATGGCTGCTAGGGTTACACATGATATAGCATATTACAGGCGTGTAGTAGAGGGATTTTCGGGGTTGACATCATTTAGAGGCCATATGTTGGCTTTCCTTCATACATACACATGGTCGTGGAGTTGGATGAGCTATAACTGCTCAGATGGATAAAGGGACGCCATGTTGGTGAGCACAAGATGATACCCATTGATAGGGTCAGACGATAGTTTGGGCTGCCCTAAGACGTGCCTCCACCATTTCCATAGTACAAGAGAGACAACGTGGAGAGGCCTATGCCTCTACCACAACCGACGGTGCCGATAGGGCAAGAGGAGCAGGTAGTGGACTAGCAGATTGATGACACCAGGATTACTCGACATATACATGTAGTGGTGGGTGGTGCGTAACTATGAGTAACGCCACCGAGGCTAGGGTAACCTGACTTAACCACAATTACGGATCAAAGGGACACATTACAGGGGTAGGTGGCCACCCTTTTGACATAACTAGGAGTAGTGTAAGGGAAACTTATAGGTGAGAGGCACCGGTTGCCACATTATAGGCACATGTGGTAACCTTGCAGAGACCTAGGTTGCATGAGAGACAGTGCCTGCATTGTGGGGATGGTGATGGAGCATAGGTAACCACCTTACAGGCACAAGTAGTAGGTTTATAGGGTCAGTTGGCCACTACACAGGCTTAGATTATGGCCTTACAGGCCCAGATCATAGCACATGCACCCTCATAGGCACATGGATATGGTGCCATATTATAGGAAGAAGTGGGACATGGTCCCACGATGCGAGGAGGAGGAAGAGTTCATAGGGTAGAAATGGGAGGCCATAATTAGCAAGACAGAGCTCACAAGTTACTTGCGTGAGACCTATGATGCCACCACGTAAAAGAACTGATGGTGAGATTCAGGGATGCCTTGAATGAGGCCAGATACTACAAGGATCATTTGGCGACAACCAGGATAAATGTCCCCTCTTATGTAGAGTACAGAGCATAGCAAACCTCGAGTGAGAGGACGAGATCCCGCACATAGTGAAGAGAGTATAGGAGGCCGGTGAGCCTTGAGATGGGGTCAGGGTGAGGCCACTAGTTCATGGAGACTGACCCGTGTAGTCTAGATGGAGGCTGGCCGAGACCCATAGAGGGTGGAGAGATGTTGATAGGGTGTCGGATGGAGGAGAGGAGGAGATACAGATGAGACCGGCATCGAGATCAAATGGACCGATGATTGATGTCATTGTATATTGTCATTTTGATTATTTTTTTATATATACCAGCTTGCGTGCAATGATAGTGAGTCTATACATGAGAGTTTGTATGAGTTGATCACATATTGGCCTACATGCCGAAGATGGTGAGGTCAGTATATGTGGGATATTTGTATTAATATATATTTGATGGATGTATAGACTTTCATAGCTATATAGATGATGATATTTATGAGATGTGTGATGTACATGTGTTGTAATTTCATTTGTTGCTTGTATGTGATGGAAACTAGGTGGATTAGGCATGGTAGAGTCGAGTCGATTAGGCATGGTTGAGTCTTGTATTTAGTTTTGATTTACTTTCCAAGTTATTAGTAACATGGGAAATAAGCGATGAGTTTATGGTGTAGATTTCCAAAATTTGTGATATCATGAAAATGTGAAATGATTGATTGGATGTTTTTATGATGTGATAAAATGGTAGGTGTTAGTGCAAATTCACAACACCCCAAAATTACCTCGAGATCTGCTATAGACAAATGGCCAATTCGTTGTGAATGCACAACATTGAGTTTTCCCAAAGTGTGGGACCTTTGCAATTGGGGAAAAATCTCTAGATTGAGGCTGGTTCCTACTCCTCTGTTTAGGTGTATGCATGTAATTTTTACAGAGTTTTTGATTCCAAATTCCTACTCTAAAACTACCAAGGAGACAGGGTTGAGAGAAAACATGTAAATGGAAACAAAACTGAGCAAAAACAAAATGGTGATACACCAAAAGAGTCTGAAATTCTTGTTTTGTAAAAATAGACAGAGAGATCATGGAGATTCAACACCGAACATGCAGATTACTAAAATAGAATGAAAGATTAGAAGACAATAATAAATGCATGAGAGGATTGGAAAATCATTCACAGAACATGCATTATCATTCCCAAGTTTGATATAATGCATTACACGGGTAGAGAGGCAAAAATCATGTTGTAGTCTTCATGGGAGGTCTGAAACTCCTTCAAATCCACTGCTAAGGAGAAAAGAAGAGCTTGCAAGAGCAAGGATGTCCAACAAAACAAAGGATTGAATCCTTTCCATTTATAACTGAAGCAAAGAGAGAGAAATTAGAAGAGGGAGAAAATTAGATCATTTAACTCAACCATCTGCCATTAATCCCTTTCAAATCGGCTTGTAAACCCGTCAAATCGATTCTTTGTTTCTATTTTGCATGTTAGAAGAAAAATGATGAATTTTAGCAAAACATAGCTCTCAAAGTGATCTGATCTTGGTTTAATGGTGTGAGAAGACATTTTAGGGTTTTTCCCATCAAATTAAGTTGATTCTTCATCCTTGGCGTGTGGGAGAAGGCAACCATGGCGGATTGAGCAAAAAATGACTCATTCAAAGCAATCTGGTTTACATTAAAGGCATGAAAGACGTTTCTAGCTTTTTCTTCCTTGAAACCTACAAAAATGATGTTTTTATGCCTCCAATGCATAGAGGAGATCAAGATCTTTCCAATGAGTCGATTTTCCCAAATCTGATCTCTGGATTGAAAGATATGCCCATCTGAAGATTTAGGGAAAAATCAGGGCATAAATTCGGGCACAAATTTCAAGGCACAAATTAGGTCAAAAATGGCGGTGAATCAGATTTGAAAATGGGTCCACGGGCCCAAATTTTACTTTTTCACTTTTGTAAAAATTTCCCAAAACACTCCACATCTCTGCACTTCCGTTGGTTACGTGGCACCTATTGGGGTCGGTGGAGGCAGGGCTCCTTTTTTTATTTTTCCACTTTTGGATAAAAGGAATTTTTTTGATTTTACCTCCGAATCCCCGCATGTCCGCTACAGCATTTGTATGCCACCTCATCACTTAATTCCTCGGGGCCATGGGTCACTTCTTGTTTTTAAGCCTTTTGACAAAAATGGAAAATTTTCACTTTTACCTCCGAGTCCCCGCAGGTCCGCTCCTGGTTTAGGCCTAGCCACGTGTCGATTCTGGGTTCCTCCAGAGATGCATTCAAATTTTGGACTTAGAAAATTTTTGGCAAAAATTTCAAAGTCCCCATAATCCTCTGCCAACCCGCCTTAGCACCATTGCATGAAATGATGCCACGTGTCCCTTTCGGGACTTAGGCATTTTCCACTCTTGTTCCCTTTGGTGGGCTTGTGGGAGCGCGAATGCATTTTTGATTTTAACCCAATAAGCACTAAGTGCTCAAATTCTTCCCTCACTCCACCGGCCGAGATTTCCTTGGAAAATTTTCTCCTTACCTCCGCGGGCTCACTAGGAAAATTTCCCCTCCAAACTCTGCTAGAGCCATAACTCAAAAAATACAAGGAGTTAGGAGGAATTCTTTACCTTTCTGGAAAGGGGAAGAAAAATCCTATTTGATGAAGCCATTTCTAGAATCTTTTGAGTGGTTGAAATGTGCACAAATTGAAGTTGAAGTACAAGGAAGGAAAGAATGAAGGCAAGTTAGCCAAAATAAGCAAGGGCTCATTTTGGATAACACAAGGTATGTGTGTTTGTTGATTTTTAACTTCCAAGTGTTGAGAAAAATGAAAACTAAGTAAGATAGAATATTAATAGGAAAGTGGGGAAAATGGGTTAGGGTAAAGTGTTGGCTGAGCTAACCTCCAAGGGCCCCATGCCCTCAAAGTCTTTGCCTACATAGCCCTGGTGAAAAGGGGCCTCAGGCCAATGTAGTTCTCTCATAAGCTAGGGAAGAATATGATGAGGTAGAGGAATGGGTTGGTAGGTTTTAGGTATGATTGAGTCTAGGTCATAGGCATGGTTGAGTCTTAGGTGAAAGTGGAAATCTTTAAAATGTAGATATCGATGGTCTGGTCCTGTATAGGATAATCAATAAGTAATGGAGAAGGTGAATGGTAAGAGGTGACAAAAGGAGCCACCTAATTGATAAGAACCATAATGATTCTTCCATACCAAATATTGGCTTATGAACATAAGACCCTAAAGACGTTTCATGTTTGACTATAATAAGGTTAAATAAATTCACATGATCATGAAATGTTGTGTTTGCGGCAAGTCCCTTGAGAAAATAGAAAATTAGTGTGAAAAGGTAGTGAGGTGAAAATAGGTAGTTTAGCCTAACGTAGTGTACAACGACATGTTTGCTAAAGAAGGAACCCATGATAAAAAATAGGCAAGTCTATGTGGGATGAGTATATTATCTCCTTGAGGTCTTTGTGAAGCTGATCAATGCGGGAAGCTTCTGAGTATTTTGATTTTGTTTGTGTAAGGATAGTCTCTTTTTCTGATAGACTATGTGCAGTATGACAAGCTTTGTATAGATGTCCTTCGAGGGAGTAGTCTATTTATAACGAGAGAGATAGAGAGAAGAGATGTCCCTTTTGAGGAATTCATATTTTTGCTAGAAGTTTGACTCAAGGAGTTGAATCCCATTTTATTTTTGGACATTTAAGTCATGGACAAGACTATAGAGGGAGATTAGGTTCTTGTTTAGAAGACAAAACTATAGCACACATAGGTTAACTATGAAAGAGATGGTTTCAAGTGATGAACAAACATGAGATTCCATCTTGAAAAAGATAAAAAGTATCCATGAGAATCATGCCATGAGTAGAGCCATGGTACTCATATTAAGGATAAGGTTGAAAAGTGATGGGTAATCACATGATTATTGTTTAGTCGTTGATCCTCAAAACATGAAACATGGAAGGTGAATGGTGCTCAAGAAACGAGCTGAAAATAGATGGAAGGTGATATAGGACTTGATTTAACAATAGAGCGATCAAAGATGCAAGACATTCGGGGTTCGGGTTTAAGTGTACCTTGAGTGAAGACAAACGATAAGCACTTGATCCATAGGTATGAGTAATGATATAGGGTCTAAGCCAATTAGGAGAAATTTTTCCCCGTTTATTTTTCTCCTCTTTGGTTACATGTTGATTTTCCTTCAGGACAAGGTCATCGACCTAGAAGGTTCCTTCATGGACACGTTTATCGTAGGAACATTTTATATGTTTTTGGTATATTTGGAGATGATCAAGAACATTGAGATGAAGTTCATCTAATGAATCAAGTTGTGCTAAACGGTCTTAGTGAAATTCATCATTGTTGAGTATGTATTGTAGTGAGATGCGAAGAGATGGAATTTGGACTTCGAGAGGCAAGACAACCTTGGTAGCGTAGACTAGAGAGAAAGGTGTAGCTATAGTCAAAGTGTGAACACTAGTGTGGTAAGCCCACAAGGAAAAAGGAATGTGTATGCCAATCCTTTCCAAAGTGTTGTCAACTACTTTTTGATTGGTTGATTCTATTTGGCCATTTGTTTGTGGGTAGTGTTGTCATGCAAATGTGTAATAGAGAAATTGACAATTTCCGAGCATGAAAATTATACCCTAGTGTTAAAATTTTCAAGTTCTATCATTCGAAGATACCTCGAATCTGTCCAGGTAAGTCCAAGTGACCTCTTGACTAATGTTATGTAATCCCCTAGGTGATTTAGGAAATTCTATTTATTCCTCCTAGGTGACTTCAGGAGTTCATTTGCAAACTACGGGTAGGCTGTAGGAAGGGCTATCAGGCCTTCCTGAGGATTGCATCAACCCCCACGGAGAGGAACAAAAGGGCCAAATTCAACATGGAGGTGAATTGAAGACCTTAGAACATCATGGAAATTATTTTGGATGGTTTGGTGAAGGTTTTAAACACTTGGAGCGATCGAGTAAAAACAAGGCTCACAAGCCTAGGCAATACACCGGCCTAAAACAACTACTGGGATTCAAAAGAAGATTCCATGAGCTCCGGATGGAGTTAGAAGTAAAAAAACATCACCTAGGAAAGATGATTCCAAGACCTACATGATGAAGAAATCATATTTTCACAACACCTTGGCGCATAGGATTTGTAGGTAGTTTTTATCAAATATAAGTGGAGTCTCAAGTCACAAATCCACTTTTTTAAAGATCATATGGATGAATAAAGACATGATACCCCCACCATTGGATTCAAAATTCCATTTCAGTCAAGATCATATAAAATTTCACCAATAAATTCCATCGGGAGCTCAATTTATCATCATTCCAAGTTGCCCTCTCAAAGTCAGTTTAAGAGTTAGTCAATTTTTGAGAGGACACATGTCAGCACTAGGAGCTTGGTGGGATTTCATGTCTGTTAAATCCCTAAGGTCAGGTAAACCAACCTTTGAAAAATGTTCCCAGCCCCCATGTGACCTCTGGGACCCTCATGTGACCTCCAAACTTGACAATTCAACCCCTAGGTGCATTTTTGGAGCATCCATTCCCTACCGTTAGATCAAATGCCACGTGTCAGCTCCAAGACCACCATGGAAACTGATGTCCCTCATTTCCCTGAGGTTAGGGACATTAGACATGGAAAAATGTGCTCAGCCCCTATGGGGAGTCTTTTGGTCACTCACGTGACTGACTTTTAGCCCCTAGGTGCATTTTTGGAGCATCCATTCGCTGCCGAGTGGATCAAGTGCCACATGTCAGCTCTAGCACCACCGTGGAAACTGATGTACCTCATTTCCCTGAGGTTAGGGAAATAAGACATGGAAAAAGGTGCCTAGCCCATATGGGGAGTCTTTTGGTCACCCACGTGACCGAATTTTAGCCCCCAGTGCTTTAAAACAACTTTTTTCACCTTCATTCCCTGCCATCGGATTGCCACCACATGTCGCCATCTTGCTTACCAGGAATTTTATGTCTTTGAGGTTAGGGAAATCAGGGACAAAAAGTGCACCCAACCCCAACTCAAAAATTTGAAATTTTTTCTAACTGTTAGTTGCTTCTTGCTACTTCTCACCGTGAGAAGAAAAGTTGCAGAGAACACCTCACTCCACCATTTCCAAAGCTTGAACCAACTCCATTACAACACATTATCCTTCACTCCATGGTGGAACACAGGTCACAAAAGGAATATTGATCAAATCATGAAGAAATAACGAAGAATAGAGGAAAAGAAGTCTGAAAACTCCATTGCCATAAAACAAAGAATCAAACATATCTTGTAAACCGTTACACGGATTGAAAAACCATTTGTTGCTGAGTTCTTCTCTCTTGAAGGCCATTAAAAAATCTTATTCAAACCTCAATTTGCAGCAAGGAACATTCACAATGAAGAAATCTCATTTCTGGCTCAACGAAGGAAAAATTGAATTTCCCATCAAACTGTTTGTTAGATTGAAGATAAATTTCTCCTAAAGCATACAAAGCAAAAACCTATTGCAATGGAATCAATTTCATCACAAAAGGAGACAAAAATAGACCTGAAATTTTCAAGCTCCATTAATGGCTGCCATGACACAATAATGGAAAAAATCAGTGAGCTACCTCTCCACTTCTCAGGGTTCTAGTGGGTGAAATCGTACAAAAATTGGAGGGAACGATCATTGAAAAATCTAGTTTCACGTGAACTAGTTTTTATGCCATGAAGTCCCTATTTTTAAGGATATGGAGGGCTATTTTTTTGTTAGTATTATTCCCCCATTGATGAAAATATCATTTTCCCACTTGTTCAGATGAAGGAATTACTCAAAATTCGGAGTGTGGAACCTTGGAATAAAACCCAGAATTTCAAGACCCATTTTGTTGCAATTTGACATTTGTGGCACACTTACTAAAAATAACATGTCTCCCTGCATAGGGGTCTGTTACTTTGGGTAAGCCACCATTTGAAGAGGATATGAAGAAGGTGGTAAACACAGAGGGAGCATCGCATGAAAGGTCATCTCGGCTCACAATTCACACTTACTAAAAATAGTAAGTTACACTCAAAGAGTAGTTTTGGCACAATGGGTCATACAAGGATAATCATTTAGGGGGACATCATTGTTCAGGAGCATCCTAGTCATTTTTCATAGGGCATTCAAGATCCATCTTAGTTCATTCAACTTGGTGAGCGTTCGTGAGCTAATTGGAAGGATTTTCATAGTGTGCAAGGAGTTTGAAGATTCAGAGTTTCACTGCATTTGGAGATTTCCATCAAAGAGGATCAACATACATCATTGGGAATGACATATCCTCTTCTTAGTCTCTCTCTCTCTCTCTCTCTCTCTCTCTCTCTTCCCCCAAACTTTCTCTCACTTTCAAATGTTCTCATTCTTTGTTGGGGTTTGCACTTTTGATATGCCTTTAAGTCACTTAAAAGTGACTTTAGAAACATAATTTAAATTAAGTCACCTTGATTTTATAAAATGGACTTAAATATTTTGTAGGAATATGAATAGTCTAAAGTTAGGAATAAGGCATATGGAGGGTCATGAGGAAGACGATAAGTCACCTCTCATTCTATAAATTGTAACACCATTCCCATTTCAAAGGGTTGGAGATTGATCTTGTAAACTCAAGAGTGCATTGTACCTAGAGAAAGCAAAGGAGATATCCATTTTCTTCTACTTTCCTCCACTCTCAAATTTCTTCCATTCCCACACTATGTACAACTTCTGTTTAAGCATCAATACAAGAAGAAGGATTTTATAGCCTTTTTGATGAGGATATTTTAGAAACTATGAGTTCACAATATCATCTTATCTCATTACCATTTACAAGGTTGTTTCTTCTCATAAATGCATGTGTTGAAGTTTCTAACTAGTGTGTGTAGGAATCTGATTTCCTACCTACAACATTAGTTTCCCTATCTCATTTCTCACTCCCTTTCCCACTTTCAGACAAAGTCTTCCCTAGAAAGAGATTGCTAGCTTTACCGCAGGTCGGTGAAGTGCCCCTATTGATCCCGGTCGAAAGGCCGCCACAAAATTTTACATTTTCTCACACATGCATATATAATAACTTGCACCCGGTAAGTAGAGGACTTAGATTCCCAGTGTTGGCAAGAAATCCACAAGTTTGTCCACCTGAAAAAATTTCTCTCTAACAATTTTTGGTGCCCACCGTGGGGCAGATTTAACAACATCTACATCTAATATACGACTGTAAGGTCTGAAAATTAAAAAAAATCAAATATTGAAAAAATAAAAAAGGAGAGTTCATGAAAGTCCATTGAAGAAACAAGTGACAATGATGTAGATGTAGGTCATTGAAAAAATAGGGATGATGATGTGCGGTGACAGTGAAGGTGGAACATGGTCCTCATCAAGAAGATCATCATTGTCAAAATTTTCTTTAGGAGGGCATAATTGGAGGAGAATGGTTTTGAGAGCCTTACAACATTCTACATCATGTCCTGGCACATGATGATAGGCACAAATTTTAGTTTCATCAAACCCTTTTGCTTTGGGTTTGAGGGGTTGTAAGGTAGAGCGACGGTAATGTGATGACAAAATTCTCTAAGAGGTTCATTAGAATGTTGGCGTAGGACCCCGCCAATGGATCACAATGGGAAGTGAGTGTGGGTTTGGGTAAAGGTGTGGATGATTGTGAGGGAAGAGGCATTATAGGAGGGGGAATGGGTTAGACCACTGGTTTGGTAGGTGGTATTGTCTTAGATTTTGATGACATTCGCTTGGGTAAAGTTGTGGTCTAAGAGCTAGAATGGAAGGTTTTGTTGGTTTAACTACCTTATTGGGTAATGAATTATTGTCTTTGGATTGTACCTTCTTGGGTAAAGGTGACATGGGAGTACATGATGCATAAGGAAAATCGAGATAGTGGAAGAGGATAGGTTACCCATGAGGACAATAGAGTTTTCGGTAGATGTGGTTGGTAGAGGTTGGGTGGATGGTTTGGGTTAAAGTCGTATAGGAAAAGTTGGGGTTATAGTAACTAGTAGAGGTATAGGTGGTAAGAAATGTACGAGTGAGGGTGAAGTTATTTTTATGTAGGTAAATGAGGTATAATGAAGGATCGTGATGAAGAAGTAGGTTGCTTAATTTTTGATTGGATTTGGGCGGGAGGTTGCTTGGACAGGGTTGATGGGTGAGGTCCTACAATGGACAAAAGAGGAAAAGGTGACAAAGGTGTGGTAGGTGATACTAGTGTATGAGGCCTAGAGGGTTGGGTCTTCCTTCTAGGTAGAGGAATAATTTTGGTGCGGGTTTGGGAAGACATGGCTAAATCCAATTTGATAGGTGGATGGGTAAGGCTTGACATCGACATGACACCCAAGGTAGTGATGGGTATAGAGACGGGTGAAGATATAGGTGTGGGTAGGTTCTTAGGAATTGGAATGGTTTTAGTCATGGGTAAAGGTTTGGATGTAGGTAGAGGTGATGAAGAAGAAGCCATTTTGACAACCATGGTCAGGGTTGATCTGGTGTTGGAAATACCTTTGGATAGATCATGGAAGTATCTTCAGGAAAATTTTTCATTTGAATCGAAAAGGGGAGCTGAAGACGTCCCCAAAGCATGGAATTATCAACGTAATCCAATTGATTGGCCGATCGTGATAATGAGACTACTTGTAAGAGGAGATGCGATTAGTTTAGTTTTAATCCTGTAAAATATGTCTATGAGACAAGGAATCAATTAGATTCGATTTTGTGGGTAAAAGAGCCAAGATCAAGTCCACAGGGATCCTAGAATGCTGATGGAGGATTGTCCCTAATGGGTAGTGGTGTGTTTGAAGAATCTCCCATGGGTAGGAGATATGGTATGTGGGGTGAGATAGAATTTTCTTTTGGTGAAGGAGAAATTGATGACGATTCTCCTGTGGATGGGAGAGTTAATACTATTGACTGTTTGGTAGGTTGCGAGGTAGATGGTGAAATGGCATCAACAGAAATCATGGATTCCCCTATGGGTGAAGGAGGAGATGAAGGGGAATCCTCTGAGGGTGAAGGAGTGGAAGAGGTATGCTCCTCTATGGGTAGAGGAGCTTGTGCTAGAATTTCCTCGATAGACGAAATAGGTGGAATTTGAGGAATGATCGATATGATATCAAAAACAACATGGACTTCACGAACATTACTTGTCGTTGGTTGAAGGTTCACTATTTTGATTAGATGATGGTGTATGATTAGGGAATGAATTCTTAAATATGTGTAAATTTTGATTTGTTGGCACATTTGGGTTGTCCACGACGAGATCTCCATTATCTATCATTTCTGAACAATGTTCTTAAAAGTTATGCAATTACCATCACTATGGCCTTTAACACAATGATAATTACAATAGTCATGCTCCTTATACCATGCAAGCATAGGAGAGCTGGATCAAAACTAGTATAAGGTTTTATGGGGGAATTGCAATGGCTCCACTTTAAGAAGATTTTCTAAGAGTGAAGAATATGGCTCTCTAATTGAAGAGTACTTTCGATGTTCCCACTGGCTGAAAAGTCTGATCGGAGGAAGGTTTGGCTTGATTAGAGGGATGAGATGGACCAGCTTTGAGAACTACCACATTGGCAGCTCCTTCGACTTTTGAATAATTATTCTGGGGTTTTAAAGATGAAGAAGAATCATTTTATTTGAACGGGCATTCTTGTTTCGTGATTGGATTTTTTTCTTCAATGACGTGAATTTACAACTTTCATGCCATGGTGAAATATTACAAGGTATGGAAGGTTTGCCATTTGGTGAGATGTGTCTATCACAAGCTCAGTGAACAACTCAATAAGTTCTGGGATTGAGGTAACTGAATGTGAATTTGTTGACAAGACTTCACCAACGACAGCAAATGAAATCTACGATAGATTTGTCGATCTTTATGTGTCTATATAGGTCATGGTCAATTTTTGATTACATTAATCAGAAGTGGTCTAGGAATGCTTGAGCCACTTGGTTAAAGGAACTTCTATATCTAAGTTGGGTCCCATTAGAGGGAAATGTTTGTGGGAGTAAAACTGGGAATGTGAATTTGTTGACAAGACTTCACTGACGAGCAATGAAATCTCTATAGAGTCGTCACACTCGTCATGGTGAATTTTTTGATTACATTAATCGGGAAGTGGTCTAGGAATGCTTGAGCCACTTGGTTAAAGGAGTAGATGGAGTGTCTAGGTAAATTTCTATACCAATCTAAGGTGGGTCCCATTAGGGACATGGGAAATGTTTGTAGGAGTAAAACATCGTCATGGGCAATTAGGTAGCACCCATGTTTGAATCACCGCAAGTGTTATTGCGGGTCCTCTTTACTGTTGAAATGGTTGAACTTGGGAATTTACCAATGCAAAGGGTATGGGAAAATATGAATAGATGGATGGATAGGCTCATTACATATTTCATCGTAGGTTAAGGAGGAGTTATGAGAGGCGGTGATCTAAAATCAATTTTAACTAGCAATTATGCACACACTTAACTTTGCTTTGTATTGATTTTTGATATAAAAATTGACTATTATATCCTTTTGTATTTTTAATAAAATAATTAAAACTGAAAGTACTTGTGTAAAAATAGAAAATAAAGAGATGAATCACCAACAATTTGAATTGATAACAGAGTTCGGCACTTGTGGCCTACGTCTTGGTCCAGTTGAATGGGACCGATCTATTAAAATATTGAAAATAAATATTTACAAATATTTATACAAGAATATGATCTTCTCATCACGTTCCTTTACCAAAAATAATATGAGTCACTTTTTACTTCATCTCAAAATTCCATCTCTAGCTCAAGTTATGAGCAAAACAATAACACAGTCACTTTCCCGTGTCTATACTAATAAAACATAGCTCCTTTTATAACACTTCATAGCTCCGGGTACAATGGTTGGGCACTTATCCTTTTACCCAAGTGGCCCAAGTTCAAATCCCACTCCATGTGGGGCATTTTCCATAGGGATAAGATCCCACATTTGTTGGGCGTGAAAATAGGAAGGCATTTATATAGGTGGCTGTTGTATGTTGTTAATAGCTTAAGAGCTATCTTATCCCCAAGGATGGGGCACTCAATGTGGGTGATTGGAGAGATAAGGGGTGTGACATGGTAGGTATTTGTGCATGGATATTTTAATAAATGGTTGTTTGGAAAATGTCCGTTGAAATATAAGGATAATAGTTGGCAAATTTAATTGGAAATTAAATAATGTGGCCAATGTGGAGTAATAAATGGGTGTGGCTAAATTTTTAATATTGTTATTTATTTATTTTCCATATTGCCATGTGTCATATTTTCATTGGTCCACTTGATGAGCATGCACGTGTTCAACTTGTGCATAATCCCCAAAATTTTTCAGTTACCCAAAAATTTCAGCGAGCCATAACTTTTGCATACGAACTCCGTTTCCTACAAACGAGATATCGACAAAATCGTCTAATTTTTCTCCATGCCATGGAACTGACTACAACTGATTTTGAGAAGATCTTAGATCAGTGTTTCTCTGTGAGGATCCTCTAGATCATTCCTCCCCACTGAGAAACTTTTGGACCCCAAAAGTCAACTTAATTGGTGAATAGGTGAGGGTATTTCTCCCTCACCTTTCCGGTTTCCATCCATTTAGCCTTGTTTGGATGAATGCATTTAAACCCAACATGAAGATACTCAATATCACCCCTTCATAAATTTCTAACCTTCTTGTCCAAAATGATGTCTTCCTGCAACTCATCAAGATACTCAGGAGAAAAATCATCAATGGAAGGCATTATGTTAGCATCATCATGATCAACAATCATAGGCGGTTCATACAATCTTAAATTCTCAACATTTACAACTAAGTAGATTTTCATATATGGAGGTAAATCTAACTGGAAAGCGTTGTTACCAATTTTTTCCAATATTTGGAATGGACCATACCGTATAGGTTTCAATTTTTTACCTTCACCTATCATTCTTTCCTGTTGATGTGAAGCCAAACTGAATCACCAACTTTGAACTTGTGATAAGTTCTATGTTTATCATGTTTGGCTTTGTACTTAGCTTGAATTTTCTCCAATTGTTCACGGACATACTGATGAACCTGTTGAATTCTCTAAACAAATATTTTAGCCTGTCAGAATCACTTGAACCATTAACAACAGTTTCATGTCCATAATATACATCTAAAGGAGAATTAGGCATATATCCAAAACAAGTCTCAAATGGAGACTTCAAAGTAGAAGAATGTAAGGCACGATTATAAGCATGTTGCACATAATATAAATGTTCATCCCATAACTTAGGATGTTTTCCACAATAGCCCCTAAGCAAATGTACTACTGTGTGGTTTACAACCTCTATTTGACCATCGATGTGGATGAAAAGCAGTGCTCTTTTTCAATTTTGTGTCCATTAACCCCCACAATGTTGACCAAAATTCCCCAAGAAATCTAGAATCCCGATCAGATATAATTGAAGTAGGTAAACCAAAATGAACCCAAACAAACTGAAAAAACAAATGTGCAGTTCCTCACCAGTTATTTGTTTAGTACATGGAACCAACACACACATTTTGCTAAATCTGTCCACTACCACATATAAGTAATCATGTTTCTTCCATGTCATGGGCAAGCCTCCTACAAAGTCCATGGAAACACTTTCCCAAGGCCTTGTTAACAGGAAGAGGAGTGTAAAGTCCTAATTTCCTATTACTTGGCTTGCTTGTGGCATAAAGAACACATCCCTTAATATACCTATTTACATGTTCATGCATTCTAGGCCAATAACATGATTTTTAAAAATGTGCAACTGTCTTACTAACACCAAAATGCCTCGAAATAAGAGAAGTATGTGCTTCCCTAATCATATGCACACGTTCATTTTCTAGAATACAAAGTTTACCAGAATGATATAACAATTCTTCATGCAAATGATAATATTTTTCTCCTAATTGTTTCCCACTTACCAGATCCTCATACACTTCTCTAAAATCAACATCATTAACATATTGTTCCTTATAACTAACATGAGCCAAAGAACTATGTTGCAAAAGGATAGATGCTACTACCACTGGTGGTCTAGATAACATATCAAAAACCTTGTTTTGAATACCTTTTTTATACCTTATTACAAGATGAAATTGTTGCAAAAATCCCATCCACCTGAAATGTCTAGACTACGTGTAATTTGGTTTGTGTTTGTAAATCTTGTGAAGCGGTTGATGGTCGGTATGTATAATTTTTCTTTTCCCATTAAATAATGCTTCCACTTTTTAACACTTTGAACCAAAGCATACAACTCTTTTTATCATAAGTTGGATAGTTTCTTACCGCACTTGTAAAGGTTTCTGAATGGTAACACACTTGGTCCTTTGTTCTATATCAAAATTTCCCCCATTGCGTAGTCACTAGCATATGTCTCAATCTCAAATGAATGTTGCAAATCTGGAAGTGCCAAGATCGGAGCGGTACTTATCTTCTCTTTCAGGTGTATCAAAGGCTTTTTTTTTCTTTCCTCCCCACTAAAAGACCTATTTAATATTTTTCAAAGCATGCAAAGGAGATGCAATATATGAGAAGTTAGCAATAAATTTTCTCGATCTTGAACACACCTAGAAAACTCCTAACTTCTATCACATTAGTGGGTCTAGGCCATTTCACAATAACCTCTATTTTTGCAGGATCAATTCTCAATTCACCATTTCCTACAATATAACCCAATTAAATTAAAGATGTTTTTCCAAATTCACATTTTGACATCTTCAAATACAATTTCTCTCTCCTTAGTGCATCTAAGACTTTTGGATGTGTTTAACATGTTCATCCCATGATTTACTGAAAATAAGAATATCATCTAAGTAGACAATAACGAAATTATCAATGAATGGTCTAAATATATCATTCATAACTCTCATGAATGTTGCTGGTGCATTGCACAAACCAAAAGGCATCACTAACCATTCAAACAATCCCTATTTCATTTTAAAAGTAGTTTTCCAAACATCACCTTATGTAATTCTTACTTGGTGATAACCACTTCTTAAGTCTAACTTAGTGAAATAAATTGCACTCTTTAATTGATCCAGTAAATCATCTATTCTAGGAAGAGGGTAACGATTCTTTATAGTAATCTTGTTTAAAGCATGGAAATCAACACACATTCTCCAAGTGCCATCCTTCTTAGGAACCAAAATAATTGGTGAACCACATGGGGATGTACTTGGATGAATTATACCTTGAGCCAAAAGTTCCATTACCTGTCTCTTGATTTCCTCATTCTCTACTACTGACAACCTATACATTCCGATATTGGGAAGAGGTGCATCCTAAAGCAACTGTATCTCATGTTGAACCCCTCTTTTGGGAGGTAGACCTTGTGGATCTGAAAAACATCATCAAAATCAGAAACAATTTTTACTAATTCATCCTTATGTTTCAGATCACAAGTCTCAAAATCCATCTCATGTTCTTTCTCTTTGGCTTTGACCACCATGAGCACAAAACTTTTGCTTGAATTTACCAACCTTTTCATTTGACTGTAGTTACCAAGGATAGATTATTCTTTTCATGGTGAGCTCTAACAATAAACTCAATTCCATCCTTTACAAGTAAATATTTATTTTCTTCCCTATAGAAGATTTCTTTACGATCATACAAATAAGGACTTCCCAAAACCACCCCACAAATATCCAAAGGAACTACATCCAATTCAACCTCATCTATAAACTTGTCTGTAATGGAAAATCAAAAGTACAAGTTTTAGTTACCTGTAGTTTTGCATCATCACAAACCTAGCCCAAAGGATAAGGCTTAGGATGTGGATTAGTTTTGAGTCCTAATTTCTTTACAACCTCCTCAGAAATCAGATTAGCTTGAGATCCACTATCAAAAAAGAGTATCAATTTTCGTATGTTTTGAAATCACTCTAATGTGGAAAAGCTCATTCCTTTTCTTATCATCATGTATAGTTTGTTTACTAGAAGAAGATGCAACATTTGTAGTACTATTGTTGGAAATTGAAAGTTTTGATTTACCTTGAAAACTCATAGCTGTGATCTTGGTTTCATCACCTGAATCTGACCCAAGATCATGAACTGCAGTGTTTGTTTTCTTTTCCTTTCCTTTCTTAACCATCCATTTAGGTTTCAATTTAGGATGTAATTTCCAACATTTAGACTCATCATGGTTCTTTTTACAATGATTACAAAATGGTTTTTCATCTTCCTTCTTAATAGTAGAGTTTGTCTTATGCTTACCCTTTCCTTTTCCTTGTTCTTTTGAACCTTTTCCTTCAGATTGATTGTTATTTTGATTAAAAGAAGAGAAAGAGGACTCCTTTTTCATTTTCCCTCATGCTTCCAAATGGGTTGCTTGAACACATACTTGCATCAAGATTAGTAGGACCTAAAACAAGTATCATATGCCTTAGATAACTATACAATCCACCAATATATTTAAGCAGTGTTTCTTCTGTGTTTAGGGAAATTCCTAGAATTAGAGCCCTTTTCCTAAATTATTGTGTGTATCTTGAACACTTTGTCCCTTACTTTGTCTTAATGTTTTCCAATCCATCATAGCTTGTTTCTTATAACCAAGAGGATAAAATTGTTGCCTAATATTTGAAACAAATTCAAGACCAAGAAGTGATTTCTATACCTTTGGTTTCTTCCACTTCTGAAGCTTACTCTCCCACCAAATGAGTGTTGTGCCACCCATCCAAGAGTTTCCAAATGAATATTTTCTTCATCATCAAAATTCTCGAACCATGCAATATACTTCTATTTGCTTGACCCAGTTATCCAACTTCTCTGCATTTAGCTCTCCAGTATACATAGGCAATTCAAACTTGATATCTAACTTTAATGAAGGAAAATTAGATTTCAAAGGGTCTCTTTTAGGATGATCAAATAGAGCTTTCTTCTTTCTTACCTTCTCTAGTTCCCTTTTCCCTTTGTCTATCTTGGTACATTTCTTCCACCATTTCCTTCATCTGTAGGAATGATTGACGAAAGTTTTCTTCCTCTCGATCCACCATTGTAGGACTTTGAGATCGTCTGGTACCAATTTTGGGATCTCCTTCAACTAAATATCCTTCACCCTTCTTAGATCGAGACCTTTTAACATCCAATCACATAACTTGCAATCCAAAACACGTTAATCTGAACTAAAAATCAGTCAAAACTAGCTCTGATACTAGTGATCTAAAAATCAATTTTAACTAGCAATTGTGCACACACTTAACTTTGCTTTGTATTGATTTTTGATATAAAAATTGACTATTATATCCTTTTGTATTTTTAATAAAAGAATTAAAACTGAAAGTACTATGTAAAAATAGAAAATAAAGAGATGAATCACCAACAATTTGACACAAGAATTGATAACGAGTTCGACACTTGTGGCCTACGTCTCCAGGTCTAGGTTGAATGGGACCGATCTATTAAAATATTGAAAATAAATCTTTACAAATATTTCTACAAGAATCTGATATTCTCATCATGTTCCTCTACCAAAAATAATAGGAGTCACTTTTTACTTCATCTCAAAATTCCATCTCTAGCTCAAGTTATGAGCAAAACAATAACACAGTCACTTTCCCGTGTTTATACTAATAAAACATAGCTCCTTTTATAACACTTCACAGCTCCGGGTACAATGGTTGGGCACTTATACTTTTACCCAAGCAGCCCAAGTTCAAATCCCACTCCATGTGGGGCACATTTTCCATAGGGATAAGATCCCACATTTGTTGGGCGTGAAAATAGGAAGGCATTTATATAGGTGGTTGGTGTATGTTGTTAATAGCTTAAGAGCTATCTTATCCCCAAGGATGGGGCACTCAATGTGGGTGATTGGAGAGATAAGGGGTGTGACATGGTAGGTATTTGTGCATGGATATTTTAATAAATGGCTGTTTGGAAAATGTCCGTTGAAATATAAGGATAATAGTTGGCAAATTTAATTAGAAATTAAATAATGTGGCCAATGTGGAGTAATAAATGGGTGTGGCTAAATTTTTAATATTATTATTTATTTATTTTCCATATTTCCACGTGTCATATTTTCATTGGTCCACTTGATGAGCATGCACGTGTTCAACTCAATACACCCCAAAATTTTCCGATCCCCAAAAATTTCAGCGAGCCATAACTTTTGCATACGAACTTCATTTCCATAAATGAGATATCGATGGAATCGTCTAATTTTTCTCCATGCCATGGAACTATCTGAAAATTATTATTAGAAGATCTTAGATTAGATTTTCTCTTTGAGGATCCTCTGGATCAGCTGGAAACTTATGCTTCTAATGTCTACATCTTTTCCATCATCATATTAATGAGCTCTTTGGTGGGTTGTGAGGAATGGGTGCCTCATGCACTTTGGAGGGAAGTTGATGATGGGTGTATGATGTGGATTGCATCCCAAGAGATGGGGGTGAAAAATATGAAAACTACGAAGAGGGGATAGATATAGGTGAAATATACCCGAATAAGTGATAGACGAGATTGGGGGTTACTGGTGATGCGTGTAAATAGGTGGGGTGGTCACAACGACTCGTGGTAATGGGTGGTAGAGACTGAGGGATGGAAAGAACTAGGTTTTGGAATGGGGTGTGGGTTTTTGACACTGGGGTGGTTGTGATGCAACTGGTATATACGAGGAAAAATGGGGAGATGGGGCCATGCTCAAGGCGGTTGGTGAAGGAATGGTTGACACCACAGTGTGTAATAGATGTCATTGGTGCAAAATTATAATGGATGTGGGGTCTAGTTGAGATATCACAGGGGTAAGGTGGATGAAGGAAATATTGAGCTAGTGGTAGCTGACACGGAAGTGGGGGTGAGGGCAGGAGGAATAGATATGGGCATGCCGTATACTAGCTATCCTGAGGAGTCTTAGGTAGATGAGTGGGCAAGATAATATTGTAAGACCACAAGATTTTGATTAAGGAGTTTTGCGAACTTCTCATCATCGGTAGAAATGGTGATAGGCTGAGTTGGATCCATAAGCAACAAGATGGAAGGTAGTGATGGGCTAGGTGGGAGTGGCTGAAGACTAGCGTGAAATATAAGGGCGTTGGCTTGGTTATGAGTCAACACCATGTGAATTAGCATGTATCAGGTTAACTGTATTCTGTAAACGACACATAAAATAGTAGGTATAGTAAAGAATAGATAACGGTAGGTAGACTTGGTCAATGTTTCAATTAAGAATCAAATTAGGAAAATCGATGCCGGTTGACTTGACCAATGATGGTTTAAGGGGACCGATGACGGTTATAGTAACCGATACCGATTATTGTAGAAAAACACTAGTTTGAGAAAATGAAGTAGAACTGATGAAAAATGAAATGGGGAAACTATACTTGACAATGATATCAAAATGTTGGGAATATGATGATGTCTAGATGACTTTAAATAGAAAAGAGAAGGTGATGAAAGCTATTTTGGGTAAAATAACCAAAAGAGTTGGTAATCGACACCGGTAAGATAAATCGATGATGATCGATGAGAACCGATGATAGTCAATAGATGACATTGGTTACTTGGGAAATATAAAGAAGTGAAGAAAAAATGGATTTTGTGAATTAAATCAGATGAAGAAACAACCTAGAAGACCTAAGGATGATAATATGAGGCCTTGACACACTCAAAAATAGTCGAATACTCCAACTATGATGGGGAGTGTGAAAGGAAGAAGAAAATGAAGAAACATAATCCTCACAACTCAAAACACAATTCAGGAAGAAAGCTAAGAAAAACACGTAATCCTACGAGTGAATTTTATGTTATTTTAGCTTATGCTATTTGAGACTGACTTGTGAATTTAGAACATAGTTTTTGGTTGGGAAGGCATCCTATGAAGAGGTAATCTAAAGGGAGGTTTCAGGTTATGTTTTGGTGGGGGTAGTCCTTTCTCTAAGGTATGACTAGACAGAGAAACCAACCAGTTGGGCACCCACTATCAATCCTCTGATCGTGTGATCATTGAAAGCTTCTTCCAGGTAAGGTGTTGTTTAAGAAGATGTGTAAATTCAGATTTGTACAGTTTGGAAAAGAGAGAGAAGAGAGAAATGTGCTTTCTATGATTCAATTGTGTCAACCATCAGCTGGGCATGAATTCCAATGTATAGGTTGCCCTCAGTTTTAAATGTGAGCTAATAATGCAACATACAAGGATGAAATGCAAAAATTTTATAACCCAAATCAACAATTATATTTGATGTAGCAAGTGATGAATAGGAGAGAGGATGATTTTCACTAATGCAGAAAGAAAGAAGAACAATTCTTTTTAAATGCACCAAAAGAAATGTTTCATTTAGAGCAATTAGAAAGAAGGGAAGATTACCAGAGGAGAAGATTTAGTGAATAAAATTTAGAAAGGAAACACACAAGATGTAACCTATATGAATATAAAGAAACCCACAAATGAGGGTCCCACTGAGCATGCCAAAATATTTTGCTGAAAAGTTACGTACGTATGAGCAAAATAAATAGGGTGAGAGGAATACCTATGATTTGAAGGGGGAAGGTAGTATGCTCGAGTTCTGAATTCTTGATCAAGTACTTGATCATGAGAACTTCATTTTTGGTAGGAGGAACTACCTGAAATGTAAAACAAGACCACAAGAGAAATATTAAACAATATATGTTAGTGGACTGCCTAGCATATGCTAGATCTGGGAAGTGTGATACTTCCTAGATGGCTATCAATCCACTATTTAATATAATTTAATGTAAGAAATAACGTAAGAAAATAACATCCTACTATAGTTGATATGATTTAGGTATCTCATTCAAATACAATAAGAAAATCTAATCTAACAGGTAAGGTTATGATCATATCTGGAGGTTAGACAGGTAGCCAAGATGACTGGAGCAGGCCAGTATCAAGTTTTGGATGGTTTGGTCTATTTGGGTGAGGGTTATTAGGTTTTTTTCAAGGTAAAATTACCGATACAGACCGATGTCGGTCCGATATGACCAATGCTTTGGTTGAGAGGAAACCGATGATGGTTTAGGTTAACCGGCATTGGTAGGGTTAAACTGATATAAACTTAATGAAACTTGGTTTTAGAGATTCTCTTGTGATTGCACAGAGAATGGGAGAATGAGGGTTAGGTTGCCAAAGAAGATAAGAATGCTCAGAGACATTTGGAGTTAGGTATGGGGAGCTAGGAGGTTGTAGGTGGTTGGGTGAATGGATTTACAGGAAGGTGGGAAATGATGGGATACAAAGGAGGCTAGGAGTCACCAACAGAGATAAAGAAATTGATATAAATAAGTATGGAAAGATCTGGATGAAAATGCACTTAATTTTATTTTCAAACTAGTGGTTGGGTGAAGGTGATGGTTGATCTATGAAACTGGTGGTCAGTTCCACGACAATGCTTCCTAGAACGTTACCGTGAATGCTCAACCTTCAAGTCAGTCTTGGTGCTAGTTCACGATGTCTGGATGTGCGAGAGGACTCTGGTTTGTGCTTACATGTAGATATATCTCTCTCTAAACTTGAATGATTATTCCAACCTCTAGAACAAGGTTACCAAAGTGAATATATGGTAACCAACGGCGGTTGAGGGTTAACCGACATTGGTTAAGGTGAAAAATCCTAGGTTGCCAAAATAACAAATCTTGGCTATCTTTTGACCAGTTCTACTGTTGGTTTTGGGTCTAAAATGGTATTTTCCACGTAAGTGGACATGCTATTAGAGAAATAATAAGCATGTAGTGTTAGGGTTAGACTAACTCTTAGTTAGTTTTGGTAAGTAGAGATTGAGTCCTAGTTAAAAGGAAACATGCTAAGAATAGGTCCATGATGAGGTGTCTAGGTGAGGTGGAAATTAGTTTAATTAAGGTAATTAAATAATGAATATTGTGAGAATGGGCATTAATTTAATTGTAGGTAATTAAATTAATATACATGTGGGGTAAAGGGGAGTGTGACCCAAATTTGGTGTCTACAATGTGACAAAGTAATATTACAATAACTTTATAAAAGAGTATAACAATGATGAAACAAAAATCTATATAATAGAGATGAAAAAATATTGAACTCATAACCCTAATATAAGATGTAAATTGAAACCCCATTGATGTGTGATGTTAAAGCAACACATCCAATTAGTGTTACTTTCCACATGTCATCCGTAAATCGACATTGTTTCCATCAATTTAGATGATCTGTCTATATACTCTATTTATAATCTATATAGAGAAGTACAATAGTTGTTTGCAAGCATGGCATAATAATTTCCACATGCCATCCCTAGATCAAATTTTTTTCTGTTTAGATGATCAGATATCAAAATCATTACTAAGCATGAGATAATACTACATTTATGATCTACAAAGAGCAATACAATCTGTTTACAAGCATTACATAATAAATTAACAATGTTTATATTAAATCAACATGAAGGAAAAATAGTTGCAGACATACACATAATTTTTTGTAAAGATTTAGCTACATTTATTACAAAAAATAATTTAGAATAAATATTTATGTATACATTTCAAAACTTGTCTCATATTAAACACTTTCATAGTAAAAATCTATATGGGGGCACCAATCCTCATGCCCACCCATGAGAATTATTAGTTGGGTCTCATTGGTGCACTTCCCAAGAAAAGTACAAAAGAAAATGAGATTGCAATATCTTTTGAAGATAATGAAATTCAAATTTTGGTCCATCACAAAAATTGATTGGGAGTGGGTTTGATTAGCTGAACTTAAATCTACATGAAATCCATCAGGAACATTGGCCATGTATAGAAAACTTGCTTCTTTCAAATTATCATAACCTTCCATAGTGAAATAATGGAAATTATTACACTTAATAATACCATGTGGCATAGAATGGATAAAAATAAGTTCATCAGTAACCATGAAGCTTTCATCTAAGGATGATATTTACAGAAAATTTTAGTGTGAATCATGCTATGGTAATTAAGGTGATTGGAAAATTTGTTTGATAAAAGGTGAATATTGGATGATGCACTCGATGTGGTTACAATATTCCAATGTATGAAGGTAATGGATTATGTATACCATATTTTATATAGAGGTAACTAATTTAGTAGTGATGACTTCATCATCACCTTTCATTTCCAAAAGCTAGAAAACTATGTGATTTTCATCAATTTCAATGATAAAGTGATAAAAGAATGTTTCCCCATCCTAATTGTTTGGAACCCACCTTCTAATAGATCTAACAATAAATAAACATCAAAAAAATTAAAAGGAATGATAACCAGATCGTACCAATCCAAGAACACAGATGCTAATCAAACACCACGATCAATAAGATGAAAGTAAATCACCATAATAACTTTACATAAACCTTTGCAAACAAATGAGCAGCAATATCATATATTATTATGGAACTCAATGCAATACAATGAGAATGGGCCTTGCTTAAATATGCAAGGAATAACAATCTAAGAACCAGTCAAGGTTGTAGATCAAGCCATAAATCAAGGAAATAACTAGTCATCAAAGAACTATTCAAGACGATAGATTTAGGAGAGAACTAGACATTAAGGATCTAGTCAATACCATAGATCAAGGAAAGAAATATACCTAAAAACTAGATAATATCTCCTAATATCTAAATAAGATAAAAGAAATATCCACACACATAAGTGGGTGAGGATAAATAAAATAAAGGTAAATAAAGTACCTAGGTGAACATGAGCTAAGGTAAATACCTACTCTAACACCTCCCCTCAAGTGAAGCTAGGGGCAAAAATAGAAGTGGCATGTCCATAGTATGAGTCCTAATAACTAGGCTTGATGAGGTACTCATGTACAATAACTGAGAAAAAGGGACATAGCAAGGTACCCAAAACCAGTAACAACAAAGTAAAGAGAGTAAAAACCCACTCCAAGGCATCCCACAAAGCTCGGCTCAAAAAAATTGTACAATGCTGAAGAAGTTTGGTGTGCAATATGGTCCAATCCACGGTTCGATCACACAAATCAAAAACAACTGACACTGGGCTTCATTAGAATAGCTCCATACAAGGAGATTGTCAACGGAGTGATGTCGAAAGTGCAAAAAACACCAAACATAATTTGATCAACTGCTGCAAATATGTGTGTCACGATCCAAGAACAATAACCAAAGCAACAAGGAAAGGACACAAAATCAAGAGTGTCACCATCCAAGAAAAGCCAAGGCAAGGTAAGGACACAAAACCCGAAGAAGCAAGATCAACACCACACCCTCCCATATTGCTGAATGGGTGGAGGGACACTAAAAATATGTATGAGTTATCAAAACAACTACTTGAGCACTGAAAAACTAACACTGGACTACACCATAATAGATCCCCCAAGAGATACTGTCAACATGCCAAAAGTTTCAAAAATACATATACAAAATCTCTCAACAAACAAGAGAGATACACTACACCTACTAAAGAAAAATGCTCAAAACAAGAAGCATCACAATGCAAAAGGTATAGAAAGTAGAGTAAGAGGCTGAATGGTGGAGCCACACCTGTAGAGTCCTCTCAACTAATGCCTATGGTGCTACCACAAGTGGTCAGATATCCACCCCAAATCAACATGAATGGATGAAGAAGATGCTTGCATATGACTTGGTGTAAAATGCATAATGGGTGCATGCAAAAGAACATCAGAATGTGTGTCAGGTTGATCATGTCTCGATACTGAAATCTCAGGTTTCTCAAGCCTGAGTGAAGATGCAAAACTCATGTGTTGCTCATGATCCTCAAAAAGAGTTGAGTGAACAAACAAAGGAGCTTTGTCAATGTGTGATCCCAATGAAGTATCTACACGAAAACCAATGTCATGGCGAGAATTCCACTTAACATGTGGAAGAGGGGAAATAATACCCTGTGAGTGTCTTCCAATACCTCTGCCAGTGAAACCCATAAAATGGAGCATGTGAGAACTGAAGGTAGTGGTACGCTTCTCAAAAAGGCCATGCAGTTGAGCAGAAATAGGATACACAACATGTGGTATTGTAATAGGCACATATGTGGAAGAGCATGTAGTAACAAGCCTCACAGGTTTAGAAGCATCAAGAGCAGGAATAAGCTCAAAGACTAAAAATCAATGTTAGTGGGTACAGGAGCAATAGCTGCAAGTGGACTAGGAGCATGGATATGGCTGTCCACAATATCATGGTGATGTTGTAGGCTAGCAAGTTGTTGCTGCAGGGAGTGGATTATTGTATCCTTATCATGAATGAGTGATTGTAGAAGAGAATTTCACTTCTTGAGTGATCTATTTTCTTCCACAAATTTTACAATATCCTCTTGAAGTCCACATACTTCAGAGAAAAGCATATCATTTTCGAATCCATGATAGAGAAGAATGTAACTCCCAAAAGTTTAGGACATCGGGCTCAGCCAAAATTGTGTCCACAATTGATTACAACACTCCTCCATATTTGGCACTTTATAATTATAGTGCAAGTCTCAAAATAAATATTTCCAATGGAAAGAGCACAAAAACAAGCACTTTTGCAAAAACAACACTCAAAACCGAGTTACCGAGAAAAAGATACAAACTTTTCAATATTTTGCTCTGCTATTTATTTTAGCTACCACTAAAACAAAATAAAATGTTGTTGCCTCCACCACACAAATAAAATTAAAGGGGGCTGAAGTTAAGCACCTACTAGTAGGAATCACAAGCTTTAATCTCTCATACGACTGACCATATGACCAGGGCCAAGTTTACATTCGATCTTAGGGTTTTCACACCTTCCAGATCCAATGGAAGCCTCTGCTTTGCATAAAACCACATGCAAAAACAAAATATGACCAAATCCCAAATATATGAATATACAAAGAATTTATTTGTAAAATAAAACTTTATGACGGATGCCAACAACAATCTCCAACTCTGATACCATAAAAGAAATGATAACCAAATCGTACCAAGCCAAGAACACAGATGCTAATCAAACACCATGATCAATAAGATGAAATTAATTCACCAGAATAACTTTACATAAACCTTTGCAAACAAATGAGTAGTAATATCATATATTATTATGGAACTCAATGCAATACAAAGAGAATGGACCTTGCTTAAATATGCAAGGAATAACAATCTAAGAACCAGTCAAGGTCGTAGATCAAGCCATAAATCAAGGAAATAACTAGTCATCAAAGAACTAGTCAAGACAATAGATTTAGGAGAGAACTAGACATTAAGGATCTAGTCAATACCATAGATCAAGGAAAGAACTAGTCAATACCATAGATCAAAGAAAGAACTATACATATAACTAGATAATATCTCCTAATATCTAAATAAGATAAAAGAAATATCCACACACATAAGTGGGTGAGGATAAATACAATAAAGATAAATAAATTACCTAGGTGAACATGAGCTAAGGTAAATACCTACTCTAACAATAGATCAAGCAATAAAAAAATAGAAATAGAACTTGCACCAACAAATAATGCACATAACATTATACAATTAATTGATATGAATATTGCAACAAAATCAATCATAAATAAGAAATTGTGAATTACAAAATGAATAATAGTATTAAAAAATACAATATCATACCATCAATAATTTTAGTCGGTATTAGTAACCCTTATTTTGTGTAAAAACCCCTATGTGGATGGTAATTAACACCCTCAAGAAATTTGTGACCTCTACCAATAACATATTTTTAATCTCAAAAAATGTTACCCAACAAAAATTTGGTCTAGTAGAAACATTTGCTAAACAATACAAAACTTCTACATGATATGGAATGCTCAATGAGGCTTCTTTAAATAAACCAAGAAAATTTTCAGAAAATCTATTTGATTTAAGTTTGGTAAAATCTACATAAGCCCCTCTAAATGAATGAATTTCTTCCCATCAATTTTTAAAATACAACCTACTCTCTCTAATGGGGAAACATCTAAATTGGATCCCATTTAATATCTTTTCTTAATTACTCTAACATTCTTATCTATTTTGTCATCAAATGATTCCAAATCATTTGCATTCAAGAGAGGTTTTATTTCACAATATGAGGGATGGTGTAGAATAAGCTTTCCTCTTTATCTTCATAAGCCATATCCCTAAATAAACCTTTGTGCATACTTCTCCCATGAATCATTCATACCAAGAATGTAAAGGTTAGGATCATCATCACAACAATCCAATTGTGTCAACTCAAGGTTTCTTATGTGAGACTCATGAATAACTCTGTAGATAAATACATCTTGTGAACCATATTTGTCATATTTAAGAAGAGAAAATATCAAATATTGGTATAGTTCCCTTCACATAATGGTTTTTGGAATGAGCACAAAGATGGTATGACATGGGATTCTCATTTCCTTCAATTTTTGAATCATTTCTAGTGGAAGATGGAATGTTATTATCAAAGGAATATTTAGGGTCTAATAATGAGGTTCTTGACTTCTTTCATTGTTGTAAATATTTAGAAAGAGTAACATCATCTTCAATCTCATTAGTAGCCACAAATGATGAATATTTGACAATTCCATATTTAGCAACAATGTCAATTTTTTGTGATTTATTTTTCTATTGATAAAACCCCAAAGAGTGGCATTATTTGGAATCTCAACACCTTGAACTCTATCACAATTACTAGCATAACATTCTGCACCAAATCAAAGTGCTTCCTCAATAACTTCATGTGACAATTGAATGTTTTTTAGGGTAGCAATTGATGTTGTTCTAATTACTACTCATGACTAATTCCAAGAAAGGAATAAAATCTAATCCTTACATTAGGGATTAGGTTGAAAATTGAGTCATAATCATTTTTCCCAAATGAATAAAAATAAAAATGAATATGAAGCTAAAGAAAAATACTTCAATGAAATAATATATTGGATCTATCAGGTGTAAGATTTAATTTAATCTATAAAATTCAAATCTTTAAAAAATGGTGAGAAATTGAATTGGGTGAGAATCAAGAGAAAATATGTTGTGTTTGTGTATTAGATGTCTAAAAATCAAAATGGAAAATCTTTGTTGTGTATGATAGAATGAGGGGTGAACTTAAAGACATTTTAATTGTGTTTGAATATGAAAACTAGTGAACATAAATACAATGCTTTTGTTATGTTTGTATAAGATGACAGACGAACATAATACAAAATTTAAGGTTTTTAAAATTAAAAATTGGGGAAACGATGCATCAATAAATTACCAAAAATGAGTTACACATGGAATAGAAATGATATTAATGGATATCTCAATGCAGAAATCTACATTAAACAAAAATTAAAAATCATGGTATATTCAAAATCAAAAATTTCATCAAAGAAACGAAATAACTAATAAATGTCGTAACATACCTATAAATATGTGAATCCATGTTGGCTTTGGGATTTTGGTGCACATCTTCTATGTGTAATTTATTTTTAATTTTGGTTTTGTTTTGTTTCAAAAAAATAATTATTTAGTGGGTTTTAATTTACATTTTAAAAAGGAAGGGAGATGACATATTATAGAAACTAACATCTTAATATTTAATGCTTGAGTTAGGGTATGGTCGACGAAAATATTTTCTGATTGAAAATTGTTATAAAAAAAAGTACACAATAAATAATATTTCATTTAATTTATTGAATAAGAGAGATTTTGGGGTGGCTAATTTCTTATGGACGTGGAGAACATGGATAAATGAACATGTAAGATTTGGTCTCGAGATGAAGGATATGATGGCTCAATACAAGTGATAATATGCTTGTCACCTTTCATGTTGATCGTGTTCTTTGTAGATGCACTAGTAGAAGGATATGAAGTGTTAATAATGTTAGTAGCTACATTATATTTCTGACCAAGACAAGGATTAGATTGTTGAAAATTTGAGTGATCGAGAGAGTGGATCATCATAGACACTAAGATGTTTAATGGATAGATTAAATACCTTATGATGATCATGTTGTTGATATTTTACACGTTCCTCGATAGCCTCATCTAACCTTTCTCATATGATGGAATCACAATCAAGTTACTTCCAAGGAGGAAGGTATAGGAGAAGGATCAAAGCGATGATAGTTGTCATAATAATGAGCCTAGTTATTATGCCAAAAATTAATTTATTTTTGTTGTTCCATTACGGAAGAGGTCGAGAGGGCCCCATAACCACAAAGTGAATGATTGGGATATGTGTCATCTCAACTCCCCTTTATAAATAAGTTGGTGATAGTCAAGTATGGGAAGAAGAAAAGGAAATTCCTTATGGTTTACAAATAGAGTGATGAATGTTATGGATAACCCTATCAAAAGAAGTTCCTCAAGAAGAGTGTTTGTGATTGGGTTTTTAGTGGTATTATTTTTCTTGGACCCATGAGGAATTGGATGTTCTTAGGTGGTTGTTTCTTGGGAGAAGTATTTTCAAAAAAATTCATGAGATAATATTTGTGTTTTTCTTGATCGCATGCTTCCTTTCAAGAGGTAGGAGAGAAGGATTTCACCTTATATCAAGGTGAGGTTCAAGGTCTATAAGAAATAGCTAAAACAAACTCTCATCGGGCATGTGGTGTTTGGCCTTAGTGGATAAGGTCATAAACCATGTAATATTTAAACTTGATAGATTATTCGTTATCTTGTTTGCATATGATGGAACCAATGATGTCATTTTCAATAATGTCATAATATTGATATTCATTTGCTAAGGAAATCACCAAGATTTTAGTTACTTAAAAATAGAGTTGGCTATAAGAGTTTACTATCAATCCAAATTATATCCTATACTTGTCTTAGCTAAGAGCTTATTAGTGGAATATAAATTATCTTTGACCCAATCCTTGTAAAGGTTACCAAAGGCTTTGATATGAAGGATACGATCAAAAGAACTATCATAAGAGATGGAATGTGTGATCACTCCAATGTCCATGGAATCAATGTATGGAGAAAGAAGCTCTGTTTGAATGGATTAAAGGATTTTAATATGGTTGGGAATTTTTGTAATGGGTTACCCATTGATTTAAACTAGAAGGGGAGGGGGATGGAATTGGTTTTTCATTTTGCAAAGATCATTCTCTAATTGACTAGTAAGTTGAGCTAGGTTATTTTGTCATTGAATGTATTGATTTATATTCGTAATCTATTGTTGACTTAACGATCAATACATTACATGATGGGTTGAGTAGGATCATTATTTGGGATAATATTGGTGTTATTGATTGGATTGAAATTTTATCCACTTGTAGGAGGCTCACCTGTGAATGATATCTAAAACTAACTTGCTAGAAATATATTTTTAATGTACTTTTACAACATATCGTAACTCTCCTACATATTTGGGAAAATTTAAAAATATTTTTTCATATAGTATGAGGATAATCGACTCAAGGATGCCTTCATGTTTCCCTTCCTCTTTAGATTCAAAGACGAGGTTTTGAGTGCTAGATCTAGTTTGTACATTATGAATTAGTGGTTTTGGCTTCTTAGTATTAGAACTCTTGTATTGAAATAACTAGTGTAATGAGGACTAGCTTAGGAAAATAATCAACCTCACTATCATTGTTTCTATAAATATATAGCTCAAGATAGGAATTACTAGAATCTCTAAATTAGTATTTAATTTTTGAAGCAAGGAGGGCTACAAAAGAGTTTCTCGGAAAGATATTTCCAACGATATTAGTAGTGCAACAAGATTGTATGGGGATAATGGTGTCAATGAGGATAAGTATGAGAAATAAACAATGATAAGAATGGGATTAGAAATGATAAGGGATTGTATCTGGGAAATGGTGTCAAGATATCATAAATAGTGCATAGACAAGATCCTATGTGTAGTAGGATTCTACATAGGGGCCCATTGCATAGGAATAGTAGAGTGAATCGACCTAGTTTAGGGGAGAATGAGTTGTTGGCTGTTAT
Source organism: Taxus wallichiana var. yunnanensis (assembly GCA_018340775.1). Lineage (NCBI taxonomy): Eukaryota > Viridiplantae > Streptophyta > Pinopsida > Cupressales > Taxaceae > Taxus > Taxus wallichiana. Next base: position 615,063,263 of record CM031242.1, on the reverse strand, counting down.
GTCTGTGTGTTTTCATTGATTTCAAATGTTATTGATGGAAAATGGTTTTAAGATGTCATATGAGTCTTCATGAGGTCTAATTCATTGTCAAACATGAAGATTGATTGGTAGTATCTTGGTTTAGAGAAGTCTATGTTGTTTTGGAGCACCGTAATGCCCACAAAACCAACACACAAATACAACAATGAAAATATCAAAATAATGTTTTTAAATTACATTGCTTGATACATGACACCCCATGGGATCACTTAGGATAATACGCAACACATGAGACATTTACACAAACATGAACCCACATATATAACATAAAAACACATGATGCACATCAATGCCACATTTCCCCAAATGACAAAGTATAATGATACCACTACAATATACACTTACAGATAGGCACTTTCTACGAAACAACATTTTCATGGTTATATATTTATTACAATCCTATTTTCATTAATTGACCCTAAATATCTGTAGAAATCTTAACATATGACTCTTCTTTCCTCTTAAAACTAGGCTGCATTTTTCATTATTTCGTTTAACATTTCACCTATAGTGGTTCCATTAGAATTTTTCTTATTTCCCTTATCACAATTAATTTATATAACTTGATGGTCATTGGGAGAATTTACACACCCATGAGTCTACAAACCCTTGTCCTAAGAATTTGTTTCTAATCTAATCATATTTACTTGGTTTGGCATTAAAATTTCATTACAAGGAGGAAAAAAATTCCCGAAAAGTAAAAAGAAGGTTATTAGGTCAAGAGTGGACCTAATCTGAGTTCTATACATAGTATATTTGGAACACTAAGGATACACTCTTTTAGTCTTCAAGTTATTTCAACCCCATGTAAGTTAGCTAATTAATTTACATCATTTTTGATGCTCCCAAATAGGTTTCCTTGTTCTCACAAATCATGTTACACATGGAAGGATACATTTCACTTATGTTAACATTATATAGGTTTGGCATCGAGTTTAAGTGACGAACCTCACATTTCACTTTAATTATAATTCATTATTTTAAAGATTCATTCTCGATAGTTACAGTTTCGACCATAAATTCTACTTCTTAAGAGATCTTAGGTTTAATGTATTCCCATTTACACCCAAGGTTTCTAATATCTTTTATAATTAAAACTAGGGTGCAATATTATTAACTCATAAGACCTTGGAAACAACCCAAGGTATTCCATTCTCAAGGCTTCATGTTCATTATTTCATTAGCATCATTTTTAACCATATTTATGCATACAAAGTTTGTGTTCAAGCCTCAGAGTTGGTTTCCTGATTTCATAGGTTGTTTTATCACCTGTGCAACTCTCCTATATTACATTCATTTTATGATCACATTAGGCATTTTAGTTGGTTTCACATTGCTCAAGGGCATACAATTTTCGTAGCGATCATTACAAATTTTATTCTTGTTTACCCTTGTTCTAACTACATTTACATGGTTACTTTGGTCAAGAATTGGCATCATTTAAAACAAATGAATTCATATGCTACTTAATTCTACACTTGCAAATTCTTGTCTCTAGGGAGTGTGATTCCTTTCGTAAGATTAATTTTATTTTCCTTAGGAAACTCAAAAGTTATGCATGTATTACAAGTGGGACATTTAATAAAATTTTACGCATTTAAAATCCTTATAAAGTAATATTTACAATCATTGGTAACCATACGTCATATATCCTTTGACATTAACATCATTAGAGGTCGCATGATTTATTACATTCATTAGTTCTCGTGCATTTCTACACCTTCTACAAGAAAAAAATAGAGTAATGAAATGTCCTTATTTTACAAAGCCTTTGTGCCACTTGACGTATTCCAAGACCACATGCCCAGTAACCATGTTATCTCGTGATGTAGTTAATGAATTCCAGACTTGCAACAACCTCCTCAAAGAATGGAACACCACTTTCTTAGCCCTGGCTCCCAAAGTCCAGGGCTCTAAGGCTGTCTCCAACTTCAGACCGATCAGTTTATGCAACACTGCATACAAAATCATCACTAAGATGCTGGCTTCCAGGCTTAAACCCCTAATGAACACTCTCATCTCTCAGAACCAAAATGACTTTATTCAGGGACGTCTCATTCAAGGTGGTATCATCACGGTACACAAAGCAATTCATTCGACCTATCACTCAAAATCCTCTGGAATGATCCTCAAGCTGGATATGTAAAAATCCTTTGACCGAGTCAGCTGGACCTTCCTGATCAGAGTGCTGGAAAGTTATGGTTTTGATAAAAGATGGTGCAGTTGGATCTATTCTTGTATTGCGACTCCTTGCTTCTCTATTCTTATTGATGGCATCCCAGCCGACTTCTTCAAAAGTAGCAGAGGAATTAGACAAGGTGACCCCCTGTCCCCTTTTCTCTTTGTTCTTATGGTGATACCCTCAAGTAGAGCCCTTGAGGATGCTAAAATCCATTCAGTCATCTCGGGATTGAAGATCACCTCCAACTTACCTTCGGCCACCCATAATCAATTTGCTGATGACACCTTGCTGTTAAGCTCTGCCTCTATTATTGAAGCCCGCGCACTTATGGAAATCCTGACTCTTTATCAAGCTACCTCTCAGCAAACCATCAACTTCAACAAAAGCAACATTTCCTTCATAAATACCCCTCCTAGGACCCAACGAAAGATTGCTGATATTTTTGGTTGCAAAATTGTGGATCTCCTTCCTCCTACCTGGGCATTCCTCTTTTCAAGGGTAAGAAATCTAAAAACCTTTGGAATCCTATAATCGAAAGATATCAAAAAAAGTTGGCTGCTTGGAAAGGGGCTCTGCTCAGCCAGGCTGGCAAGCTTCAATTGGTCAAAGCCACCCTCCAGAGTCTGCCTATCTACTTCATGTCTCTTCTTAAGTTGCCAAGCTCGGTGAAGGAGGTGGTGGAAAGGATTCAAAAACACTTCTTGTGGTCTGGTGTGGAAGAGAAAAATGGATACATCTGGTTTCCTGGAAGGAAGTTTGTAAGCTGACCCCTCTTGGTGGTCTCGAGTTAAGACAGATGGCTAACATGAATGTTGCCCTTCTAGCTAAAATTGGTTGGGAAGTGGCTGAAAGGTAATTATCACTGGGCTCAGCTCCTAAGATCAAAGTATTTGACTCTAATGAATACTTTATTTCCTCTACCCCGGCCCGTGGTTCGGCTATATGGAATTCAGTCATCAGTTCCCTTCCCACTCTTCATGCTGGCACCAAATGGAGGTTTGGGAATGGTGGAAGTATTGACTTCTGGACATGATCACTGGATTGGGGAAAATCCTTTGGGCCTTAATCCCACTTGGGATCCTATTAGAAGAATCCTCATTAATCGTCATGGCAGGTTAGTTTCTGGATATTGGTCTTTAGTGAATTCCATCCTAACTTAGAGTATCCCGAATGGATGGGAATCAGGGAACAACAGAGGCAGCTCCTGATTCTGCTTCGAATTGATTTATCCTCCATCTACATCCCCTTTTCCCTACCTGAGGATGATCTTATCTTGGCCCCTCTCTCCTCTGGATCCTTCTCTGTTAAAGCTACTTACCTCTCCATGCCTCACTCTAGCTCTGGCCCTCCCCTCAGCAAAATCTGGCCAAAGGAAACTATCCCCAAAATTGGCTTCTTCTCCTGGCTCTCCTCAAAAAATACTTTCCTGTCGGGAGAAAATATGAAAAGAAGGGGCTTCTCCCTTCCCACTAGATGTGTGCTCTGTACAAAAGTTGTGGAATCCTCTTCCCATCTTTTAATACATTGCCCCTTTTCCCAAGCTATTTGGCATTGGTTCCTGTTGTGTTTGGGTGTGCTCTGGACTTTCCCGAATCCATCCAGGATACTCTCATCCAATGGTCCTCCCCTTTCTCCCATCCCCCTGATTCTGGCTTGAGACTTCTCCTCCCCCACGACATCTGGGGTATCTGGAAGGAAAGGAATAGAAGGATCTTCAAAGAGCAGAGTTTGGATCCTGATCGAGTGGCCAACCAGATCGCTCTGACCTTCCAGGAAAACATCAACATTCACTACTGGACCATGTATCAACAAAAAATACAACTACGTAATTCTAAGGAGTGGTAATTACTGTTGACTAATCTTCCTTTAGGTAAGGCTTCTACTATAGATCACACTTCTATGCGATGGCTTCCTCCTCCTCGGATGGAGAAAACTTAATATTGATGGAGCCTCTAAAGGAAACCCTGGAAATTCGGGAGGGGGAGCCATCCTTCAAAACTTTGCTGGTCACACTATCATAACAACTACTGCCAACCTCTACTATGGTACCAACCATCATGCAGAAGCCCTGGCCATCCTCAAGGGCCTTGAGCTGGCTCTCAATTACGGTAATGATCCCCTCCAAGTTGAAAGTGACTCCCTTAATATCATCAAACTCCTTCAGTCGGCCGACACCAGGCAATGGTCCATTAAAAATATTATTGCTGATATCCGCATCTTACAAAGGAGATTTCAGCAAATTCATTTTTAACACATCCTTCGGGAAGGAAAAAAAGTGGCGGATTGCTTAGCTAATATTGGCATCCACCTTGAAAATCAACAAATTTGGTCGGAAGACTTACTGAAATACCTTCTCCAAATTACCAAGAATGATCTCACTTCTTAGTGCTTACATTGAGACAGGTATAACGCCTTTGGTGTCGGGCTTATGTCATTATTAATCTTCCCAATGGCGACGGTAATGATTCTTCCATTATTATGATTAGTCCGTTGGCACAACAGAATTTTAAGAGGGAGGCGAGTCATATTTATGTGGATCTTCTCATGCGTGGTGCTTCCCCATCTCATAAGTACTCGCGGGAGGGTAATAATGATGAGGACTCCCACGCTTGGGAAGGGCTTTTTAAGGCCCTCCACAGTACTCTCCTTCGCACTCATTTTCAAAATCTCATTAGCATGGGTGGCCAGCTAAAACGCATCGAACCTACCTCCTGCAGCGTGGTGAAAGAGGATGAAGAAGTCTGGAACATCCTGCTAGAGAATGGGATAACCACTTTTCTTGAAAGGATGGAGGGTCACTCAGCTCTGGTCTCCTATGCCACCATGGCTTCCTGGTCACGGGGACATGTTAAAATTAGCAATACCTCCTTCACAGTCTCCATGAATGTAATTGTCGATGCTTCTTGGTTTCTCACCGCCATGCATGTTTACTTCAAATGCAATACTTCATAGTGTCGGGTGATAAACCTGTCAAGTCAAGTATCTCGTCGGATATACCCATGACTCTCTCTGCCTCCTCCGTGGGACAAAATTGCAGAAGTGATCATGCGCTACTTCACCATCGATGGCCGCTACCACCTTGTCTATGGCCCCCATTTCTTTATCCTTTCACACCTATGTTGGGATAAGAAGATAAATTTGGCTAATTTTATTTTCCAATCTTTGGAACATTCCATCCATCTCATTTGCGATAGAGAGGGAGCTATTCTTCATTAGGGCCTATTGTATTTACTTTTTAAATCTACTTCCTCACATGTTGACATTTCCCATTTCCCCCTAAGTCAAGGTGCCGCCGTGACACCCCCACGTCTTCTCCCTACCCCTCCTTCACCTCCCACCCCTCCTCTTCTAAATTACGCCATCATTGCCTTCACATCTCTTTCAATTTTGATTCGGATGTGGCCATCCTGGGCTCTCCCATAGTGGCAACCCTCCCTCTGCTCCTCCTGCTATCCCCCTCAACCCCTCGACATTCCATGCCTTTTTTTGGAAAATGCTGACACTGGTACCATGGTGGTCTCCCATGTTTCCAGCCCCTGCTCTCCCTTGTTGATGACCTCCACGGGACTTGTTAAGCTATATCCGTTCCCTGGATTCAAAGAAACTAGAAGTGAAAGAGGATCTACTTGTTGATGATCCCTCCATCCAAAAATTTGGTGATAACTCATATTCCACTTAAAAACACCACACTCACTCTTGGAACATGCCTTCAAAGCTCAAGCTTCATCTCTTGAGACTGCAGATTCTTTGACTCTCTAAGGGATGATCGCAGGGTCGATTTGGTTTCTTCTATATTGAAAAGCTCCAACACGCCTTCACCACTCAAGGCACTCGGGAATCCTTCACTTGTGACAACACTAGAACTACTATAGCCAAATATTGTTCCGAGCTCCTAGCTCTCGCGGACTAGCTCGCCAAGACTTGGGCTCCCTAAGGCTAAGAAGGCTCTTCTTGAGCTGAAAAGCTCATCTGATGTTTTTCCTTTTTCCCTTGCTGGCTTTCCTCTCAGCCCTTTTTTGGAATCTTCTAGGGTATTATCGTTATGTAATTTTCATCGCTATTATCTAGCCTTTTGGGATTTTTTTGTAAAGGTTGTGGGACCTTCTAAAACCCTCTTTTTACCCTATATTCCAAAACAAAACCATGTTATCTGTGAGGGATTAATGAGTTTGACACATTAGTTTATTGTAAAGGTAAGTCCACACTCATAATCCCCTTGCCTCGATTAGGTCCCTCAATGAGATAAGACATAGGTGAAAACACCCCAAAATATACCCACAAGGACTAGGTTACACACTAAAGTGTTAAGGAAAATTACGCACCTAAGAATTACAACTTACCCATGAGGTGGTTAGATTTATGAAACCTAGAAATGAAGGTCATTCTCACCCCATGTATGATAGGGTACTCTTAATAGCCATTGCCTCACACAAGGTTATTTAAATTCAAGTAATGGTACTTGTAGGACTTGTCTTAGATGTAAAACAAGAAGGTGATTAATGAGATTAGAGTATTTTCTTAACATGATATGAGTTTTACACACTGGAAAAGGCTCAATTGGGAGGACACAGTATGATAGGGATTATGAACTCTTTTTTATAGTTTTGGTAAGATGAGATTCTACCGAGCATTAAGAGTGTTAAGGAGATAATTCAATAATTAACATCGTAAAATGATTGTTTTATTACCTCAACAACATAAGTAAAACATTTGATTACAACTTCACATCCATTTCGACACTTATAAATATAGTCACATTGATATTTCCTTTTCAAAATATACATAAGAATCAATTCTTTGAATAACACTGCATATCATTATTCTAAGGTAATACACGTATTGTAAGATGAATATAACTTTTCAATGACAACTCATTAAATACAACATATCACATCCTGAATTCCTCTTGTTTAGAGTACCCGCACTCAAGTCAAGGTCGGTCCTAGGAATGGTAGGGAATCCCTACACTCAATCATAAAATCTACACATCCATCATTTCAAGAAAACCAAATAGAAAGTATATATATATATATATATATATATATATATATAGAGAGAGAGAGAGAGAGAGAGAGAGAGAGAGAGAGAGAGAGAGAGAGAGATCCTAAAATCATTCTCTTTTATATTCATCATATCATAACCACATACATTATCAAATTTTCATTTTGTTTCAAACCCGTATACATTTTTAACCCATTTACATTTTCAAAATTAGTCAAATTTTCATAGTTATGCTTTCTAGAGAGAAAAGGGAAGAGAGAGAAACATCATAATTTCCAAAAACCATTCATACAAGAATTTTATCAATTCATACTCTATAAAGTATGGAAATAATATCTATAAGGTTCCACAGGTTAGTTAGGTGTCAATCAGGGACCCTTAGAAGGTGTGTTTAACTAAGGTTGAAATTTTGGTGAAAGTTGGTGGAAAAATATAAAGTGATTACAAATTGGGCCTTGAAAACACTTTTTTAAGTTTGAACATGGAATTTTATGATTCCTATTTATCCCCCATATACATAGAATTCATCGTGTTTGACAGAATTTGATTACGATGAGCAGAGATCAAGTTAGAAGGGTAACTTCGGATTAATTATCGTAGTCGAGTTAGGAACTCTTGTCTCACAGCGACCAATGGGCCCCAAAATCCACTTGAAAAACTAGTATCGAAAGGTGTTTTCATCAAAACGAAGGTTGGTTACAATTATCTTGTTGGAATTCTAGAGGAAGGTGGTAGTGGTTTTCATTTTTGCTCAAACTAAATGACAACCATAAGATGGAACCCGATCACCTTTTATTAAAATGTGCACATCACTGCAAGTGATTAATAAGTTAAATGGGATATGCAAATTGATTTGAAAGGCATTAAATGAGTTCAAAAAACTTGGTTAAGGTTATCCATGGTGTCCCACATTACCAGGGGTCATGCTAGGAGTTTCATATTTTTGGTACATTTGGGTGTGGTGCTCCATGCACATGACTTTTGGGGTTAGAATTTTTTGATGTTTTGGTAGTTTTGGTCGAGGTAAGGTTTTATCATTTGTTGGAATTACATTTCCTATTATTCAACAATTAATTTTGAGAAGATGGAAATGATGAAAGAGAAATTTAGTGCGATGAAGAAGGGAAAACCAAACCTTTCTTGTGCAAACTCACAATCACCGCATTCGATGAGACCATAGTACCTTCAGAATTCTGGAAAACAATTTGTGAGATTTCTCATGCTTCCTCATTTTGCATATAGATTCAATGGGGAATAAAAGATGAAACATATGACAAGGCATACCTATCCTTTACGTTACGATGGAGTTCTACGATATGTTCCAAATTTTCCATTTTGCATAGGGGAGAAGGATGTTGGCCAAAGGTGAATCCAGTCATGAAGACCACATGATAATATTTTGTGAACAAAAAAATACTTCATGAAGATGTCATTGCCTTCTATTTTATTCCACATAAAAACTATAAACACAACTTACACACATGTCAAACAATTCGATGCCATCATTTAAACAACCCATGCACCACTCAAATAATTGTTTAACCAACCATATAAAAATGATGGCGAAGAATATGGTCTTAAGGACACCATTTTAACCTAGGAAGAGGAAATGTTGGTAGAGGTAAATTGCTCAAGTTGGACACCTGGTTAAGGTACTTCTTCAAGGAATTTTTTCAGACATTTACACGCCCTATTCCCATGGTTGGGAGGACACAACCACCACATGCTTCCCAACTCAAATACATATCTACCAAAGCATTGCAACTAAAACATCGGAAAATTTATTTCATTCTAATTTTGTGGCCATCCATGCCTAGTTTCAAGATATTATTTTGGCGCAAGAAAAAGTAAAAGAGACAAATCTTGCAGAGACATACACGGGATATCAGAAAGGGAAATTTCAAAGTCTTAATTAATATGAAAACCACTCCAAATAAAAGATAAAGTGTAGGAAACAAAGTGGTAGTTTTCTACCTTGAGAATGGTGTTTATGAAGGTTTCAGCACGTAGCACATGTGTAACAAAGAAGAAAAATTAATACATCTAGACATCATGCCCGAATGAGATCCTCCTAATCCTCAATCATCTTCTTCTTTTGCATACAAAAACACAATAATGGTAGAAAGAAAGATCCACTCCTCTCATATAATTGAACCAACTTCTGCTATATATACAAACCCATATTGATCCATTTGTATACAAAAAATGAGGAGATATTAGAGTTATATATTTATCTCCATATACATGGCTGATTTAACCCATATTGGTATAGATTTGAGGATGGCTATTGGTGAGAACTCCATTTAGCACAGTTCCTGTACCATTCTTATTACTTAATTATGAGGGTATAAAACCTTACTTTACCATTTTTAGTAAAGTAGAGTTTTAGATCTGCACTCATTGTAACTATCCAAATCTTTTGCTAAATTTACAACACAAACATAGGTTTCACCATAGTTAATGCCTTTGGATATCAAATAAGGTTCTTGTATTATTATGTAAGGAAAATGACAGTCAGAAGGATGTTTAGGTTTCACCACACAACATAGTACTCATAACACACCTTCTTCCGACATAATATTACTTATAACATAAACATACTATAACCACAAATAATTCCCAACAATACACATATAGAGGTTTCACACAACTCAAAACCATATTGAAACTACACAATGTCAAAATGGAATCAACATCATACCACCAATGAGGAGCATCAATCCTCAACATCACAAAACATAACCAGACTCACATGAGTACTCATGAATCATAAATATCAACTCCATATACCTCCCAATATCCATAAACATCCCAAAACAACTCCATATACCTCCCAAAGCATCACAAAAACTCCATATACCTCCCAAACAATAATTATAAGACAATTTTTCCTTTTGGCTCTACCAAAGAGGTCGGTCACCCTATGGCCCTAGGCACATAGAGTCTAGACACCTCTAACCCATGTGACATAATAACTTGTGGTTCAAAACCACTAGTTATTTGTAACTACTTGCAGGTGTACCCCTGACAATAAGAAGTGGGCCCATAGGTACCACTAATCCTTGGTGAACCCATGTCCTTATTACAACACATAACAACATTAGAACCAATATGTTGAAACACAAGAAAATTTTCCAAGTGGCATAAAATTCAATTGCTTTGGGCCAAGTGAGAAAATAAATTGAGACTTAAGGAATAATTTCAACTCAAATTCAAATTTCAATCAAGCAAAATAAATGGCTAATTAGTCATAGTTAGATAAAAATCATCATGTTAGTGCAACAACCAAATAAAATGCCCAAAATTGCAAACAATAACTCAACCAAAAGTTAAATAGAATAATTTTTTGGTTCTAGAAAAGGAAGAGAAAATAAAAGTCAAATTTATGAATAAAATACGTATAAAGAAATATCACATCACAATCACTATGTGGCCTTATACGACCACCAAAGGGGTACTCACGAGTTGCTAGCACTCAAATATAAAGCCTCAGCTCACAAAATAATATAATAACATTTAAAATAATATAAATGTCATAATATCTATCTAAATCATCCCTCCATACTCCCACAAGGCTCAACATAGTCATACCTACACATAGGTCATCTATATGACAACCATAAAGGGAGAGAGAAAAGGGTACATGTCATTTATCTACTTATCATAAGGTGTTCACAAAATACAATATATATGGTGCCATGCTCGGCATGTGCCATACATACTGCATTTAATAGAAGTGGGTTTTCGTCTATGTAAGACTCACTCCCTATCTCATACTTGTCTCAAGTGACTGGTCAATGGTACACAGTACACATAGGTATTCTATACAAAAGCATATATAGAGAGAGAAAAAGGTACGGGTTGTCATCTACTGAGCCTAAGGTGTTCAAGAAACATAATAGACATGGTTCCCATTGGGAAAGTGTCATGTATACCAAACGAATAGAAGTGGGTTTTCAATCTATGTAAGACTCCACTTCCTATCTTGTACTTGGATCGAGTAACGGTCAACGGTACTCATTTCCTCACTCCACACATACAATTTTTACCAATTGCTTCCCTTAGGGTCGGTTAGTGTAAGGTTCATAACATAACACATAACTACATTACTAACACAATGGTGATTCATGCACATCAACCATAACGTCTTACACATGGTATATTTACAGGGTATAACACAACATTACTTCCACAACATATAACACATCATGTTTCCACATAACACACAAATTGCAAGTACAATATAATAGGGGTCATATGATCACCATATGCCCCTAATTCACAACATGAATCCATCACATAACACATGAAATACATGTATGATGAACATAGTGACTAACATCACAACATACAAACAATTGCAATACAACATGGTGACACAACATGATACATCACAACACGGTGGTGACATCACGACACAATCCAATTCACTATGTAATTTTTTTTTCATACAACACATTAGCACATACACATATCACAAAATAATAAAACACTCCAACACTTTGTAGTCCACAATAACATTCTTTTCACACACAAGGCAGTACATCACATGTGAAATTCTCATTGAATTCATGAAAGAGAGATAATAATCTCATCATGAGTACATCAACATCATAACAAAACCACTCTAAGTGTCATGCACAATAGGTGTACTCATAATATCAAAAGTACAACATTGGTCACATCACAACATATATCACATTACTCTTCCCATCTCCTCCACCACCATGCATAATCATCACAACTCCAATCTGTCCTAGAGGTTTAAGAGCATGAACCTCACTTTGATACCAAATGTAACGCCCACAAAACCAACACACAAATACAACAATAAAAATATTAGAATTATTTTTATTTTTGAATTACAATGCTTAATACATGACACCACATGGGATCACTTAGGATAATACACGACACATGAGACAGTCATTGGTAACCATACATCATAGATCCTTTGACCATTAACATCATGAGAGGTCACATGATCTATTACATTCATTAGTGCTCGAGGATTTCTACACCCTACTACAAGACAAAATTAGAGTAATCAAATGTCCTTATCTTACAAAGCCTTCATGCCACTTGAGGTATTCCAAGACTACATGCCCAGGTAACACTGTTATCTGTGAGGGATTAATGAGTTTGACGCATTATTTTAATGCATAGGTAAGTTCATGCTTAGAATCCCCTTGCCTCAGTTAGGTCCCTCAATGAGATAAGACATAGGCGAAAACACCCCAAACTATTCCCACAAGGACTAGGTTACACACTAAAGTGTTAAGGACAATTACACACCTAAGCATTACAACTTACCCATGAGGTGGTTAGATTTATGACACCTAGAAATGATGGTCATTCTCACCCCATGTATGATAGGGTACTCTTAATAGCCATTTCCTCACACAAGGTTATTTAAATTCAGGTAATGGTACTTGTAGGACTTGTATTAGATGTAAAACAAGAAGGCGCTTAATGAGATTAGAGTATTTTCTTAACATGATATGAGTTTTACACCGGACACGGATCGATTAGGAGAACAAATTATGTTATGGATCATGAACTCTTTTTTATAACTTGGGTAAGATGAGATTCTACCAAGCATTAAGAGTGTTAAGGAGATAATTCAATAATTAACATAGTAAAAGATTATTTTATTACCTTAACAACATAAGTACAACATTTGAGTACAGCTTCACATCCATTTCAAAACTTATAAATATAGTCACATTGATATTTAATTTTCAAAATATACATAAGAATCAATTCTTCAAACAACACTGCATATCATTATTCTAAGGTAATACATGTATTGCAAGATGAATATAACTTTTCAATGACAACTTATTAAATACAACATATCACATCCTCGAATTCCTCTCGTGCAGTACCTACACTTATTCGGTGGTTAGCCTTGGGACCTTTGGTATGGAAATACCCTACACTTAATCATAAAATCCATGCATCCATTATTTCAAACAAACCGAATAGGAAGTATAAGGAGAGAGAGAGAGAGTATATTTCTTCACACATCCACAATTCCACATTCCATTACATTTTTTTAAAGAATAGTAAGGAGAATAGGGAAATCCTATAATTCATTCTTTTTCTATTCATCATATCATTACCATATATATTATCCAATTTTCATTTTGTTTCAAACCCGTATACATTTTTAACCCATTTAGAATTTTCAAAATCAATCAAATTTTCATAGTTGCTTCTAGAGAGATAAAAGGGAAGAGAGATAAACTTCATAATTTACAAAACCATTCATATAATAATTTGATCAATTCATACTCTATAAAGTATGAAAACGATATCTACGAGTTTCCATAGTTAGTTAGGAGTTAATCGAGACCCTTAAAAGGTGTATTTAGCTAAGGTTGCAATTTTGGTGAAATTTGGCCAAAACATCTAAAGTGATTAAAAATTGGGCCTTGAAAACACTCATTTTAAGTTAAAACACAAATTTTGATGATTCCTATTTACTCCCGCATATACAAAGAATTCATTGTTTCGCTTCATCGTTGGTCGTCAAAAAGGACTTCAAGAAGAGCAACAGTCAGGGGACAAGAAGTCCCTCCTCTTTAATGGGAGAGGTTCCCTTATTCAGAAACAAACCTATTTACACATATACAAAGCATGGTTTTACTATGGAACTTGGATATTATGAAAGTGTTTTCTAAAAGGATCATCAATCACAAAAGGACTGAGGAATGAAAATGCGAGAACGAGCAGAAAGGCACCATTCAAAATTATAGATGACAGAGTAATTCCTTATGCATGCGAGGGTACAATGAATTGGAATAAGATCATTTGTATCACATTAATAAGATGAAACTTGAAAAGACACAAAGTTCTGTAAATAACATCTACAAGAATACAAAGCTTCTCAGCATAATACAGACAAATGATCTAACAAGATTAAATGAATAGCTTGAGAATAAAGGAAACCAGATAGACAAAGAATGAAAAATCCTTCTGTATTGATTTCTTTATGATTTATTTACACTTTCAGAAATAAGCCAAGTTCTTCCCCTTCAAAATGGCAAGGAGAGGCCATTATATAGTTTACAAATTAGTTACTCTTGGTAACTACTTCTTTTAACTAATGTTTAGTTAAAGGGATGCTAATCGCAATACCCCAACTAATTACAACAAATCCGAGAGGAAAAGGGGGAAGAGAAGAGAAGAATTAGGAGAAGAAGACAGGTGCTCATGACTGGGAGGGACCCACCGACTTTAAGATCCGCTGTCTGAATCTCTTCAACGCCTCTGCTATGTCTCTACCTCGTGGGACTGATGTGTTGGCAGTAGACTGAGTCCAAAATCCGAGGCACTTCTCCATTTCCTTGTCGAACTCGACATGAGTATGATAATCTTTATTTGCTTCTTCTATGGCAGATTGAAGAGAGCAGATCTCCTTCATTTTTTCCTTGGAAATGGAGCTTTCCTTGAATAGATCACCTTTGATAAAAGCTCTGAATTGAGCTTTGATTTCTTGTAAAGTGAGAGGCACACCAGAAGTCTCATCATGAAGATGGCAATGTATATCTTTGAAGGTAGATATAACTAGTGTTTTGAAGGCCTCACCCTTCTGCCAGCTATTCTTTAACTCTCCCAAAGCCTCCTCCAACACCTTGATTTTCCATTCCACGTTGTAGACCCAGGACTTTGACAAATTATCCTTGGCATCCTCGAAGACCTTGCTTGCCGTCAAAATATTTTCATCTGTTTGTCCCATTAGACGGAGGTCTACTATGCAACTGCCCCAAAGTTTAAGTTCTTTATCAATGCTCCCAATAGTGGAGGAGAGCTTCTGTTGCAAATTACTCACCTTCCCGTGGAGTTTGAAGGCTTCATCAATGAAGTTTAATCCTGCAACCAGCATATCATCCACCATGGCCTCCATAGCCCTTCCATAGATAGAATACTTGTGCATGTCTTTGATACTCTGCACTTCATCCTGGCTCAGAATTACAGGTGGTGGAAGAGTAGTCAATGGGGTAGGATCCAAAAATTTATCCTTGGACAGCAGGGACTTGATGAAACTTGTAAGAATCTGGGCTTGTTCTTCCAACTATTCAATGGTTTGTTGCCCTTTCTCTACCCTCCCAATGACTCTGGTGACTGTTTCCTGAAGATTGTGGATCTCACCTTCAGGGGTAGACTCTCCCATGGGAATTCTTGAGAGTTCAAGGTCGGATGCCTGTAAATCCTACTCAGGTTTGTCTACCTTAGGCTTGGCTATCTCCAGGAATTGTTGGCCTTGAGCATCAGACACTATCCTGGAGGTAGTTCTGGATTTTTAGCGTGAGAAGGAGGAGTAGTGCCCAACAAGGCCACCACAACATCAAAATTTGGTCCTGAGATTCGGAGGAAGACTTTCTCTTCCTACTGTCAACGAGAGGTTACACCCAGGCAAAAGAGGAAGAGGAGGAAGAAGGTGGGGCAAGAGGGCCAAGAGACAGAGAACTCATGGCACCCAAGGTTTGTACTGCTTTGTTGCCTCTAATTGAGATATAAGTGGGGCGCTTGTGGCTTCTGACACAGAGGGGTCACTGGCACCAGGAAGCTCAGTACTTTGGACCTCTTTTTCTTTATCCATGGGGGCTTCTGGAGTGTTTGTAGATACAGGCATTTCACTTTCTTCACTTTCACTGAGAACAATGATGTTCTCTGGGCCTGAGGACAATTCAGCATGCTTCCTTAGGGGATCTTCCTCCACAGGCTCCTTCTTAACTTCTCTGACCTTCTTTTGATATACCTGGGTGGACGAGGAAGGAGTGGAGACTGTAGGTCCCTGAGTTGACGAGGTAGGAGGGGTCTGCATAGGTACTTCCGATCTGGGTGTTAAAGCTTCCCTCCTTGGTGTTGAAGCATCCTTGGAGGAGGATTCCCCTGAGTGCCTCCTAAGCTCACGGACTTTCTTATCAAACCAGATCTTGGTCCTCACTAAGACCGGGGCTAGGATTTCAGCCAAATCATCTTTTTCCTTTTTAAACCAATCCAAGTTTTCCAAGGGGGTGTGTTTGACCACGTTGTCATACTCATATGAGTACAGGTCAGAATTGTCATCCTGGAGCCCTTCAGGAACTTGGTACAGGTTAAGCTCTTGGATTAATTGAAGGGAAAACCTGCCATAATGTCTTCTTCTTGCTTCAAAATCATCAGCACAGTCAGCCCAATAGTCCTCTGTGTCTGCCCTATGATGATAGGTGATCTTGATGTTCTGCTCAATAAATTTCTTCAAGTCAAAACAAGTTCTTGGCTTGAAGAAATGGATAGTAATGGGAGCTAGGGCTCTTTCTATATTTTGTGCATCCAGGGCTGTTTTGCAGGTGTAGTTTCCCAAGATGATAGGGAAGTGTAGGCCAGTGATTTTCTTATCCCTGTAGGTTCTGTGCAATTTATCCAGCCCTGCATACTTCTATTAAGGCCATTTTGTCATTGCAGAACATAGGAAGCTTGAGAGGAGTGCTCTCATAGCCTGCAAGCCTTATATAGGAAAATTTCCTAAATTGGATGAAATAGGCACCGTAATGCGCTATCAGGCTCATAGCTTCATCAGAAAATCTCCTCGCCATGTCACTTTCCAGGAGCCTGACAATGTACATGGTGAAAGCATCATTCACCCTCCTGAAATTGTGATTGCTAGTTTCCAAGGTGAATTGAGGGCAGTAGGCATACACAGGGTCACCCTTATGAGCATCAATGTATGAGAAACCAAACCATTGCCTTGATGCTGCTAGGGTATACATCAAGTATGAAGTCATATAGAATTTCTTGGTCTACTGCACATTGACAACTGCTCTGCTAGGTTCATACTAATGATTTCTACCCAATTGATATTCTGAGTTCCTTCGCACACCATATTGATAAGCGGGCACATCCAGAAATGGAACTCATTTGTAGAGGGTAAACCCATGACCCGAGCCAGTAGGATTATAAAATCTGACAATTCTTCATTGAAATCTACATGAAAAAGAGTCTTAGACAGATGAGATGCCCCCTTCTTAGGGTTTTTTAGCCAGGACTTCGCCACCCGCGCCTTATATTTCTCACTGTCTTGATCGAAAAGGGCCTGTGCCTGATTCTGAGAAATAACTATAGCATTGTCCATTTCTGGAATCCTTAGTGCAGTGCCAATGGTGGCAGCGATCAAGTTTGGTGATGAGCTCCCCATGCACGTTTGTCAACTCACTCGAGTCAAGGTTGAAATGAGCCCCGCAGGAGAGCACTGTGTCTGCGCATTGCACTGAGATAGGGAATCCACCGGTGAAAGCCAAACCACTGTCATGAATCATCTGCGCCATAGGTGAAGGGTTTGCGTCTGTCATCCTTGTCCAAAAATCCCCAAAGTTGAGGTGGCAAACCTCACTGTCCCCGATATCGGAACGGCAGACTCGAGTGGTGAAATTTGTTCCTTCCCCTGGAATTTGATCTTCATGTTGATAGTAACTCGGAGAGCGAAGCTGCAGGCTGGACTTGGGATGGAATTGTAGGGGGAATGGATATGCGCACAAAAATTTTGGTCGCAAGGGTTCGAGCAATAGATAGCATGAAAGTAGTGTGCAAAAACGCATAGGGGAAGCTCATTATATAGCCGTTTAGGAGAGAGAATGACAATAAATGCGCATTAAATACACATCTACCAAATTGAAAAGCAAGATATTCGGGTAGAGCAGGAAAAATTAGCATGAATGGCACTTGGTTCATTTGGGACGCGAAAGTGCGAAGTATGCGGTTCGCTAATTCGGGTGACGCGGGGAAAAGACGCATAAATGTTCTTGGGACATGCGGGATGAAAGTACGCGGAATACGCAATTCGGCCGAATCGAGACGAAAAGGGAACAACGGGTCCAGGTGAACTTGGGACATTTGGGACAAAAAGTTCCGACGGGCCCGAAAAGAACGGACTTCGGGTAAACCGCCGATCGGGAACAGAGAGCCTGAATGAACCTAGGACACATGGGACAAAAATGTCCGACAGCCCGAAAAACACACAAAATGACCCAAAAACATAGATTTTCCCAATTTCTTGACTTATCACATTACCAGGATAACAGAAAAGACACTTAACCTCAAAATTTTAATTTTCAACTTCTTAAAAGTAGGGGAATTTTGAGTGGAAAACAATGATGAAAGCTGATTACGATGAGAAGAGATAAAGTTATAAGGGAAACTCCGTAAGGGCCGGTTATTATAATACAATTAGGAAATCTTGTCACACAGTGACCAATAGGCCCTAAAACCCACTTGCAAAACTAGTCTCTGAAGTATTTTTCATTATAATGAAGGTTGGTCAAAATTATCTCATTGGTAGTTTAGAGGTAGGTGGTAGTGGTTTTTCATTTTTTCTCAAACTAAGCGGTAACCGTAAGCTAGAACCGATCACGTTTTATTAAAACATGCACGTCACTACAAGTGACTAATAAGCTAAATGGGCTTTGAAAATTGACTTGTAAAGGTGGTAAATGAGTTCAAACAACTTGGTTAAGGTTCTCCATGGTGTCCCACGTTACTAGGGGTCATGCTAGAGTTTCAGATTTGTGGTGTATTTGGGTGTGGTGCTCCATGTGCATGACTTTTAGGGTTAATTTTTTTTTAATGTTTTGGTAGTTTCGGTAGAGGTACGATTTTATAATTTGATGGAATTACATTTACTACTATTCAAAATTTAATTTTGAGAAGATGGAAATGATGAGGGTAAAACCATACATCAAAACTCCATGCGATCATTGCATTTGATGAGACTGCATCACTTTCAAGAATTTTGGAAAACAATTTGTCAAATTTATCGTGCTTCCTCATTTTTCATATAGATTCAACAAGGAATAAAAAATAAAACCTCCGACAATGCATCCCTATCCTTTATGTTATGATGGAGTTCTGTGATTTGTTCCAAAGTTCCCATTTTGTATAGGGGAGGAGGATGTTGGCCGAGGTGAAACCGATCATGAATACCTTACTAGTAATATTTGGTGAACAACAACAATAATTCATGAGGATGTCATTTCCTAAAAGGAACGATAAGAAGATTGTTCCAAGCCACAATCTCAAATGATAATAGCACACCACATTAGATTTGTAAAATAGAAGAGCTAAAATACCATATATGTAAATCCATCATAATCCATAATGCTCAATACATTACAATACAATGACTTGAATTATTCAATAAGAAAGATGTACATATAGAAGGGAAGTGCAACTACTACCTAAATTAGCGGTGAAGAACTCCCACTAACGATATCGAAGTTAAGTTAACTCAAGAAGACTAATAAACTAACTCCACATAACGAGGAGCTAACTCAACACAACTAGTAAGCTAACTCCACACAACTAGTACACCTAAGCAAGCTAACCCAAAAATGTAGGGATAACAAAAGTGTAAGAATTATCCTAATAAATAAATAAAAGGATAAATAATAACCTACACTAACACACTCTCATAAGCATAGCTTAGGTGGGTTGGAAAAGAAGGTGGGTCCCAACAACAAGACTCGATGAGGTACCCACGTACAATAATCGAGAAAATGGACACCACAAGGTACCTGTTGGTTACTCAGACATGCACCTGCATCTCAGATCTCGAAATGGCTGAGGTGTCTGAGACCACAATGGGACCATACCTAAGTTGTGGGACCTTGTGCACTTGGGATGGATCTCCGAAGAATGTCGGTTCATCTATATTTTTCTACTGCTACTACTACTCCTAGTGCTGAAAGGGGAAACTAAGCTAAGAATGCCAAGGGACTAGGGAAAGAAGGATAACATGAAGTAAACTACACTAAAAGGTGATAACACCAGAAAAGAGAGATGAACACTATTTTTTCTAAGTGAGAATGAAGGGGAATGCGTGAAAGGAGGCTAGGCACAAGTAACACAGTGAAAGACACATTCACCAAATCGTTCTCATAGAACACAACCAAATATGGAACCTGCAGGGGACTGAAATAACACAACATTACACAATGCGAGAGAAAAGGAAAGAAAAAGGAATGCAAACACGTTAGGTTAGAGAATAGTCACAAAATTATGCTTCTATTACTTCCAAGAATGCACAGAACAACTATAATGATAAGGAGGCTGACATCCACATGCAAGAGCCAAACATGGAGGTCTACAACTCAAAATATAGAAAATATGGAGTCCTTAGCAACATGCGTAAGGATCCAGAGTATCTAACCTTTTACAATTAGCCCTGATCTCATCCTTTATAGATCCAGCATAGAGGAAGAAGGAGAAAGAGGAGTGGGAAAAATAATTGAAGCTCAACCACCATCGTTAATGCCTCTTGAAAAAAGCTGCCCCAAATCTGTCATGTCTACATCAATTACTTGTTCAACACCTTGAAGGAGGAGGAACACCGGATCTAATTGAATCAGATCTAGTGGTTAAAGAAATCTGATTTTGCTTTAATAGCCTGATAGATTTTTATTCATTTCCTCCCCACCTAACTTCACTAAAATTAAAGACTCGATCTCCAATGCGTAGATGAGGCCAAGATCTTTCCAATGGTGATGGATTTTATGGATTTTGAGCCCTTGTTGAAAGATATGCCCATTTTAAATTTGAATCTCGGGCATGTAATATTTAAAGAGTTTCTCATACCAGTCCACGTGGTAGCCTCACGCTCATGGAGATTCAGCCCTACCTTTGCTTTTGAAAATGCGGCTGGGCGCCACGTGGTGGCTTCCATGAGCTCCTTGGGATTCTTTGTATTCTTCCTAAGTTTCTTTGCTTGGTGGGCCAAAAGTCTAACCCTGAACATGTGGTGGCTTGGCACTTGTTTGGAAACCCACCCCAAATTTGATCTTTTCAATAGCACCATGCTAACACTTGGCACCCTCTGCTGGCCTACCTCTGGTTTGACTATTCAACCCCTGAACCTATCCCTTTTTGTACTTGGGACATGTGGAAGGCCCACGCTTGTTTGGAGAATGCCTCCAGACTTACCTTTTGATATTGCGTCATTGATCCACATGAAGGCTTCCATTGGTTCCCCATACTTAGTCATTTTTAGGCCCCTTCGCTTTTGGATTTGAGCTCATTGACCATTGGCCTTGTGGAGAGATGACACACCATGAGGCTCTGCCTAGGGCTTTTGTCTTGGAATTGCGCCTAGTTGACGTTTGGTACCCTCCGCTAAGTCGAAGAATTTTCAATGGCAGACAACTTTTGGGGCTCTAGACGTGTGGAAGCTTGGTGATTGTTTGAGCTTGCCCCTTTGGATTTAAATTTTGGAGATGCACCAAGATGATTAGAAATAAGGTGAATGCGTGAAGTGTGGGAACAAGGGAGAAATGGAAGAAAGAGGCAAAGAGGGGCGCGCGCTATGCACGTAGAGAGAGAGGAGCAAGTGTGTGAAAGGAAGGCATACTTGCAGAAGGAAAGTATGAAAATAGGACACACACATTCAATTAAAGGAAGGTGCGTAAGGGAAAATGGAAGGAGATAGAAGAATGCGAAGGGGAGCAGGATGTGTATGCAAGTTATCCAGTTACTAGGAGAGAAGTTTGGATAACAATTTTGGTGACTTTCAGGGCCATCTCGCACCTCGCTAGATGAAAGAGATCAGTAGCCTTAGAAGTCCATTGGGCATGGAGTCGATTGTTCAATCATGAAAATGCCCCTATAATCACTTGAAAATCATATCTACACTTTGTTCTGAATCTCACAATTGCTGAGAGAAGCTCTACATTCTGGAAGTAACAAAAGAGCGTGCACATGAAGCACGCGAGGGGAAAGAACTATGTACAAACAAACAATGTGCGCGGAGCACACTTGGAGGAATTGAAACTACTTTAATATATACAACCTGATGCAAAAAACCTAATGGAAATGTTTGAGATAGATCCCATTTATTGGGATTTACGGTGCACTTCCATTTGGATGACTTAACTCAAAAGAGTTAGCTTCTTTGCAGACTTGATGATGTATGAGCCACTCCATAGTGCATCAAACTTTGAATGGCACCCTAGTTTAGCTCTATCAAATTCCCATTTTAGAACTAGGTCCCAAAATTTGAAAGCTTGAGGCCTAGCCTTCTGTCAAACCATTTCTTTGTTACTTGTTGATGTTGTTCTAGCTTGATCATGACAGATTTCTAAGCTCCTCAAGATGAACTAGCTCTGCCATCCCGATTTCTCTCTCGACTGTGCCCTCAAATTCTAGTTCTTTGGGAAAGCACTAATGAATTTAGTTCTAGTGTCAAAGGAAGGAAAACCTCCTTGCCATGGACAAGCTTGTAAGGAAAAGTTCATATTTCCTTTTTGATTGTGATTTTATCTACCTAGAGCACGCGTAGGAACTTTGTGTGCCACTATCTTTGGATAATGTTCATTGTGTGCTTTATGATTTTGATCATGTTCTTGTTTATTGATTCTGCTAGACCATTTCCCTGAGGGTAATAGCTGGAAGAAGTGTTTAGGTAAATGCCCAGACTTAGAGCCCAATCAATGATTTTAGCACCAAGGAAGGCCTTCGTATTATCATAGATAATCATTTGAGGAACGCCAAACCTTGTGACTAAACCCTCGAGAAAGTAAAGGATGACTGCCTTAGTTGATTCCTTAAGTGCAACAACTTCTATCCATCTGGTGAAGTAATATGTAGTTGTCAGCACCCATTTATGTCCAATGCTTGAAGGTAGATTGATCATGCCTATGAAGTCGAGACCCCATTGCATAAAAGGCTGATCCACTTGGATTGGTCGAAGGGGAAGTGCTACCAATATTTTCTTTCTGCAAAGAAAATGCATTCCTTGCATTTTGTGACCCACCTATGTGCATCTACAAATAGGGTAGGCCAAAAGATACCTACCATTATGATCTTCCTTGCTTTAGTCTTGGTAGAGAAGTGTCTCGCGAGAATCCATCGTGAAATTCTACTAACACTTTCCTAGTCTACGCGCCATGGATACATCTTAACAACACACCCTCTATAATTATTTTGAAGAGAAGTCAATCAATCAAAACATAAGGAATAGATTACAACCTTAGATGCATTCTCTTTGCTTTGTTCAAACCAGGAGGGTACACGCCCTTAGAAAGGAATGTGATCATGTCCTTCATCCAAATACACATGTCGTGGTCTATATTCTACTCATGTTCTACAAATGGGAGGTTTTCATCCGAAATATTGAAGCCTTAGGTTAACTTTGAGCATCTTCAACAATCTGCTTACAAAGTGCACTGCCTCTTACCATCTTTGTGGCCTTAATAGTCACATCATATTCCATGATTTTTGTCACCCATCGCGCTCTCTTCTCACTAATTTCTGCTCCCATGATGAAGTCTCTGACAGATGAGTGGGAGACTAACACCTTGATATGATTTGTGGTGAGCATGCTCTTGAATTTTTGAGCGTGCAGATGATGGTGAAGATCTACTTCCCCATGTGGTTGTATTTCAAAACCACATGGCCCAAGAGCCTACCCCCGAGCCACCTCAAAATTACATTTCTTGGGGTTAAGAGACACCCCACATTCTCTCGCATCTCTAAAAGACCTTTTCCAGGTGTGCCATGTGATCCGTGCTCTGATTTGAGAAGACATTTATATCATCAAGGTAAACCAAGATGAACTCATTGATGTAACCTTTAAAGGCAATATCCATGGCATGTTGAAATGTTGTACCCGCATTTGACACACCAAAGGGTATTTTCTGGTAGGCGTATGTTCCCCACTTGGTTGTAAATGTTGTTTTGAAGTGATCCTCCTCCTTGACTAAGATCTAGTTGAAACCCGAATACCTATCTAACATGGAGAACCTTTGTGTGCCAACCATAGTCTATAGAATCTACTCCATTAAAGGCAAAGGATAATGATCCTTTAGAGATGCCTTATTCAAATATCTGAAATCAACACAAAGTCTGATTTCACCATTCTTATTGCTTACTCGGAACCATATTTACAATCGTTATCCATATTTTTCCCCGGGAAAAAATATTGATCGAAACGACCCGCATCGAAGAACCTAAGAAATCACGTTCAGATCCTACAAACAGATTGTAGAGGGACTCTATAATGGAAGTGGCGGGGCCTGCGAAGGTCAAACAACCCTATGTGAGAGAAATCTAAAGACGGCTCTGTTGAGTAGATCTAGGCCTTAAATCCATTCTACAAGTTTTAGGTAGGCTCGAAATAGAACAACAGGGTCAGAGGAGGAGGAACAATGTCAAAGAAGCCAGGAGAAATTAAAGGTAGAAACAGAAAAGATCCGAGTCCTTGGGCTCAAAACAATTCGGAATGAGTCCAAAAATTGGCTAAGTATGGAGGATGTTGCGGAAAGAGCCACGTGTTGGAATGACACTTCTCCAAGGGTGAGTCCAAGAAAGGAATCTCAAATGAGTGTCATGCCTCCACACATCTAGAACCCCAAAAGTTGTGTGATCATTGAAAAGTCTTTGGCTAGATAGGAAGGAGCTAGGTTTCAGCTTGGCACAAATCCAAGATGGGAGCCCAAGGTAGAGACTCAAACTCACGCTAACCCTCTATGTAAAAAATGGTCAACGAGCTCAAAGGTAGACAGGACAAGCCTAAAAAAGAGTTAAGTATAGAAGTACTAGCAGAGGGATCCACGTGTTTTGATAGCGCATCTCCAAAGTTGAATCCAAATGTGGAGTCTCAAACAAGCACCAGTTCACCACGTAGCCCAGGGTCTAGAATATTAAGGTAAAGGTAGTTGAAAATTCCAATCCCGCAGAGGCTTCCAAGTGTTAAGTCAACGGTACTTCAAGAGGACAAATCTTGATTAGGAGTTTCAGCAAGCGAAGAGCCTCCACGCATCTAGTCTCTTCGAAGGGAACATAGTTGGGTTGAATAGTCAATGCATAGTATCCGGCCAATGGAAAGTGCCAAGTGTCCAAATGGTGCTAACTCAACGGTGAATTAGAGAGAGGGTTCTCAAACAAGAACAAGACCGCCACGTGTACCCAAATCAAAGATTATGACCCCGCCGAGCAAAGAACTTAGGTGAGAAACAAAGAAATTGAGCAGGCCCAATGAGGGAAGCCACATGTCAACCCCGTGCCATTCCAAGAGAAAAATATAGAGGCTAGACCTCCACGTGTCCCAGAGGGTCAAAAAGGGGCCCATTTTTTAAAAACCGGTTTTCCTCCCTTCTATATGGACTCGATACAAACTTTGAAGGGGCATATATTTTGACTTAGGGCTCGAAATATTGCAAGTTTGACACCTTTGGAAAGATCTTGGCCTCACCCATGCCATGGAGATCTGAAACTTTAAGTTTGGGAGGTTAGGTAAAGGAAAATGGAGAAAACATCTTCAAGGCCATTACTATACGATCTATCTCGCCCCAACAACCATATCGATTCGATCTACTATGTCATTTCCTCCTTCTTCAAGGCACTAAACCAGGATCAATATAGTCAAGATGGATTTGGGGGAAATTTTTTTTAGGGCATTAACAACAAAGTGGTTGAGCTTCACCTATTTTTTCCACTTCTCTCTTTTTCTTCTCTCTCGATTGAGTCTATAAATACAGGTCGTGACCCATTATAAAGGTTTGGAAATTCTTCTGCTTTGCAGCTCCTCTTTTCTTCTAGAAAAGGAACTCATGGAATTTCGCACCTCCTTCGAATTGTAATACGTTTCTTACCTCCTAGCTATTTGTGATGCATTGTATCAATCTACAGAGTGATAAAACACATTTGTGATCGATTTTAGATCCTTTCTTGTCTCTTTTACTTTCATCTGGTCTTTCATTACACATCTGGTCATCTGTGCTTGGTTATCGTATGCATTTTGTTGGATTGTGTCTATTAGCAAAACAAATGTTCATAATTCCTTTAGTGCATCACCTTATAGTTTAGTTTGATTTCTCGCATCCCTTTTATCCTCTGTCTCCTTGGTAAAACTTAGAGTAGATTTAGGAATAGGCCCTCTGCAAGTTTTCACACATGCACCTAAATAGAGGAATAGGAACCAACCTTTAATCTGGAGAGCTTTTCCAATTATGCAAAGTCCCACACTTTGGGAAAAGCTCAATGTTGTGCAATCACACCAAATGAATCTACCTTAGAACAACGGATCTGACGACTCATTTGGGGGTGCTGTGATTTTGCACTAACAACAACCCAAGTAGAGTATTTGATAGGAAAAATAATTTTTTCTCAATGAGTTTTGATAGTTCCTTTCTCATGAGGGGCTCTATTTTTGGATTGACTAGTCACTGTTTCTATCTGATGGGATTTATGCCATGATCAAGGTTAATGGAATGTTAAACAATGCTTGGATCAAAACCTTATAGGTATTCATACTCCCATGAGAAAATGTTAGTTTATTTTTGATAGAGAGAGAGGAAGGCCTATTTTTCTTCCTACGCACAAGTCCTGCTTGAGCAACAACTCCTTTCCGCGTGCAATAGTAATGGGAGAGAAATCCTCTTACGCGATGCGCATGTATATTTATTCACCCTTAAACTCATCATCAGGGTTGAAAATTTTCTCTAAGGTGACCAGCCCTTTAGGTAACTTATTTTTCTTTAACTACATCACTTGGTCACCATAATCATGTAAGTCAACTTGCATACTTGATGAAAATTTAGCTTCATTCTAGATAAATTGGATGATTTGTGCATCACTATCGAACACTTTCCAGCTGGTGTTATTGTCTAGAATGGATGGTCTGATTACCATCTTAATGTGCTAAGTGTTTCCTTTGACAAATTCCTCACAGAGAAAATTGTGAACTAAGGGCAGCCATTTCGTCAGCTTCTTTGTTCATTCTGAGCGGGACTACTTGCAGATTAAGGGCATCAAAGCTCTTAAGTAGGTCCCAAACTCTATGTTTATAAGCTTTAAGAAGCTTATTATTTTTCTGAATTTGTTGGTGACCTGGTGGATGACCAATTCTATGTCCCCAAAGATCTACAACGCTTTAATTTTCTTCTTTTCAAAAATAAGCAAGCCATGCACTAAGCACTTCATATTCTATCATATTGTTAGAACATGCGAACTGTAACCTATGCATGAAGAATAATTTATCATCCTTAGGGGAAATGAGAACCACTCCTGCTCCTACATCATTTCTTCTTCTAGGATCCATCAAATTATAACTTCCATAGACCAGTTTGAACTTTGTCTCCTATGAGCATGCATGAAGCATAACATCTTCTTCTAGAATGCAATAAGTACCAAGCCTAGTTTCATAGGCTTCCAGTTATTCAACATAGGGATCAAATTTGTGATGCCTCTCCACCCATTCATCAAGTACTAGGTCTGGAACAAAGGGTGGAAGAGACTGCTCTTCAGAACTAAAACTTGTTCTTCCTGGATAAAATAATTGGCTTGGAGAGGGGATGGGACATATGGCTCTACATGATAATAAAATATAGGATCAACTTGTATGGTAAACCGGGTACCATACCTTGTCTTGATTAACATATGAGACCAATCAGAAGACAAGTAACCACCCACTTTAGTAGTAAATTCTCTTGATAGACATAGGGAAAACAAGGGAGGCATGTCAATAATTGATACATCTTGGGTAATTGTCAGGCTTAGACATGCATGGAGGGTTAACTCAAGATCCTTGATGACTCCTAAGGTGGTTATAATTGAGCCATCAAGTTTTAGGACTCCTTTAGACAAAGGGCTATATTTTAGACCTAAGACATCAGCTATCTTCTTAGGCATGACAAAAGTACTAGTGCCCAAGTCAATCAAGTAGTTATGTACTAGGTGTTTTCTTGTAATTAAGGACATATAGAAGGGTGGGGTTTTAGAAACTTTACTTACTTGTTTCTCTTCTTCTTGGCAGATTTTGATAGAAGTGTGTGGCTTCTGCATAACCGGGTCAACGTGCGGAAGTTACGCTAGAGCTTCATGCAACAGATCCCGCTGAGATGGAATGGTCAGGGCATCCCACATTGTGACATTTATGTTTGTTTTCTTCATTTGGTCAACAATATTGAATGGAAGCCCCCACCTTGTGAATTTGGGAACAACATCCCTTCTTGATTGTTCAGCATGAAAGCTTGAATTTTAGTTGGAGCAAAGGCTTGGCCTACCAAAGGATGGGCGCGTGTTACTTTAGAAGGAGCTTTATGCGGGACCTCCTGCATAGGGATTTGAATGTTTTTTCTGTAAGAGGTCTTGTCTGATTCTTTTTTCTTTTGAAGATCTACTTGTATTGCTTTGGGACTGTGACTTGTGTGCTTGACTCTAATATTCTTTTCTTATATCTTGTGTTGTCTGCCACTTGGGCACATGGTTTGTTTGTATCTTCTATAGCTTGGTTGATTACACAAGTCCTCCGCACCAAAGAACATCAAATTGGTTTCTCGAAGGAGCTTCTAGTCCTTTTGGATTATCTGCTTCATGGGCGCTTGTTGAGGGATCACAAGATGAAGCATTATGGATCATGAAGGCTTGGGCACGCGCAACATTAGCACAATGGTACTAAATATGAGGCATTTTGCAAGGGAAGCACCATTCTAACTCTTGTGCCAAGTTGTTCTAAATTGGAACGAGCACTTGGCTTGTGTTGGGTGTTGGGAGAGAAGACGGGAGGGATAACTTATAAGGGAAAATGTGCATTAGGCTGCCACCTATCATTCTCACTTTGGTTGGGTGCGTATCTTTGATTTCCATATTGATTCCACCAAGGATGATTCCTTGGCCATGCACCTAATTGGAATCACCTCTATATGCTTGCACTTGCTTCTTTTCTAATGATATGACCTTGTTTGATAAATTTTTGATCAAGGCCTTCAATTCTTCATCTTCCTTTTACTTTGTGATGGAGAATAGGATGTTGAAGCAACCGGTTGCACGCTTTTCTTAGGAGTAGGAATAGAGGCTATAGAAGGCTGGGGTGCTTGTGACATTTCTAGGAACCAAGGCATGGGTGGTCTAGGAGCCAACTTTCCCACCTGAATGAGACTATTTTCTACCCTTACTGCAATGTTATAAGTAGCTGGTAGAGTCCTACCTCCCATAGATTGGATCATAACTGAAATATTGCTGTTGAGCACCTTTAGATAATAAAGGAAAGCATGTTGGGATGTAGGTCTTACCACAAGAGGGATTCTATCCCAAGTCTTCTGAAATATGATGTTGAAATCAGTCATCTGCTCACTGGGTGCCCTCCTTGTTGTCGCGCGCAATGTTCCACCAAAGATAGGTGATCCGACTTTTCTTTAAAATAATCGCATAGAGAGCTTGTTCCCGCTCATCCTGTGTGTAATAGATCTAAGTCTTAAGCCTCTATACCACCAAGTGCTTTACCTTGGAAAGAGACTACAAGTAGCCTGACTACTACATCATTATGTGTGATTAGATAGAGTGAACACACATTTGCTACATCTTGGATATGCTCCTGAGGGGTGACTTGATTCTCACCAGTAAAGTAAGGAATACTCTTGAGCATGCCATTTGGGATATCATGTTGCATGACTAGGAGTAAGGGACTCCCTCCATCAAAGTTTACAAATCTTCTTAATGGAGGTGGTGGCTAATGCGCTATCAGAGTAGGGCACACATGTTGTCTATTTTCGGAGGTGTTGAGTGGACGTGGCATGCCGGAGATAGAGATGCATGCGTGAGATTTTTAGAACAAAATTTTCTCGGGGATAGCTGGAGGTATTCAAAAGAGTCTTCAGCTACTGCACTTCTTCTTGTGTGCACTCTTCTCATGAAAGGCACCAAGGACTGCTGAAACAAAGATCTTAAAATGTTGGGATTCATCGATGTGTCTGCAAATGAGCCTCCAAAGGTTGAAACACTAAGTCCACACACTAGAACTTAGAGATATGAAATTTGAGTTTTCAATGTTGGCTCCCATTGGGTGTGCCGTAAACTATTGGTTGCTTAGATGTGTACCCACGTCTTAGATCTTGAAAGGTTCGAGGTGTCTGAGACCACAATGGAACCATCCCAAGTTATGGGAACTTGCACACTTGGGACAGATCTCCAAAGAAGGCCAGTTCCTCTATCTATTTCTCATTACTATTATTATCATGCTAGTGCTAAAAGGGGAACTAAGCTAAGAATTTGAAGGGACTAGGGAAAGAAGGATAACATGAAGTAAACTACACTAAAAGGTGATAACACTAGAAAAGAGGGATGAACACTATCTGTTCTGAGTGAGAATGATGGGGAATGTGTGAAAGGAGGCTAGGCACAAGTAGCACAATGAAAGACACATTCACCAAATCATTCTCATGGAACACAACAAAATATGGAACTCATAGGGGACCTAAAATAGCACAACAATACATAATGCAAGAGAAGAGGCAAGAAGAAGGAATGCAAACACGTTAGGACAAAGAATAGTCACAAAATGATGCTTCTATTACTTCTAAGAATGCAGAACTACTACAATGATAAGGAGGCTGATATCCACATGCAAGAGCCAAACGTGGAGGTCTGCAACTCAAAATATAGAAAATATGGAGTCCTTAACAACATGTGTAAGGATCTAGAGTATCTAAACTTTTATAATGAGCCCGACCTCATCCTTTATAGATTCAACACAGAGGGAAGGAGAGAGAGAGGAGCAGAAAACTAATTCAAAGCTCAACCACCATCATTAATGCCTCCAGAAAATCTACCCCAAATTTGTCATGTCTACATCAATTACTTATTCGGTGCCTCGAAGGAGGAGGAACAACAGATCGAATCGAATCAGATCTGGTGGTTGAAGAAATCTGATTTTGCTTTAATGGCCTGATATACGTTTCTTCATTTCCTCCCCACCTAACTTCTCCAAAATTAAAGATTTAGATCTCCAAGGTGTAGATGAGGTCGATATCTTTCCAATGGTGCTAGATTTTATGGATTTCGATCCTCGAACCAAAAGATATGCCCATTTGAAATTTGAATCACGAGCGCGTAATATTTAAAGATTTTTTTATACTAGGTCCATGTGGCAACCTCATGCACACCTTGGAGATTCGGCCCCTACCTTTTCTTTTGAAAATGTGCCAATCCGACACATGGCAGCTTCCGTAAGCTCCTTGGCATTCTATGTATTCTTCCTAAGTTTCTTTGCTTGGTGGGCCAACAATCTAAACTTGGACACGTGGCTTAGCACTTGTTTAGAAACCCACCCCGATGTGATCTTTGAAATAGTGCCATGCGACACTTGGTGCCCTCTCGCTACCTACCTCTAGTTTGACTATTCAACCCCCGACTCTATCCCTTTTTGGAATTGGGACACATGGAAGGCCCGAGCTTCTTTAGGACTACCTCCAGACTTACCTTTTGATATTATGTCATTGATCCACAAGGAGGCTTCAATCGGGTTCACCATACTTAGTCATCTTTAGGCCCACTTTGCTTTTGGATTTGACCTCTATTGACCATTGGCCATGTGGAGAGTTAGCGCAAGTTTATGTCTCTGCCGAGGGCTTTGTCTTGGAATTGCGCTTGAGCTAATGCTTGCACCCTCCACTAAGTCAAAGAATTTTCAATGGCCGGTGTAACTTTTGGGGTTCTAGATGCATGGAAGCTTGGCACTTGTTTGAGCCTACCCCTTTGGATTTAACTTTTGGAGATGCGCCAGATGACTAAAAAAAAGGTGAATGCATGAAGTGTGGCAACAAGGGAGAAATGGAAGAAAGAGGCGAAGAGGGGCGTGTGTTATGCATGCAGAGAGATGAGGAGAAAGTGTGAAAGGGAAGGCATACTTGCAGAAGGCAAGTATGAAAATAGGATGTGCACATTCAATTAAAGGAAGGCGCGTAAGGGAAGATGGATCAAGATAGAAGAATGCGAAGGGGAGCGAGGATGTGTATGCAAGTTATCTAGATCACTAGGAGAGCTATTTAGATAACAATACCCAAAACCAAGATATTAACAAAGTAGAGAGAGAAAAATCACACCGCGAGGTATCCCAAGAAGATCAGATCTAAAAATTCATACAATGTTAAAGAAGTTTGGTGTGCACTATGGTCTGAATCCACTTCTCAATCATAGAACTCAAAAAAACTAATACTAGGCTTCACTAGAATAACTCCATAGAAGGAGACTATCAATGGAGTGATGTCAAAAGTGTAAAAAAACACTAAACATAATCGATCAATTGCTACAAATAGGTGTGCCATGATCTAAGAAAAACCAAGGAAATAAGGCAAGGGCACAAGATCCAAATAAATAGGAGTGCCACGATCTAATAAAAGCCAAGGTAACAAGGCAAGGACACAAAATCAAGAAGAAAGATCAATTGCTATAAATAGGTGTGTCACAATCCAAGAACAATAACCAAGGCAACAAGGCAAGGACATGAGATCCAAATAAATAGGAGTGTCATGATTTAAGAAAATCCAAGGTAACAAGGCAAGGAAACGAAACTCGAAGAAGTAATATCAACACATAAAAAGGAAAGGACACGAAACCCAAAGAATCAGTATCAACACCACACCCTCCCATACTGCTTAAATGGGTAGAGTGACACCACATATCTATATGAGTTGCCAAAATCAACTACTCAAACACTGACAAACTAACACTAGGCTTCACTAGAATAGCTCCCCCATAAGAGAGACTCAAAAATGGCGGTAAAAGTGTCAAAAATACAAATCCAAAATATCTCAACAAACAAGAGAGATATAAATGTATACACCCATAGATACAAGAATGCAACACCCAAAATTTTAGGACGTTGGGCTCAACTGAAATTACATCCACAAGTGATTACAACACCCTCCCAAATTTAGCACTTTATAATTGAGTGCATGTAAATATTACAATGAGTAAAAGTACCTTTTACATTTGAAATATGTGTATAAAATTTCACCAATGCGTAGATCTCGAAAAAATACACAATTTCAAAAAAAGATCACCTTAATTTGAGCTATGGATCAAAAGTTATGAGCTCTAGAAGGTTTTGTTATTAAAATAATATTTTAATGCTGATGTTTTTTAAAAGGTACACATGACACCCAAATGTCCAAAGGGTAAAATATTACATCCACATGATATAGGCTTGCAACCAAAGGATAAAATCTTGTGCCCAAAACCTAAATGTCCATAGGGTAAATCATTGCATCTGAGGGTACATGTCTATATCCAATGGATAAAAGAATGCACCTAGAGGGTACAGATATGCGTCCAGTGGATAAAAGACTACATCTAAAATAGAAATATCCAGAGGGTAAAAGAATGCATCGGAAGGTACACGCTTATATCCAATGGATAAAAGAATGCACCGAGAGGGTACAAATCTACGTCTAGTGGATAAAAGACTACATCCAAAATAAAAATATCCAGAGGGTAAAAGAATGCATCTGGAAGGTACATGCTTATATCCAATGGATAAAAGAATGCATTGAGAGGGTATAGATCTATGTCCAGTGGATAAAATATTACATCCAAAAAATAAATATCCGTGAGGGTAAAAGAATACATCCGTAAGGTACACGTTGATATCCAATGGATAGAAGAATGCACATAGAGGGTACATATCTGTCCAAATTTGACTGTATCAAAACAAGGTCAATTTTATAGTTGCTTCTAGGGTTTTGGAACCTTCTAAATCCAATGACACACTCTTTTTTCATGAAAATTCATGCTGCAAAAAATTGCTAACAAATTCGAATACGTGAAAATAATAAACCCTTTCTTGTAAAAAAACTTATAGATGGATGTCTACATCATCTATCACTATGATACCATGAAAGGAACAATAAGAAGATTGTTCCAAGCCATGATATAATTATTTAGCACAATAAGAAGAGCTTTGTTTAGCATAATTCCCTGCAACATTATGATTATTTAATTATGAGGGTACAAAACCCTACTTTACCATTGTTAGTAAAGAAAAGTTTCGGCCGTACACTCGCTATAACTATCCAAATACTACTAAATTTGTAATGCAAACCTGGGTTTCACCATGGTTAATGCCTCTAGATCTTGAATATTTTGCTTGCATTATTATGTAAGGAAAATGATAGGTCTAAAGGTTTTTAGGATGTCTATGCACTTTTATGGACTTCCCATACCCACGCCTGATCCTCCCAACCACCGCCATCGATTCCCCTAACACTAAACTTCCTTCCTCTAGCACACAATGTCTCTATTTTATTTATCATTATTATTTTAAAACCATATATTTCATTTTTTACTTTGGAAACCTATCAAAACAATTTAATATATTTAATTATTATTATTATTATTATATATTTTAATATGAATGATAATAATTACGGTGTATTATTTATATTATTGGTGTGGTTTGGTGGATGAGGCTTAGGGTCTGTTATGGTTTCATGAGGGTTCAAAAGGCCAGACTCACATAAAACACTTGTAAGAACTCCTTAACCAAACTGAAGACTAGAATTGGCTTGTCAACTAAGCACGTGATAAGGTGCTACCCCAATAAGGAAAAGACATTTGATAAACATTTGACGTCAACCTCAAGTACTTATGATATCCACTTGTAAAGGTTCCCGTAATGATACATACTACTCATTTGTCATAAAATGTGACAAATATTTCTACAAAAGGGGTCCACAACGTCACC
The DNA here is from genome assembly GCA_018340775.1 of Taxus wallichiana var. yunnanensis. Taxonomy (NCBI): domain Eukaryota; kingdom Viridiplantae; phylum Streptophyta; class Pinopsida; order Cupressales; family Taxaceae; genus Taxus; species Taxus wallichiana. The sequence goes on along the minus strand of CM031242.1, from coordinate 615,028,548 downwards.
CACTAGGTATAGCAGAGTGGGGCATTACAAGAATGGTATAGTAGGCATGGTCACGTATGAACTCTCCAAAGTTGGTTGAAAATTATCATGAGGTCAAGCAAGGTCACTATGATGTGTTAGATGTGTCCAAGTGTCTGCATGTGGGAGTCATGGTCAATTCATGGGTTTTAATGATTGATTAAGGTCATTCTAGGCCTATTCCTGGACCTAGAGTATGTGGTTTGGTATGGAGACATCGAGAGATGGAACATGGCATCCTTGTTGAAGAATGTATAGAAAATTGTGATGTTGCAAATGATGTGTATGAGGAATTTTAGGATAGTTCTTAGTTATTTAGTGATGTTTCAATGTCCTTGGGAAGTAAGAAGGTGAAAAAAGTCTAGATAACACATGTAAGCCAATGTGTCTAGAGATTTTTGGGCATATTTGAGTTTGGAAAAGACTTGGGTAAATTATAGGAGCTAGTTATGGTGCTTCAGTCAAATTTCATGTTCAGTATGAAGAGGTTTGCTCAAGTTATGTTGAATTTGGAAAAAACAAGTTTTGAAGAAGGAAAAACTAGCTCAATTTGCAAACTTGTTATGCTCACGTAATCTCACACAATTTTAATGGAACCATGAGGCTTTTGGGGATGTTTTTTCATAGAGTCTAGTTTGTTTGGATGTCATACTTTTATGAGCAAATGTTAAGAAGATAAGTTGGTCTAGAACCCTAGTTAAACCCTCATAACAAAGTGACTTGGGAGATTTGAATTGCTTGGTTTCCAAATGAAGTTGGTAAGAAAAATTTATGTATTATGGTTATATAGGATTCCTTAAAGCTCATTTTTGTGGTGTTTTGGTGTTCCAACTGTTTTAGGAAGAGAGATAAAATCCCTTGTTTTGTGGAGATTTGTAGTTTCAGTGTTGAAATGGAAGTTCCAAGATGAAAAGTAAACCATTCCAAAATCCTTGGGAGATGTGATAGAAATCCATGGAATGTTTCAAGCATTATTCCCGAATAATTTTTTAGATACAGGGCCTCAAAGTCAGCCTACCAATTTTGACCTTAAGGGCTAAAATGCTAGTTTTTGGTTTGAAGTAAGTTTGATCATTTTGCTTAATGAAGTTGATGTTTTTAGTAATGGATAGAATTTAGGAACCTTACATGATGTTTTTGAGCTTTCAAATGGTATGGTGAAGTGATTTTTAATTGAATATCTAATGGCCTAGAAATCCCTAATTGGTTTTCTCAAGAAGGTGATTGAAACAAGTGTGTTGGATATAATTTCTTCACATGAGCTATGATTATTATTACTTTAATATTTTTAAGGTCTCCTTTATGTGTTCCATGATTTTTAAGCTTTGAATTTTCTTTGGAGGTGTTTGGAGTCGATTTCTCAAGATAGGTTCTTGAGTCCAGTTGGAAGTTTGGAGAAGTTTCGAGTTTGAGATGTTTGGAGGCCTTGCACTATGAAATGAGGCTTAAAGTGAGTTTTTATATAAATTATACTCAGATACCTTTACAATGTTATATTACTTGAGCAATTATGATAATGTTTTCTATGTGAATTTTCTCGTTCTTCATACTTGAATTATGAGTGCTAGAAGACCTAGTTTTGCATGCGTTTACTTCTTTGAATGTTTCATGGTAGAGTTGAATATTTTAATGTGTATTTTTATTTTTGATGATGCTATGGATATGTCCATGATTTTTTTGGAGATTATGAAGACATGAATTTTTTTTTATGCCTTTGGAAGTGCTTTTACATTCGTTGGAGCTTGAGAGTGCATTTTGAGCTAGTTGGAGTGATTTGGTGCTTAATGGATATGTCTTGACCCCTGCCAACCTAATTGGGTCTTTTGGTGATGTTTATATGATGTTTTTGTTATATATTTTAGTTAGGATGACCAAAATATATGTTCATGGCAGACCTAAGAGTGATTTGAGGTAGTTTCACATATATATGCTACTGTATTTGGTCATTTATGACTAGTTGAGATGATGGGGTTATAAGAGACCTATAAGAGATTGAAGAAGAGTGTAGAGAATTTATGGAAAGAGACTAGAAGAGTGATGAATACCTGAGAAATTTTGATAATCATATGTGCAAGGGAAATTGACCTAATCAGCCAATGAAGAAGAAAGTTTGAGTGCGTTAGGAGAGATAGAAGATTGAAGAGGGTTTGGTGTGTTTGGAGCTGAACTTGGTCATATATTTAAATATTTTGTGATGAGAAATATTCATGCAATTCCTTTGTTACGTGTAATGTCACCAAAGTTTTATAGGGGTGGGTGCTCATTGTGAAGTGGGTGATTCAATAAACAAATCTTGTGTGAAGTGTCATATTCATGCAAGTCATTTGTTTTGAATAATATAAGAAAATGTTTCAATGGGTTTTCTTCCCCTTGAGGGTTTCCCACTTATATTTGGTGTCTTGTGTTCTCTCTCTTGTCTCATGATCTTGTGAATGGTTAATGCACATCTAATAAGCTCACATATGGTTATGTATGATGAATGGTTAATTGAATGTTGAATTGTAAGACATAGTAAATCAAGTTAAAGTTTTGTAAGACAAATTAAACCCCCTCTTAGTCCATTTTTCTTATAACAATTGGTTTCAGAGAAGGTGCTTGTGAAGTAAGTTTTACTACTTGAAGGAGATCCTCTTGAAGCACAAGCAATGGGAAAATCATATGATGTTGAAGAAACTTTAAGAAAAAAGTTTGAAATTGTAGAAGCATTGATACATAGATTGTAAGAAAAAATTATTTGCATGGAAGTTTAGCATGGTCAAGCCATCAAGGATTTGGAATCACAAGTCAAGAGTGTGACAGATACCCTATGAGCTAAAAAATAAGATTATAGTAGGTATGAAGATGAGTTGGTATTCTTAAAATTAGAATTAGAGCATGTAACTAATAGGTTTAAGACCTATGAGAGGTTGGAGAATATTTTTGAAGCCCTAAATGATATATTGAATAACCAAAGGTCAACTAGTGAGAAGAATGGGTCAAGTTTCAAAGGAGAACACATGGAAAGTTGTGAAGATGAAAAAGACGGTCCAAGTGGTCAAGAAAATATAAAAATAAGGTCTTACCCAATTAGATAACTTAATTCAATAACATGTGGTTTTTCATTCAATGAATATTATTATTCATGCAATGATTTGAGTTATAGAGCTAGAGAATGCAAAATAATGTTCTCAAGGGATATATACTCATGTAATCATGAAACATCCTTAAAAGGAAAATGTTATTCATGTTATGAGTATGGTCAAAAAGCCATGGATTGTAGTTGGAATTTGAGTTCATTTCAGTCAAGAGGAATTTTTTTTTTTGATACACTTTTCATGTATTAGGTCATATAGTAAGGTTTTTCAAAACAAGAGAGTTGATAAAGGTAAGAGATTTCAAGGTAAGATATTGTTTTTAGAAGATATATCAAGGATGAAGCAAGCTCGAGATAAGGAAACCAAAGAGTCTCGATCCTGTAGACTCTAAAAAGAAAGTAAAGGAATCAAAAGAAGAGCTTGAAATAGTCAAGAAAATCAAGAGATTTGCTAGTGAAGATTCAAGATTCAAGTACAACCATGTTAGTCAAGGTTGTTGAGCCAAGGCATGATAAAAAGGAGGATGTTAAACAAGGTCCTTTAATGCTTAATTCAGATCCATCTTCGAGTCAAGGTATAGTGGTTGCTAAGAATGTGTTCAAAGACAAGAAGGAAGGAATAAAGTTTGAAAAGAATAATACAAGTCATGGAGGACTATTAGCTCTAATTGAGAAAGAGAAAGTGAATGAGGAGTATCATGAATGTCTAACATGTTTCTAATTAGAAGATGTAGGTTTTGGAGATGAAATTATCATACCTAAAAGGTTATACAAGAAGAGTGAAATGATATCAAATGCAGAAAGAGAGAGGATAGATTCTTTGGGATAATTTGATGACTACATTTCATTTTAGTACTATAAATGGCTTGTGTGTCTTCTCTAGGATTCTAAAAGACATTCATCAGATGGAGGAAGCATGGTTATGAGCTCCTACAAGTTGTCTTAGTCATGTCAAGGTATGTGTGTTTTCTTGTTCATTCATCAAGTCATGTGTTTAAAATGTGTAGTCTCAATCATAAATCTATGTTGTACAAGCATTGTCTTGAGCTATATAGTCATGTCAAGGTTGAATTATTAAGGCCTAGAATTTTGTAATATGATCCAAGGAATTTATTTCTTATACCTATCAAGGTATATGATGTCAAATGTTAGTACAAACTGAATATCAAGATGATTTGAGTCGAAGTAAAATAAGGTCTGTTAATGCCCTATTTTGAAGAGTTCTTATGTTATATTCTTGAAGTTGTGTGAAGTTTTCATTAGGTTTGAAAAGGAGTAAATTAATCATCCATGATGCATTCTATGGTTAAAAATTTATCTTCCTTATATTTCATCTTGTGTATTTAAAATTCTATGATTTGATTGCTAGTTAAAGAAGTAAGAATCAAGTCTGTGGTGGGACAATAATATGTGTGTAATGTAAAGTGGTGTGTGGTCCCCAAAAAGTGTTTAAAATATGGTCATATGTCTAACATCATTATAAGAAGCTTGAAAATTCTGTTATAGAGGTCTCGAGAAAGTTAATACCAAAAGAGTGTTAGTTGGCCCTTAGTCATAGAGTGAGAGTGATGATGTGGTGCTCATCTCAGGGGGAAGTTAGGAGATAATGTAGAAGTTCTGCATATGGATGATGTTTTTTTGGTCATGAAAAAGATTGAGATGAATGCCTCGAGAGACAATTAACTTTGTTTTGAGACCAAAATTTGGATAAGTATGGTTTGACAAGAGTGATTGAAGTTCTTAGTTCATCAAAGTGTTTTTGCCTAGACCAAGAAGACTAATATTATGCTACTAAACAAAGTCAACTTAAAAATTTAAGTTACAATACTTGAAGAATGCCTTAAAGTTACTATAACAACATGTACATCTGAAGAAGATCAGAAAATTGTCATCTATATTTGAGATTCTTGGTAGTATCATTTCAATGATGGATCTTGAAGTGGATGGATTGATCTAAGAAGGTTTTTAGGTTGGTGATTGCACATCCTTGAGATGATCTTTATGAATGAAGATTTGAAGGTTTGAAGAGATGCATTTGAAGTGTTTCTAGATGAGTTCTAAAGTTCATCAAGTTGAAGAAGTATTACGTAATTTCATAAGGAAGAGATTGGCATCTTGTGCTCTTACACTATGTTTCAAACATTTGAGAAGAAGGACTTCTTGTGTTGATGTATTTCTACTTGAAAATGATATATATATTGAAAACATAACAATGAGATCCAAGAATTCTATGGTATAATAAACTCGGTCTATGTCAATAGCACTAAGAATGGGCATCAAGCTTCTACACATAATTGAAGGAATGTGACAGTAAGAACATAAGAGGTAGAGTAAAATGAAGTTTTCTAGGTATGTGTGTGATTTAACTAGGCCCATGTAGTGTGTCTCGGTTCTTGAATGATGCTCTGAGGTATATTAAGTATTTTTTTGAATTATGAAGATATGTGGAGTTGTTTAAGTTAATCTAGGTCTATAAATCAAAAGATGAGCTTCTTAGAGGATAATCATGATTGTTATCTTGTGTATGACTTCACGAGGTCTTTAGTGTAGTTTTAGATAGGATAATGAGATATCAAGATAGTATACAAGACTATAATGGCCTAGAATAGTGATTTGGACCTTGATGAAGGTCTACACAAGTAGTGCAATTTCATCATGAACTAAGACATGTCTTTGAGTTTGTCATTGAGAAGATAGTTGTGTAGCAAGAAAAATATTGTTTTGATTTTACCCGAGTATGATGTTTTCAAGATGTTGGTTGTGTTTTCATGAGTTGAGAAGGAAATTGAATGTTTATTATTCTTTAGAAATGAATCTAGAAGTGTTTTAATGAATCATAACAAGGTCTCGTGTGCTTTGTATGATATACCACAATGATGTGCTACATGTGTTTGTGGATTTCATGGAACAGTGATATGTGATATTGACCTTAAATAAGTTTTTCAGAGTCAAAATATTTAATATAATAGAGTAATTAGATGAAATAGTAAGTATTGATGTAAGGGGAGCAAGTCCTTTATTATAAAATTTGAAAATTTATTAAACATGACAGAGAATAATGAAGATGTACTTTAGGAATGTGATGATGTTGGTAACCTCCCTCAATGATGATTGATCAAGGTATGAAATCTTGAACTTGCATAAACAGCCAAAGTGGGATAGAATTGTGATAGGGGAACACTTAGAGTATGTTTTACATGTTTGGGTTACTTTTATTATGTTGTGATATTTGGCAAAAATGGACTGAAAATGTACTTTAGGGCTCGTGGTCCTAAAATTGGTTATGATCGTGTTAGAGAAAAAAATTATGTCTTCAAGCATAGTACAAGATTAGAATGTGATGAAGAACATGAATGGAGCTAAAATTTAGAGAATATCAACTCGGGGGAGACCCATATGTGTGGTCAAATCAAGCCCATGAATTGTATAATGTTGTTGAAGACAAGAAAGAGAAAGTACAATCCATGGGGAGTCATTTGAGCATGTAAATTTTTGTTTTGCATTGTTTACATTATGATTTTTATTCTTTTATGTATAGTTGTCGTTATTCCTTTTTATAGAAGTCAAAGGGGAGAGTACGCTCGAAACATGGAAAATAGGTATTGTTGGTGTGTTTTATCTCGAGGTTGTCATCAATGTTTTTGAAGGTGGTTGCCATCAATAAAAAATGGGGATTTTTGGCCATTGTGTCTTGTGTTTTCATTGATGTCAAATTTCATTTATTGAAAATGGTGTGTAGATTTCATATGAGTCTCCATGAGGTGTAATTCATTGTCAAACATGAAGGTTGATTGCGATTGTATTGGTTTGGTGAAATCCTATTTTGTTTTGTAGCATGGTCATAGTTTGAGCTCTCCAAAGTTGGTTGAATGATTTCATGAGGTCAAGAAAGGTCATTATGATTTGTTAAAGGTGTCCAAGTGTCTACATTTGGTCATCATGGTCATTTCATGGGTTGGTATAGCTAGGTCAAGTCATTCTAGGCCTATTCCTAGACCTAGAGCATGTGGTTTGGTATTGATACATGAGATATGGATAATTAAATCCTTGTTGAAGCATGTATATGTAATTTTTATGTTGCATATGATGGGTATGAGGACTTTTAGGACACTTCTCAATTGTTTAGTGATGTTTCATGGTCCTTGAGAAGAAAGAAGGTGAAGAAAAATCAAGATAAAATAAGTAATTCATTGTGGCTAGAGAGTTTTAAACATATTTGAGCATGGATGAGAATTGGGTCAATTTTAGGAGGTAGTCATTTTTCTTAAAGTCAAATTTTAGGTTTGTACGAAGATATTTTCTCATGTTATGTTGATTTTGGCAAAACTAATTTTTGAACAAGGAAAAATGAGCTCAATTTGGAAACTTGTTATGCTAACCTACACTAACAATTTTTTTATGGAACCCTGAGGCTTTGGGGGATTATTTTTCATGGAATGTTATGGTTTTAAAAAATAATAAGTTTTTTTAGACGTTATAATTTTATGAACAAATGTTAAGAAGATAAGTTAGTCTGAAACCCTAGTTAAACCCTCATAGTAAAGTGAATTGGAAGATTTGAATTGTTTGGTTTCCAAATGAAGTTATTAAGTAAAATTGATGCATTATGGTTGTAGATTATTCCTCATATATAATTTTGGTGGTGTTTTAGTGTTCCATCTATTTTAGGAAGAGAGAAAAATCCATTGTTCTCTTGGATATTTATAGTTTTAGGGATGAAATGGAAGTTCCAAGATGAAAAGTAAACAATTCCAGAATCCTTGGGAGATTTGAGATACATCCATGGAAATTTTTAGGTATTTTTTTGAAAAATTATTGAGATACATGTCCTTAAAGTCAGCCTACCAATTTCAGCCTTAAGGGCTAAAATGCTAGTCTTGTGATTTGAAGTGGGTTTGATAGTTTTGCTTGATGAAGATGATGTTTTTGGTCATGTATAGAATTTAGGAACCTGACATGATGGGTTTGGTATTATGAAATGGTATAGTGAAGTTATTTTTAGTTGAATACCTAATGGCCTAGAAATCCCTAGTTGGCTTGCTCAAGAAGGTGATTGAAATAATTGTGTTGGATTACATTTCTCCACACGAGTTATGATTCTTAGTTCTTGAAGATGTTTTTCAGTTTCCCTTTATTTTTACATTATTTGGTTAACCTTGGAAGTTTCTTTGGAGGTGTTTGGAGTCAGATTCCTCAAGACTAGTTCTCGATTCTAGATTGGTAGTTTGGAGTAGTTTCAGAGTTTGAGCCGTATACACCTATAGTTTGATCAAAGAAAATTTATTACTAAAAATTACACTAACTATTCCTATCCCCATTAATTAACTACACTATGTTAGTTAAATAACCCAACTAACTCTTTCTAATCCCCTAAATTACACTAATACCCCTCTAAATGGCTTCCACAAGCCTATCCCTATTAATCAAGCCACTTAGGGTTAATTAATCCCCTTTCACTTTCTAAAAAACACATACCTTTATAAAAGTGCATTTCCTTTTACAAAGTCCATTTCATTTAGATTTCACCTTTTGGGCCTTTTTGTCCCACATGCATCTAAAACATCCCTTTCTTGAAATAAAAACTATAAATAGACCTCTACCCCCTCATTTTTACTAAGAACACTTCTCCTTCTTTAGTATAATTATAGTATTTTTCTAGGATATTGAGTATTCTTCCATTTTTATTGAGCTATTATCTTCCATTTCATATTCCAACTCAAGCTTGAGTAAATGAGGGGAACCATATGGTCTTGTAGCCATTAATGGTGAATTTCACTCTCAAAACCTTGAGCATCAACAATCAAATTTGATTGCTAGGATATTCATAGGTTCATGTTTTGTAGCATTCAAAGAGTAGAGAGTAGTATATACATGTTAGTTTGATGTTATTTCAAAGTTATAATGCATGCATAGGAGTAGCTCTTGTTTATCTCTTATCTTGATGGTTCATAGTTGAGTTGGTAAAGCTTTGAGGTTTCTTTAGTGTTCTAGCCTCATTTCTATAGCTTTTCTAATTTATACATGTTCACATATGGCACGCCTGGTGGGACCTTACTCCATGGTCTCTAGAAGTTGTTTTTCAAACTTTTTACTTCAAGTTCTAACCATTTTCATGCATTTTTGAAGGTTAACTAGTGTAGTTTCAAGATTTTGATAATATTAAAGGTAGTAAATCTTCCTTTTGCATGCATATTTATTAGGTTTATGTTAGAAATTGAATTAAAAGCAAGAATCTAACCTATTTACAGTTTTAGATTTCTGTTTCTTGTCATTTTTTGTGGTTTTTTAAGCGTGCACAAGTGTTCTAGAAGGGCACACACACGTCAAAAATTATGTGCACTTGTTTGATAGGACATAAACACGTTCACAAGGATGAGCACATGTTTCCTTGGCCACACACCTATTACCCTATATTTTTTGACCCCATGTCAAGAATTTAACAAAAGCTGCACATATGTCATGAACAATGTGCACATGCTTGCATGCACGCACATATGTCTCTCGGACACACATGTGTTTATTAAGCTCTATGCTAACTCACTTTTTTACCTTGCATGCGCATATGTTTTCTACGAGGCACACACATGCTTAAAAGAATGTACATGTGTCATTCTTCCCACGCAAGTGTAATTTATCTCTGTCTTTTTCATAGACATGTGCACTTGTCTAGAAGGGCACACATTTTCATAAAGGGCGCGTAGGTGTCTCGGATAAAATTTAACCATTATTTAAAGTTACACAATATGGATTCTTGAGTTTTCCAACATTTTTGCAGGGTTCTAACAATGCTTTTGAGGTGGCTTTTGATCTTATTTTCATACTAACTTGGCTTAAACTATTTACATTTGTACTTGTGAGGCTTGAAATGTGTATGCTCTTCCCTTGTACCTTCTAGGTGATCTTGGGAATCAAAAACACTTCAATACCTTATTTATGCTTTTAAAAACACTTCAATTAAGTTTTCTAAAGGAATTAACTTCAAAGTTGGTTAAAAAGAACTTACTTTTCACAATTTGATTGAGTGTTTTCCATTTCCACAAGATTAGTGAGGTATTTTGTTGTGTATGCTCTTTCCTTGCATCTTAGGACGATCTAGGAAATCAAAAACAACATTCTATCTCCTTTATATGATGTTTTGATCACTTGGAAAATTACTAATCATTGTGTGAAGGTCCATATTGCATGCTTTAAAGAATTAGAGTCTAAACAAAGGCTAACTCATTTCTTGTAGGTTGCCAAACGATGTGCTATAAAAACCACATTAAGTTTAAAAGATTAAAAAAACACATCATATTCAACGCACGTGATTTCCAAGTTTGGATAAGGGTATGCCCCATTCACTTTAAAGTAGGAAATAAGCCCATTGGCATAAGCCTTAAGCTACAAAAAAGGGGATAGTCCTAGGAACCCCAAAGTAGTCCACGCAAGAGGGAACCTTGTGGACAAAACAAGAAGAGCTCCGCTTACCTACTTGAATAGATTTTTACTTGTGAGTTTAACACTAAAAATTCTCTATTGTAACCCCAATGAAAGATACACATGAACAAATTCATTGCTCATCATATTTGTATGGGGTAAAGTAAAGCCAAGATACTCCAATATTAGTTAGTGTGACTTTCTTGGAAAATTGAGCTCGTAGAGGGTGGTTTTGGTACCTAGTTGAGAGAAACACCTAGGAAAGCCATATCATCTTGGAGCCCACTTTACTGTATCAAGCCTTCGTGCTTTATAGAGATCTCACGAAGTGAAACTTTCTTGGAGTCAAAACTATTGTCAATTTTTACGCTCTTGGACAAAAATTGGACAATACCCTACAAGCCATTTTTTTAGTCGTTGCAGGCATAAAAATGATCAAATTAATAAATAATGTCTGAAAGGGCCTTTTTTTTGTTTCTATGCCTCATAAATCTAGGGCTTGAGCAAGTCAAATCTCGTTACATTGAGTTTTATTTTGATGGCATGTGTTGATAGTTAATAGCTCGCATTCAATATTAGCTATGAATTTAAATGAGTACTAAGTTTTATTTTAGTTTATTTGAGATAAAAGGCAAGCTATGTTTAAGGAGATCAATAAATGGAAAAGCATATCGTAGGTCGAATCGACTAGGATCACTAAGTTGAAAGCATGAGGTCATTGAATCGAGCTAGGCGAGAATAGTTTACAGTGAAATGTGATGAGAAGCTAGAATCGAAGGGGCTAAAATAAATGTGTGGACTCGTTGAATATCCCTCACAGGGGTCCATGAAGAATACAATGTGGTAACACTACGTGTAAGGAAATATCAGATATGGCTTGGAGAGGCTCGGGGATACAACATTGGTAAGGTCAGAATGTTTGTCCAAACTCACATAGACAAGTTTGCAGAGAATGAAAGCGAGTGGGTTGTGCTTGTTTTTATAGTAGTAAAGCTCCATCAAGCATTGGAGGAAAAAGATGGATGTAGAACCAAGCTCAACAATGAGTCAAGCGGTGGCTTGAGGTGTACTAAGCATCAATCATTAGAAGGAAAGCTTGTATTTAGCTCAGGGGTGAATGATTTGGTTCACGCAAGTTTGAGGTTGAATTGCTTATGACTCGTTGGATGAGTTGAAAGAAATCATGAGCGAGTCATTCCAACGAAACTTGGGGAAAGAGGTAATACTTGAGGAATTCATTTAAATGCATCAATAATTGCAAAACCATAGGCAATCTACCATAGATGAAATTATGAACAACTCGGTGGACACGAAAGTAAACCGAGTTTTGAGTTATAATTTTATGGGGCAAGATAGCTCGGGATCAAGTTCCATTCTAGCCCGTATGAGTTAGGTAGGAGTTTGGAGTTGAGATTTGTGGAATTATGCAATCGATTTCCTGAACATTGAATTTGAGTCAACATGGAGGATATGAAATTGGGAGAAGAAAGATTGGTTAGGGCCAACTCAACGTGAGGCAAAATTTTTGTAGTTTGGAAGAATATGCAGGTCATCTCGATAAAAACGTGTTGTGAGGAAGCTTGACACGTAAGCGAGTGGGTGTGTGGAGATTCTATCCAACACGAATTTTCTCATAGAGCTTGGTGGTTAGTGGCATGGGATAAATGTTTAAGGTGCTTGTCCAAAGAATACTTGCCATATGATAAATGAGCCCATGGAAAAGTTCAGCGTTTGGAGCCCACCAATTTTGGTAAGCGAGCTGTGTGAGATCAATGATAGAAGAGATCAATTTTTCATGAGGACGGTTGATTCCAAGTTGAAGGAATCAAACATGATTGAGCCATGGAATTGATCTTAGCTCATGGCCAAGTTAAATGGATGCGTGTACTTGGAGGATCATTCTCAGAAATAATTGGGGAATGGCTCGATGCGAGACACGAACAAATAGGTCATTTTTTTTTAAGCTAGTCGATACCCATTGGATGAAGCGTAAGTCAACCAATCATAAAAACTTGGTATCAAGCTAGAAGCATGGGAACATGCTCAGTTCGAGTTTGATAGAGTAGTGAATTTTGCACAATGTAAATCTATAATGGATGGATTAGAATGATATGAGATTTCTATATAGCTTGGGAAACTCGCGATAATGAAGGGTTTGACAAGTGAGCTATTCAGAGGTGAAGAAGCCAAACTAAGCCATGGAGTTGGTTATGGTAGCAAAGTATTATGAGAGACCAATTGTAAGCAAGCTTAGAGCCCATTGAAGAGGATGAATGGCAATGAAGTTGGTCATTTTGTTCTTCACGACCAGAAGCTGAGTGTGAAGTAAATCATGGAGAACTCATGAGGTGTTGGTACCTAAGTCATGAGGGATCTCAATATTGGGAAAGTTGGAACCCGGTTGGAGTTTCCATCGAGTGGCACAATAAATGATCTCAGATCAAACATGGAGATGAACAGATGATGAATGGGTTCAAGTTGTTTGAGATCATGATCGAGTGAGGCTTTGCAATGATTTATTTCTAGGGTAACTCGGGTGAACCAGTAGGAGTGTCGCAGGGGGCGAGTTGACCAGCGTTCGAATGATATTTCTAGGCAGATGTGGAGGAAATGTTTGGGTCGGGCTCCATTGTAGCTCAGTGGGCTTGATACAAATGTGAACTTGGAGCCAAATATGGAGGGGCTCGGTTAAATGACCCCCTAGTGTAACCCGTTCACACAAAGTAGAAGAAATTTAGGGCTCAAACTTGGTTGGGGGAGGCCACACAAGTCATCGAATTAGTTGGTGAAATGAGAAGACTCAGGAAGAGGTTGAGTGGAGGCCAAGTCAATCGGTGAACATGTGTTTTCATTCAAGGACCCGATACTTGGCATGGATCATTTTGGAGTTTAAAAATAATTTGGAAGAAATTACTATAGTATTTCTTGAGCTATTCGTATCAAAATAGGAGCTCACGGTGTTAGAAATAGATAACTTGTTTTATTCGGATTCAAAATAAATCTCACGGCTACCTCAGTCGGTTCGGTTAGGAGACACAAGGTGCTCAAAAACAAGGCTCGAGCATCAAATAGCTCAACATTGGGAGATTGATAAGATGTTTAAGAGAACGCCTTGAAGATTATACAAAGGTAGAAAGCTATTCACCGGCTCGGGGGGTTGCTCTGTGAACCTGAGTTGGTACCTAGTGATGGGAGATCACGATGAGCCTTATGCCTACCTCACAAAAATTGATAGTCATAGTATAATGGATGGCTCGATTAGGAATTTGAAACAAGCTCAGAGTAGTAGTGGCTCACTATTTGCGGGAGCTCGTACATCTTAAAACCAACAAATGCTTCACTGTAGGAGCTTGAGATTATTCAGGCTGAGTTGCATTGTTTTTTGCCATTAACTTTCAAAGTCATGTTTCAGAGTTAGCCCATTTTGGGATTTCAGAGTTTTTAGGACCAAAAATGTTGAGCGAGTCGAATATTTTCGAGTCCTCGAAACTCCGAAACTCTGAAATTTAGAGTTTTGGGTTTTCTCGGAGTCGAGGTTGTGGAGACAGTTGGAGCTCGAAGTTAGAAGTGGTGACATATTGGGATGCTTTCCATTTAACTCGATGAGATATAGGGTGAAGGAACTGTTAGCTCATTCAAGTCACATGTGGAATCCATGCTTTAGTGGACTAAGTCAATATAGGGTTACGTGAAGATTTAATTGACCACCGAGAAAATAAAGGGAGGAGCCCAAACCGAGTAACTCAGTGCACATTCCACGTAGCTCGGTTAGTATGAAGGCACCCACCGAGTCATTCAACATAGAGTTTTGGGGAAAGTCTGAGGTGATGGGGATAAGGTGCTCTCGAGGAACTCGGTGGAGAGGTCGGTATGTTGGTGGACCAAAGCAAATTGGTAAGCTAATAGAAATATAAATACAACCGATTAGCGCGTCAACATATTTTCAAAGGTGGTTATCAGGTTTGATGCTTCGAGTTACTTGATAATTTAATGTAAAGAGGTGGCCAACCATATGGAAAGAAAAGCATCAAATCAATAGCTCGGTGAGAAAATAATGGAAGTGAGGTGTCAGGCAATGTGGCAGATAAGAAATAAGAAGAACTCACTATGAGCTCGATGAAGAATAATAACACCCCTCCCAATGTATTTTTACCAGGGGTTCCACCAATGCAGAAAATGATCTATATTTAAAGAATTATTAAAATATTTTATTTTAATCAATGGAGAAAATAAATATTTTAATTTATTCGAACATCATGAGTCATTATCGAGAGCTAATGAAAGGCAACTCTAGAATGCCCAAAAAAGCAACTTTTGCTCAGGAAGCCACAACTTTCTCCTGGTTGCCCGTTTTTCACAAAATTATAGTCGATGGAATCAAGAAAATGAAAGCTACACCATGAAATCACCAGAAGATGGATTTTGGAGTTTTTATATTCAAAAATTTCAGGTTTTATTCATTCCTTGGATGGTGCCTCGAAAGGTGGAGGTGCAATAAATGAGAAAACATGGCCAACAACAATGATTAATTATTTCCTACATTTTGGCCTAGATTCTAGGGTTTCTCCTTATTTCTCTCAAAAACTCAGCAATTTTCTATAAATGTAAGTTGGAAGATCATTCCAAAGGGGTTCCAACAGTTCAGACAAGTTGGACAGTTAGACACTTTCTAAGCTTCCCCTCTCTTCACAAGCTGAGATGTTGTGAATTTGTAGGCTCTCAAGCCTTTCTTCTCAAGTTGTAATGGAATCCTATGCCTTTTCCCTGATGTAATGATGCACTTTGTGAAAGTTATTGAAGTAATGAAAATTATGTTTTTGTGATCATTTATATGTCCTTTCATGATTTTTCTACTTCTATTTTCCTCTCTCATGTTTGCAGGTGAACTGTGCAACCAGGGTTCCTTTGCAAGTTTTGGAAGTCATTGTGCTTATCAGGGAGTGAAGTACTGTATGTAAAGTGGGTTTGTAATGCATGTCATTCTTTCTCATGATCATCTCTCTTCATCGGAAAGCTAGAAGGTTGTCTAGCAACACCCTTTCTTGGTGCATCACCACTTCTAGTATAGGTTTTATTTTCTTGCAAATCTCTCTCCCTAATCCCTTGAAATGTTAGCATAGGTCTAGTTAGCTATTTTTATTACATTAGGAGTAGTTTAGTGCTTAGTTTAGGAAAAGGAAGCTGTCCTTCTTAGGAGGTTCACCTCGATCCCAAGTCCCACAGCTTGAGAGGTGATCCCATGTGTCCCAATCACACCGAATGTTGTGTTCACTTTCAGGCCATTCGGGGGGTGCGGTGATTTGGTGACAACAAAAACCTTGTTATTCAAACAAGGAAAGAGTCCACTTAAGTTAAAGCTAAGTGTTATTCAGCATGGGATTTACGACGTGTTACTTTGTCTTAGTTCTTCACTTACCCTAAGGTAAGGTGAAACTCTGCCAAAGTTATACTTAGTTTGTTTCATCATCACTTGGTCTACACCTTTGTTATATTATTTCCCATTTGGGAAAAAAGAGAAAAACACGCGTGGATACCACTAGAAATAATCGTGTCCACCACTTTTGTATTCTACTTACATGACTAGGTTACACTACCAGAATGCAAGTGTTGAAAGTGTGAATGATACGTCATCATGTTCTAGTAGGCCCTATGTCTCAAACTCATATTGAGACACATTATCAACATAGTTAGGCTTGATTCACCTTTTTATCTCCCTTAGATGTGTTACTTTGTCTGCATTGCATCAACACAATTACGATACTTATGCCTCGTTCCTCGTGAACATGATCTAAGTGTTCGTATTGTGGCGTTATGCTGCCCACATCTTAGCAAATCCTTAGCATACTTGCACTTAGTTTTATTTCAAACATTACCTAAAATCTTGAAAAGAGGTGGTTATGTTGTTTTTTTATTATATCCATATTATTCCAGGGTTAAAACCTTTCTTTCTCTTGAAACTTGGTTAACTTACCTTAGTAATATTATTGCATTGCTTACATACATAACTCCTACCTTTTAGGACTTAGGTCTTGCTTGTTTCTAAAATTTTCATAGTATAATTTGATTGGGAGTCACATCTACCCTTGTTAATATTTATGTCACATTCATCTTGAGCTTGACATAAGTGTTGACATCGGGTTTATCATTTATACGTTAGATTACCATTGGGAAACATAAGGTGTAAATTGTTAGTTGATTGACTAGTTTACTTGTAGACTTGCATGATTGTTCCTTGTGTGATAACAATTGCATAGACTTATATCTAGGACAAATCATTAGATTATTTGATTCTTTAACCCATTATTCATTAAAACATTGATTGGTGAAACATTGAGACTTTAGGAAACTTATACCACATTGCACCTAGGTTTATTACACCTTGATTACACTTAGACAAAACCTAGTATAGAAGAGACTAGTGATGCCACCTATCACAAAAATGGCATCTAAGAGAGTTGAACACGAATTAGAGTTAAATCCTTTTAGCTCAAATTATCCCTTTAGTGGTCACAACTTAGGTCCCCTATTTTTAGAGGTTAAAGACACAAAAAGTATTAATTGACCATAGTGGGGATGATATTGATTTGTCTGAAGAACAACACACCCTTGATCTTGCTCGCTTCGATGAACTCCTATTCTATAATAGAGATCAAGTACTCACACGAGTCCTAGAACTAGGAGCCAAATTACCACAAGAACGTGAAGCGGCTATTAAAACCATTAACCAAGAGGAGAAAGAGCCACAACGACCTCCCCTTATCGACATGGATAATCCTTTTGATGGAGGATATGCTTCCACTTCTAGTGCTCATAATAAAAACATTGAGAGTGAAGGGCCAAAACAAATAGATGGTTCTTAGAGACCATACTTTAAATCCTCACGTAAAGTTAGGATCGAATGTGAACATAAGGAGTTACCTCCTCCTCAATATGATGAAGAATATGATCCTCAAGCCAAAGAAGAGGTTATACAAAGACAAATACTGAAGCTTAGTCAAAGTTAGTGAACTTAGGTTCCTCGAGCAAGAGTACACGTAAGGAAAAACTTAAATCCAAATCTGGTGAATTTCACACTCGAACCTTATGACAATGAAATGTTAAAGGTTACTCGAGTGAATATACCATCATCCCCTATGAAAGAGAAAATCATTACACAAGAGTTACAATCCATGAAGAACATGCTCACAACCCTCCAAGAGAGTAACGTAGGCCATAGTAAAAAGTACCAATATGAAGAACTATGTCCTTATCCCTTCGATAGAGACATGTTATGAGTGTCATTCCCTAAAATTTTTATTGTCCTAAGTTTAAAAAATATAAAGGTAAAGGTGATCCTTGTGATCATATTAAAGACTTCTACATGGCTTTCCAGGAAGTAGCTTTTAGTGACAACTATCTCATATGTTTGTTCCCTCATAGCTTAGGAGGACAAGTGCTAGAATGGTTCCTCCACATACCTAAGGGAACGATTGCAACATGGCCCATGCTAGCTTAAAAGTTTGTGTGTAATTTATCTTTTAACATGGAGAGTGACATTACCATGGTAGATCTTTGCAACCAAAACAAAAGCCAAATGATACCTTCGTTGGTTTCTTACAATGATGGCGGGGTTAGCAAGTCGTTTCCCTTGTCCCATTCCAAAAAAGAAAATGGTCAAGAATCTTTGTTCCAAACTTGAATCAAGACATAGCCTTTCATCTACAAATTCACTTTGCGTCACTAACTTTGAAGAAGTTATTGAGAAGGGAAGCCAAATCGAGAAGGATCTCATAACAAAGGGAATGATCAAACCCTTTTCAAAATATAAACATGAGTCGAAATCCATAGACAAACCCAAGTTATTCAATAAAAATAATAATGTCATTGGAGACAGTATCACGAGAATCCAAAAGATTATAAGTTGTATAAAGCGGTCCACTCTTGAAACTTACACAAGGACCTCACCCAAAAGTGCCCCTGAAATGAACATTTACACCTTTAATAGAATCATTATCTGCCATCCTTAAACAATTAGATGTTGTAAACATGGTGTAGTATCTAACCACAATAGTACCTTATCCAAATGATGCACCTAAACCAATATGGTTCAGGAACATGAATACTATGAATTTTACTTGTGTCAAAGGACACAAGATCGACATATGTCTGAAGTTATGACATTTCATCCAAGACCTTATTAAAGAAGGAAAGATTGAGGTGGATTCACCTGAATCGGGATAAGGTCCTAACGAGAAGATGGGAATATTCAAACACCCTTTTCCCAAACATGATAAAAAAGGAAACAAGAAGCCAGATCAAGGTCAATCCTCTAATGACTATAGAATTGCTAACTATGTGTATCTAAACCGATAATCCCTTTGATTCCCTCATAGGTTGTATTCATTCATCTAGTGAACAAGTAAACACTATTAGGATCTTAGGTAATAGTTGCACTATGGGCACGTGACATGCTTGCTTAGTGATCCCGAAACCTCCTCTACCTATCCCTCAGGAAGGTCAGTATGACTTATTAGAACAATTAGAGAAAACCACGACTAAGATCTCAATCTTAGACCTTCTCAAAATCTCAAATTCTCATAAGAACATACTATATAAAATGCTTCGTATCAAGAGTGTCTACAGATTTACATCCTATGCACCTCCAAGAAACAGTTTGCAAATATTAATCCGAATGATTATATCTCTTTTGATTATAATGAAATCCCACATAACAATCCTAAACACAACTTACCTTTGTACATAGAGGTCTTCGTTACTCGTCGTAAGATAAAAAGAGTTCTTGTGGATGGTGGATCTGGTCTAAATATTTATACATTGAATCTTGTCATGTAGCTATGCCGTACAAAAGTAGATTTGGATGCTAATACCATTATGATCATGGATTATGATAATGAAGAGTGTGAGTCAATAGGTACCATAGTGATCCCAATGGAAGTGGGGCCAACATATCATGATACAAAGTTCCATGTCCTTGACTTGGACCTTCCATATAACATGCTCCTAGGTTGCCCATGGATTCATGCCATACATGCCATTCCTTCGACCTTCCATTAGTGTATCAAGCTATGTCACGAAGGATAGACAATCACCATCCCAGGTGATCTAGAATTGTTTACACACTTTGTAGAACCTTTGTAAAATTTTTCTAGAGTAGCATGTGAGTGCCCTTCTATTGATATTGTTGTCCCATTATGAACTAAGGCTATGAAGGATTGTATAGATCCAGATACATTGACTCCTTACAATCAGAATTTTCCCTCATTATTCAATCCCTTTACCTCATGGGAAGAAACGTTTGGAAAGTATGGCCCAAATGATGAATTCAATATTCAACAAGCCCTTTTGATATCTGATCTTTCAGTGTCACCTAAGACACGTGGTAGACCATATTTTTAGTTCAAAATCACTCGGGCTAGTTTCCCTAAACCCTTTGAGAGGTTTGTTCCTAGTGGTCTCTTATTAGATGAGAAGATGCTAGATACACCTACCAGAGTGGATACCTAAAGGAACAATGGCTTCATGTCACCAAGATCCACATTATATTAAGGGTCACCGAATGATGCACGCCATGGGTTATAAGGGATTCGGATGTGGCATAAATGCACAAGGTAGATTAGAGCCCATTCCTATTCCTCATTATAAGTCAAACAAACATGACCTTGGTATCAAACCTCATGATGATCCACCCTCGAGATAGATGCTACCTCTTCTGAATGTGAGGATAGCTTGTCTCATTTGGATAACAACGCAGATTCCCAATGTAGCTTATACGAGGACCTTGCCTCTACCAATCTATTTCTAGATTCAACTATCTTCACCCTTTCCGATCTAATTCCCAAGCCAATTTCCAAGTCACCCTTGTATATCCCGACCTCATTGATTGGGATCAACAACTTCATGTGCTAGTCAATTTATTTGAAAATAATGAGGCAATCACAGAGTTCATGGGACTTAGAGATACCATTCCAAACAATGACCATAAGAAGGGTTTCTCCATTAAATTGGATGCATGCGCATACTTTGGGAAGAAGCAAAATTGTGTGGTCATTTGAGAAAAAAAATAGTAAGCAAGGGAAAAATTACTACAGAAAAATCCTTGCAAAAATAATAAGACAAAGTCCCATAGTGAAAACCTCTTTGAGGTGCTTGTGGACGAACAAACGGAAAAATCAATAGAAAATATAGTTCCCCCATGTGAAGATAAAACTCTCTTTGAGCCACCTGTAGAAGTGGATCTTACTCTCCCCTTGATCCTACACAGATGGAGGATGCATCAAAGATGTTAGTTGAAGAGACAATCAATGTCAACATCAGTTAGAAGAGGATCCTAAAATGATAAAGTTGGGAGCTTCACTCTCGGTCTGAGAACATAACACCTTCGTAACAATATTACAAGAGTTCATAGACATTTGTATGGTCATACGTAGATATGCTAGGTTTGGACCCAACATTGGTCATGCACAACCTTGTTGTACACCCAGATGCCAAACCTATCAAGTAGAAACTAAGGAAGATGCACCCAAAAGTTACACTACTTGTCAAAGAAGAGCTAGAGAAACTATTAGCAATAGGTTTTATCAAACCTATTGACTATTCAAACTGGATATCTAACATAGTCCCAGTCTAGAAGAATCCATTTGGCATCAAAATATGCACTCGACTTCAGAGACATCAACAAATCATGTCCCAAAGATGACTTCCCCTTACCTAACATCGACATGATTATCAATTCAACTACTGGTTATGAGATGTTGTCCTTAATGGATGGATTTTCAGGCTATAACCAGATCAAGATCGCATAGGAAGACCAACATAAGATTGTTTTCATCACCCTTTGGGAACATTTTTCTATTAGGTAATTCCTTTTGGACTTAAGAATGTTGGGGCTACATATCAACAAGTAATGACTGTCATCTTCCATGACATGATGAATGAAATCATGGAGGATTACATATATGGAATCCTAACAAAGTATAAGGCCAAAGAAGAGCACCTAGAAGTGTTGAGGCATATCTTTTAATGCCTCCGAGATTACAAGGTTCACTTGAACCCACAGAAGTGCATCTTCAACATACAATTAGGAAAGTTATTGGGTTTCATTATCTTGCAAAGAGGGATAGAGGTAGATCCCACCAAGGTTGTAGCTATTATAGAGATGCCTCCACCAATGAACCTTAAACAACTACAAAGTATACAAGGAATATTTAGGCAATCCATCACCTCATATCACAGTTTGTGGATAATTGACATCCTTTCACACATATGTTAAAGAAAGATGTCACCTTTAACTGGGGACCTGACTGTCAAAAGTCCTTTGAATTTCTTAAACAATATCTAACAAGTCCACATGTTCTCATGTCACCTACCCCAGAAAACCCCTATTGTTGTATATTTCAGCTACCCAATTTTCTATTGGTGCACTCTTGCCCAATATGATCTTAGCCACAAAGAAAGGGTGGTTTATTACCTTAGCCACACCTTAATTGCCTATGAGCTAAACTATCCTCGATTGAAAATTCCTACCTAACTATGGTCTCTACATTTCATAAGCTTCACTAATATAATAAGACCAAGTTGATATCCAAAGTTGACCCTCTAAAATACCTCCTATCTAAACCTGCCCTTACATGACAAATGGCTAATTAGATCATCCTCCTCAGTGAGTTTGACATTGAATTTGTTAACCAAAAATCCCTAAAAGGATAGGTACTTGTACATTAGATAGTTGAATCTACCCTACTAGGAATGGAACCATTGTGTTTGGATCTACCAAATGCATCTATGATTTACATTGAAGAATCTGTCATGTGACAAGTCCAATTTGACGGGTCATTCACCTTTCATGGTTCAGGAGCAGGAGTGGTACTTATCACTCCCACTAGAGAAGTCATTCCACGACATTTTGTTTGGGATTCCCTTATATGAATAATATTGTAGAATATGAGGTGCTCATCGCGGATTGAAATTAGCTATCACATGGAACATCAAATAACTACGAGTCATTGGTGAATCCCAATTAATCATTAAGAAAGTTAATGATGAATACAAAGTTAAAGATGAAAAGCTTGTTCCGTACAAGAAATTGGTTGAAACTTTGAAGGAGTACTTTATACAGATTATCTTTGAACAGAGGCCAAGATCACATAATCGATCAACAGACACCATGGCTACAATTGGGTCTTTACTATGCATTCCACCTCAGGAAAAAAAGATTCCTTTCTTTGTTGAACACTTGCAAGTGCCTACATATGACATGCTTTGGAATCTTTTCTAGCATGTGAAGTTGTTGGTCCTCTATTCCCTTGGTATGATCCCATTTTTAACTACTTATAAGATGGGAATTTTCCCCAATATATCCCATACTAAGAAAATATCCCTCATCCTCTGTATAGCTTGTTATACTCTCTTAGGAGGCACCGTATATCATCATGGTTATGATGGGAATATGTTGCATTGTCTTGACGTGACCGAGTTAGTCCAAGTAATTAAAGAAGTGTATGGAGGAGTTTGTGGAGCACACACAAGTGGAATGGTCCTTGCTAAGAAATTATTAAGAGTAGGTTACTATTGTCCTACCATGGAAGCAAATCAAGCAAACTTTTTCAAGAAATGTGAAATTTTTCAAAAGTATGGAAACTTGATACATGCACTAACACAGGATTTGTAACCCATCACAACACCCTAGCCATTTTCAAAATGGGGACTTGATCTCATAGGGAAGCTCACTCCAACTTCCTCATATGGCCACACTCATATTATCACCGCCACCGAGTACTTCACCAAATGGGTAGAGGTTGTACCTCTCACTTATGTAATCGGTTGCAGATCTCCAACTTCATTATGAAACATCTCATTTGTCATTACGTCATCCCCTATGCCATTGTAGAAAACAATGATAAATACTTTAAAAATAAGACGGTTAAATCATTAAGCCAACGCTTCCACATCAGAATCAAGTGGTCAAATCCCTATTACCCTCAAGGTAATGGACAAGTCAAAGCCACTAATAAAACCCTTGTTCATATCCAGAGTGCCCACTTCCCTTTGACACCATTTGATACTGATTTTGATACTTATTGATTACATTATGGACATTATTATAGTTTTTATTTAGTATGATGTCGTAAATTTGATCATGGATTATTGTTGATCTTGATTTGGTTATGATGCATGATGATTATTAGAGACACTTCATATGTGGATGATGATATACTATTTGACATGGATATATTATGAATGTTGTTCAGGCATGTGATTTTGGATATTGTGAGTAGACCTAGAAAATGGACTTTATATGATGATGATATAGTTGTTGATTAAATTACAAATGATATAGTTGTTACTTTGATGTTGTTGTGATTCATTATATAGATGATTTTGGAATTATATTTATATTCATGTTGGATGTTCTGATATGGCCATGAGGCCAAAGGATATACTTGTGTTTTTGCGGTTAAAACATCAAAACAAACATCGGGGATTGGAGACCAACCACATTGAAATCCTAGATGAATTCAACAAGGTCACCATGGCAACTAGTTTTGTTGTGTGTATGTGTTTGTTAGTATCGGGATTCCCATGGGGAGGATCGCCTTTAAATGTGACAATGAGTTTTGTGTATTTGTTTATGTTGTTCCTTGTTTTATTGTATGTATTTTATTAGTGATGTGTCCCTTTCTTTTATTTAATTAAATTGTGGTAGATTAATGTGAGTAATCATTTTGTTAAAATAAATAAATAAATCAAATTGGGATATAAGAAAGTAATTATAGAAGTTGTTGGATTTTGTATTAAATATGTAAGAGATGTGTAAGTATGTATAAGGGTTGTGTAAGTCATATTTTGGAGTATAAAACACTCCACCTCCTTGGAAATTCAATTTGTCCTTGAGGGCTGTTTTTGGAGGTTTGTGGGACAAGTAAAACTTGTCCCATACCTCTTAAGTTTATTTACCAACCATACCTATGGTTGGAGGGTTGATTTTAGACCTTTTAATGCATTTTTAGAAGTCAAGTTGTATGTTTTAATTTCACTCTTCTTACATTTTATTTAATTCAGTCCTTTGGGGTGTGGGATTTTTGGAGTGTGCAAGTAAATTGTCATATTTTCACCCACCTCTTTATTGTGCTTTGGAGAATGAAATTTTGAATTTTGTGTTGGAGTTGAGGATGTGTGATGTGGCATCCTACATGGATCCACATCATCCTCTTCTCTTCCCTCTTCTATAAAATTCAAACTCATTGCCTTGTTTTGGGTTGTTGAAACTTTGGAATGCTTCCTTGGGGTGAATTTTCTTGTGCTTGGAGCTCTTGCTTTTGGAAGGAGATTGGAAAAATTTGCATGCTTGTTGGTTGCTGTTTTGGGACTATATTTTGGCATTGAAGCTTGTTGTTTGGAAACAAAATCTATCATGGAGAGGTAAGAGCTTGGCTCTTGGAAATACTCTTCTTTTCCTTCCTTTTCTTGAATATGTAAATGTTGGTATGTTTGTTATTATTGTGGGCTGTGGGTAGACTGCCTAGGAATGGTGTAGGAGAAGGCTATGGGGAATCCAGTGGGGGCATAAGGAATGCCATTTGCATCAGAATTCTTGTGGAGGAGTTTGGGTTTGGGATCCACCATGGAAAAGAAATAGCTTGCATTTCGTACTTTGTGGGGGGACATAAGGAAAATTTGTGGGGGCATAAGGAGGGATTGTGGGGGCATAAGGATATGTGTGATGGATTATATTGGCGGTTTGTTACAGGTGGATGTGCAATTCCCATTGGGAGGCATAAGCAGCTTCCCCTATAGCTCTTACTCCTTTGACTTGCATGATGAAGCCTGAGTTTTGTTTTAATGTTTTCAATGTAGTTGTAAACTATTGTTTTGTTTGATCTATGTTTTAATTTGGAATGTGCATGTTGAAAGAATACTTTGTGTGCGTTTTGTGGAAGCCCATTATTGCCATGGGTTGAATCACACCTTCTATTGCATTGTGGTTGGGGCTCGGGGGCCAATGATGAAGGATGGATTTTCCTTTCATTGGATGTATTGGTTGGGTGGAGAGCATTACCTTTCCCCACTTTTGTTGTGATCAAATTAGAAGAAAAGTAAACTTGCATGTTGTTGTTACGGAGTAGAGAAAATACAGTTTTGATAGTCCCTTGTGAAATATATTTTATTGTAACCTTTCCCACTTTGAAGTGGATGAAATTGTATATATTTTGTGAAGAAAAGATGTTTGTATTTGTTTATGAAATTGTGAAGTGAAATGTAAAAGAACTATGCTCTATTTTTCAGGTTTCATTATTATTAAAAAGAAGAAGAAAGACATGTATTCGATATGCCGTATTTTGAAAATATATATATAAGAAAGAAGTTGTAAAAATTGTCTTTGGAAATCAATGAATGAATGAAATGTTCTTTCCAAATTGTATTGTAAATTTAATTATGATCATGTCAATGTTTTGGGAATCTCTGTTTGAAAGGAAGAAACGTATGTGAGGAAAATACAATATTTTGCCTCTTTTGGAAATGTGTAAAATTGAAATCAGAATTGCATTTTGGGTTTAGAATAGTTTGATTTAAATCACTTAAATGTATTAGACTAGATGAGAAATGAATTTTCATACTTGGAAGAAGAAATGACAAATAGATCCCTCAAGATTTGATCCTTGTTATTGTAAATTTAAAACTGGCAAATAATTTATTTAAAATGTACAGTTTGAACCTGTAAGTAATAATCAACATTGAAACATCAAAATTTAGCATGATATAATATCAATGAACTCTTTTTGACAAAAAACACTTAGGAAATTATTTAAAACATTGCAAAATCAGGCCCAAACTTCTCACAATCGTTTTTCTGTCAATTGTTGGAAAATTCAAATTGGAAATCAATTGAGAAAAATTTCCTTTCAATACATCTTAAAATCCTTCTCAGAATAGTTCTCCATGTCTGTTTGGCATGTTGAGTGAAGGAGGAGATCAAATTGAACCAAATTTATAAGTTAAAATTTACCATTTTGCTTTTAAAAATCTTGCAGGCCGTTTTTGTAAATTTTACCCCTTAAAATTTATCAAAATATAAAATTTCTATTTTTTGTACAAAGAGGGCATCGAGAGATTTCTA
Organism: Taxus wallichiana var. yunnanensis; assembly: GCA_018340775.1. NCBI lineage: Eukaryota > Viridiplantae > Streptophyta > Pinopsida > Cupressales > Taxaceae > Taxus > Taxus wallichiana. The sequence continues at coordinate 615,001,927 of CM031242.1, read as the reverse complement.
GAAAGTCCTCGTTTGCCCACAACTAAGCTTTCTATCAAAATTTATGGCCCTTTGAAGTTTTCCTTCCTGGTAGAAAATTTTGGGAAAATTTTCCTAACGGCAGTTCTGTGGCCCGAAATTTTCCCTTTGAAACTTAGAAAAATTTTGATATTTTTTTTTAGGGAAATTTTTAAAATTTTCCCATTGTCCCGCAGCCAATTAGAGGCTGCCACATGGCATAGTAGAGGGGTAGAACCCTCACAAACTTTGTCCTTTTTGAAATTCTTTTATTTGGAAAATTTTTAAAACAACCCCGTGGCCCCACACTCCCACCCCTGCCTTGGGAAAATATCTTCCACAGATGCGTGGACCTATGTGTCAACTATCCCTTTTCCCCTCCCCTTTGGAAAATTTCTCCAACTTTCTCTCGCCACCCCGCTCTTCCCTTGTTTCCTCCCGCTTAGCTCGAAGCTCGACACGTGTCCCCGGCGGCACGGTGGAGGCGCGGCGCAAATTAGAATTTTCTCTCTCCGCATAGGAAAATTTGCAAACATCTCCCTGTGACCCACCAACCCAAAAAAATGGATTTTTTCCCTTGCTCAACACGTGTCCCTTTTGGGAAAAATTTTCATGCTCGGCCATGGGCCTTGCCCTTGGGGAAAATTTTCACCCCAAGGCCTGCCGGCCCATAACTTGAGTTTTATAAGGAGTTAGGAGGACTTATTTATATCATTGGAAAGGTGAGGAAATTTCCTATCAAATGGGAATGATTGAGGGAAATTTTGAATGTGTTAAGTGTAAGAAAAATCAAGTTAAAACTCTAATCCTATTTGAGAGTGGGTATGGTGTTAATTTACCCCCTGAACTTAACTGAAACTTCTAACCCTAGAATTTGGACCTTGTGACCTCTGATTAATCTAAATAAAAGATAAGTATGTTCTAGTAGATTAAACTTGTTCTGAAACCTGTTAGTGACAGATGTTGCCTTGTAACATGGTTGTAGACTCCTTTAAACAAAAACAATATTTCTCAATTTTCCTAACTAACCCTAGGTTGTTTTAGTAGGCACTACACTTGGTATCAAAGAAATGGTTCAAAATCTTGGACCATTGGGCACACTAGAAAACTTGGGACATGAAACTTAAACCTAGCACACTTTTAAATCTAGAAAACAACTTAGTTTAGAAATTACATATTTTAGTAAACATGGAAATTGAATAAAACTTAGAAAAATGAACTAACTCTTGCTTTGGTCTATGTAGGAGGTGCAGACGGGGCGAGGGGAATTTTCACATAGACTCAGACTTACCACCACCACCACCACCTGGATTAGGGTGTAACAACCATCCTACCCCAGATTTTACAAACTCTTCAGATGTTAATGCCACTCTACGCGAGGATTAGGAGGAGACATTCATCCAAACATGATAGGGAGCCATTTGTTGAGGCTTAGGCATCTCTTTGACCCAGCGAGGAGCATAGAGGAGAGAACTCCCATGCAGAGTTAGCTAGGGAAGAGTCACCATAGAGGGGACAGGGTGACCGAGTTGCAGAGCGTAGAGAGAGGTCTCGGATCCCTAGGGTTAGGGATGAGCACACGAGAGACCTAGAGGCCGTCAGACCACAGCAGCAGATCACATCAGGGAGATCCTAAAGCTTTGAACCTCACATTACTCAGGTGACATAGGTGGATTTCAGGTAGAGGCCTGGCTAGTGAGCTTGAGTGGTTGCTTCAAGATTTTTCCTTGTTCTAGCAACACGAAAGCTCGTGTTGTGATCCATCTACTGAGGGATGGAGCAGGAGTATGGTGGAGGACAGAGGAGTAAAAGCTCCATGTTGATTTTGAGACAGTGACCTAGGAGCTATTTGAGGAGAGATTTAGGAGTAGATATTTGTCACAGAGGTTCATATAATAGCAGATAGATGAGTTTCATGACCTCGACAGGCATCTCTTTCAGTAGCAGAGTATGAGAGTAGGTTTTGGATCTACTCTAGTATGTTGAGTACATGCAGGATGAGCAAGTGTGGATTCACAGGTTCATCCGGGGCTTGAATCTAGACATTGGAGGTACAATGTGCGGATCCATTGTCCATAGACATTAGCTGAGGCCGTCGAGAAGGCCTATATAGCAAAGGAGACTCGGGGAAGACCCAATAGGCTAGAGACCGAGTCCGGAGCCACATATAGCAGATGTAGGACAATAGATCAAGGGGTTCAGTACCTCTTCCTCATGGTGGACAGGGTTCAACACAGTCATCATTTAGACCATAGTAGCAGTGTAGTCCCACCCACCTCATAGACCTCCACAGAGAGCTAATGCATAGAGAGGTCGGAGTATGGGGCCTCCTCCTAGGGGTCCCATTAGGACATAGGGTGGACCTAGAGCTCAGTCAACGGGAGCTCGCCAGTAGAGACCTTAATAGACTATAGCCGGATCATCGGGATCCACACCACAGACTTCCAGGGCACCTATTGGAGGTTCTACTCATTGGGGAGGATTAGGAAGATGTTTTTGGTTATGGTGTTATGAAACATTTTTAGAGAGACTACCCACGAACCCTAACATCAAGGGTAAGACACGGACCTCGAGAGCCAATCACAGGTGACATGGGACGTAGCCACAAGATTTATGCAGTGGTTGAGAACTGCTAGGCAGAGCATCAGAGTACAATCATTGAGACTACAAGTAGCATTAGCGGTATTCCTACCTCTATATTGTTTGATTTTGGTTCTTCTGATTCTTTCATTGCATCATCTTTAGTAGAGCAATGTAGGCTGGTGGCAGTTAGGTAGGGTCATAGTTGGGATGTCAAAATGGCTTCGGAGCCAAGATCTCTATAGAATCCTTAGTTAAGGAGTGTGTAGTGGATTTGGGACCTTTCACCAAGACCTCGGATCTTCGTATCCTTCCTTGGGCTTGTATGGAGTCATTTTGGGCATGGATTGGTTATCTACACATAGGGTGAGGATGGATTGTTACCATAATACTATATCTTGTGCGAGATGATTTGGGAGTTGATTCGGTGATTTTAGGGGTCAAGAGACCCATTTTTATTCACACCATATCTGATATGTAGCTTAAGTAGTGTGTGTTATGGGGTTATCATATGTATGTCATTACGCTTAGTGACATATCAAAGGATGGGTCTAGTGGACCATCACTAGATGATCACCCCATTCGAAAGAGTACACTAATGTCTTTCTAGGGGAGCTACTAGGGTTGACACCCCCATGTGAGATTGATTTTCATATAGATATAGTTCTGGGGTTAGAGCCTATCTCATGAGAATCTTATCGGATGACCACCCCGAGCTCTGTGAGCTCAAGTTGCAACTTGAGGGAATTTTGGAGAAATCCTTATCTATCCTAGTGTATCCCCTTGGGGTGCACCAAAGTGATCTTTATGAAGAAGAAGGATGGATCCTTGTGGTTGTGTTTTGATTACCGCCACCAACAAGTTAACGATCAAGAATCGTTATCCCCTTCCACGTATTGATGACTTGTTTGATCAGATGAAGGGAGCCATAGTTTTCTCTAAGATTGATCTTAAGTAAGGCTACCATCACCGAGGATTTCGAGAGGCGACATTCATAAGACCACCTTCTCATGAGATATGGGCACTATGAGTTCACAGTGGTGCCTTTTGGTTTGACTAATGCCCCGTAGTGTTCATGAGTTTGATGAATGGGGTATTCAGGGACCTTCTTAGATCACTTTGTACTCATCTTCCTAGATGACATTTTGATTTACTCACGTACGTGTGAGGAGCATGAGGGGCACCTTCACCAGGTTCTTCAGTGTCTTTAGGAGCAGCAACTTTACGGGAACTTGGAGAAGTGTGCATTCTTTCAGACAGAGGTACAATATTTGGGTCATATCATTTCTAGGGAAGGTATTGTCATCGATCCTTCCAAGATTAGAGCCATTATGGATTGGCCAACACCCACTACGGTGACCGAGGTGTGCAGTTTCATGGGATTAGTAGGTTACTACCGGAGATTTGTTCAGGACTTCTCTCAGATTGCACACCCTATCACTTCCCTTCGAGAAAGGGAAGAAGTTTTTTTGGTCAGACAGATGCGAGTAGGCCTTCAGGAAACTAAAGGAATGCCTCACTACAAGTACCTATTCTTGCAATGCCGAGATCCACGGGGTGATTTTTTTGTTTACACAGATGCTTTCTTAGCAGGGCTTAAAGGTGTATTGATGCAGGAGGGTAGAGTAGTAGCCTTTGAGTCTCACAAACTCAATGACTACAAGATTAATTACCTAAATCATGATCTAGTGCTTGTGGCAGTTGTGCATGCCTTAGTTTGATGGAGACACTTTCTTCTTGGTAGGAGATTCACACTCAGGATAGATCACTTGATTCTTTGTCACCTCTTCACGTAGCCCAATCTCAATGCTCATTAGTGGCGTTGGATGGAGTTGCTTTGTGAGTATGATATGGAGATCGAGCATGTGAAAAGGAAGGAGAATTTGGTTATAAATGCTCTCAGTAGATGGAGACATGTGGCTATGGCCACTTCAGTGAGCATAGATTTGTGGAGTAGGATTCTTCAGCAACTTCCTCTTGATAGCTTCTACATTACAGTTTGAGTAGAGATCGAGTCCCAAAGACCCCTCGAGGGGAAGTTTGATGGTTTCTCATTAGAGGAAAATGGTCTTCTCAGGCACAAAGGCCAGATTTATGTTCCCAGAGATGGAGGCTTTAGGTAGGACATTTTGGTGGAGGCACATCATGCACCCTATTCAGCCCATCCCAGGGTGAAGAAGATGCACGCCACCTTGAGATAGTTGTATCATTGGAGAGGACTTCGGAGAGATGTGACCCAATTCATGTCATGATGTTTAGAGTGCCGAGAGTTAAGGCCAAACATCAACATCTAGCTGGTATTCTTTTTCCTTATGCTATATCGAAATGGAAGTGGGACACCATTTCCATGGACTTCATTATTGGGCTACCGATGTTGAGATATCAACGTGACACCATTATGGTCACAATTGATAAATTGACAAAAGTGGCTCACTTTTCTTTGGTGAAGACCACTTATACAAATAGAACATGGCACGGGTATACTTGGATGAGATTTTCAGGTTGCATGGGATTCCATGGAAGATCATTTGTGGACCGTGATCCTTTATATACTTTACATTTTTGTACTACCATGCAGCATGCCCTCGGACGAGAATCAATTTCAGCACAACATATCACCCCAAGAAAGATGGATAGACTAAGTGGGTAAATAAGATTTTAGAGGACATCCTCGGGATGTATGTGATGGATCGAGAGTCTAAATGGGAGGAGTACTGTACTTGGTGGAGTTTACCTACAACAATAGTTTCCAGAGTTCTATAGGCATGGCTCCTTTTCGGACTTTGTATGGTAGAGAGTGCGGGACACCTCTTAGCCGAGATAGGTTAGAGGACGAGTATCTCTTGGACCAGCCTTTCTATAGGACATGGAGCGAAGGTGGTGTTAATCGGGTAGAGATTACAGGAGGCACAAGATAGGTAGAAGAAGTATGCATATCAACATAGGATCGACCGTAGTTTTGATGTGGACATGAAGGTGTTCCTTCGTGTCAGGCCACACAAGAGCCCTATCCATTATGGAAAATGTTCTAAGTTATCTCCTAGATTTGTGGGTCCTTTAGAGATCTTGGAGCGTATTGGTCCTTTGGCCTACCATCTAGCATTGCCACCTATCTTGTCTCGTGTACATGATGTTTTTCATGTTTGGACATCATTACAGTGTTAGATTGGACATCATTACAGTGCGGGATTAGGGGCGAGGTGATGGTGGAGCCCGTTCACATCCTAGATCATAGGACTCTGGGCCTTCGAGGCAGAGAGGTTGATTAGGTTCGGGTGTAGTGGGACATATATGATGAGACTACAACTACATGGGAGGATGCTACCTTATTACGAGTTTAGTTTCTACATTTTTTTCAAAGTGACTTCCATGAGTAAGTTGAGTCTAAGAGAGGGGGATGTAGTGTCCACTTCCCTTTGACACCTTTTGATAATGATTTTGATACTGTTGATTACATTATGGACATTATTATAGTTCTGATTTAGTATGATGTTAGACATTTGATCATGGATTATTGTTGATCTTGATTTGGTTATGATGCATGATGATTATTAGAGACACTTCATATGTGGATGATGATATACTATTTGACATGGATATATTATGAATGTTGTTCAGGCATGTGATTTTGGATATTGTGAGTAGACCTAGAAAATGGACTTTATATGATGATGATATAGTTGTTACTTTGATGTTGTTGTGATTCATTATATAGATGATTTTGGAATTATATTTATATTCATGTTGAATGTTCTATATGGTCATGAGGCCGAAGGAGGTACTTGTGTTTTGCAGGTTAAAACATCAAAACAAAGGTCGGGGATTGGAGACCAACCACATTGAAATCCTAGATGAATTCAACAAGGTCACCATGGCAACTAGTTTTGTTGTGTGTATGTGTTTGTTAGTATCGTGGATTCCCATGGGGGGGATCACCTTTAAATGTGACCATGGGTTTTGTGTATTTGTTTATGTGGTTCCTTGTTTTATTGTATGTATTTTATTAGTGATGTGTCCCTTTCTTTTATTTAATTAAATTGTGGAAAATTAATGTGAGTAATCATTTTGTTAAAATAAATAAATAAATAAAATTGGGATATGAGAAAGTAATTATAGAAGTTGTTGGATTTTGTATTAAATATGTAAGATATGTGTAAGGGTTGTGTAAATTAGATTTTGGAGTTTAAAACACTCCACCTCCTTGGAAATTTGAATTTGTCCTTGGGGGCTGTTTTGGAGGCTTGTGGGATAAGTAAAACTTGTCCCATACCTCTTAATTTAATTACCAACCATACCTATGGTTGGAGGGTTGATTTTAGACCTTTTTAATGCATTTTTAGAAGTCAAGTTGCATGTTTTAATTTCACTCTTCTTACTTTTTATTTAATTCAGTCCTTTGGGGTGTGGGCTTTTTTTGAGTGTGTAAGTAAATTGTCATATTTTCACCCACCCCTTTATAGTGCTTTGGAGAATGAAATTTTGACTTTTGTGTTGGAGTTGAGGATGTGTGATGTGGCATCCTACATGGATCCACATCATCCTTTTCTCTTCCCTTCTATAAAATTCAAATGGGTTGTTGAAACTTTGGAATGCTTCCTTGGGGCGAATTTTCTTGTGCTTGGAGCTCTTGCTTTTGGAAGGAGATTGGAAAAATTTGCATGCTTGTTGGTTGCTGTTTTGGGACTGTATTTTGGCATTGAAGCTTGCTGTTTGGAAACAAAAGCTATCATGGAGAGGTAAGAGCTTGGCTCTTGGAAATACTCTTCTTTTCCTTCCTTTTCTTGAATATGTAAATGTTGGTATGTTTGTTATTATTGTGGGTTATGGGTAGACTACCTAGGAATGGTGTAGGAGAAGGCTATGGGGAATCCATGTGGGGGGGCATAAGGAATGCCATTGGCATCAAATTATTGTGGAGGGAGTTTGGGTTTGGGATCCACCATGGAAAAGAAATAGCTTGCATTTCTTACTTTGTGGGGGCATAAGGAAAATTTGTGGGGGCATAAGGAGGGATTATGGGGGCATAAGGATATGTGTGATGGATTATATTGGTGGTTTGTTATAGGTGGATGCCCAATTTCCATTGGGAGGCATAAGCAACTTCCCCCATAGCTCTTACTCCTTTGGCTTGCATGATGAAGCCTGAGTTCTGTTTTAATGTTTTCAATGTAGTTGTAAACTCGTTGTTTTGTTTGGACTGTGTTTTAATTTAGAATGTGCATGTTGAAAGAATTTTGTGTGTATGTTTTGTGGAAGCCTATTATTGCCATGGGTTGAATCACACCTTCTATTGCATTGTGGTTGGGGCTCGGGGGCCAATGATGAAGGATGGATTCTCCTTTCATTGGATGTCTTGGTTGGGTGGAGAGCATTGCCTTTCCCCCACTTTTGTTGTGATCAAATTGGAAGAAAAGGAAACTTGCATGTTGCTATTTTGAAGTAGAGGAAAATATAGTTTTGACAGTCCCTTGTGAAATATATTTTATTGTAACCTTTACCACTTTGAAGTGGATGAAATTGTATATATTTTGTGAAGAAAAGATGTTTGTATTTGTTTATGAAATTTGTGAAGTGAAATGTAAAAGAGCTATGATCTGTTTTTAGTTCTATTATTATTAAAAAGAAGAAGAAAGACATGTATTTGATATGCCATATTTTGAATATATATATATATATATATATATATATATATATATATATATATAAAGAAAGAAGTTGTAAAAAAATTGCCTTTGAAATAAATGAATGAATGAAATGTTCTTTCCAAATTATATTGTAAATTTAATCCGATCATGACAATGTTTTGGGAAAATCATTGGAAAGGAAGAAACGTATGTGTGAAAAATACAATATTTTGCCTCTTTTGGAAATGTGTAAAATTTAAATCAAAATTGCATTTTGGGTTTAGAATAGTTTGATTTAAATCACTTAAATGTATTAGACTAGACAAGAAATGAATTTTCATACTTAGAAGAAGAGATGACAAATAGATCCCTCAAGATTTGATCCTTGTTATTGAAAATTTAAAACTGGAAAATATTTTATTTATAATGCATAGTTCAAAATTGCAAGTAATAATCAACATTGAAACATCAAAATTTAGAATGACATAATATCAAAGAACTCTTTTTGACAAAAACACTTCCCGCGACCCACGCAAGAAAATTTGTAAACATCTCCCGTGACCCACCAACCCCAAAAAAAAAAAAGGATTTTATCCCCACACTGACACGTGTCCCTTTTGGGAAAAATTTTCATCCTTGGGCCCGCCCGCCCTTGGGGGAAAATTTTCACCCCAAGGCCCACCGCCCATAACTTGAGTTTTATAAGGAGTTAGGAGGACTTATTTATATCATTGGAAAGGTGAGGAAATTTCCTATCCAATGGAAATGATTTAGGAAATTTTGAATACATTAAATGTGAGAAAAATTAATTTAAAACTCTAAGCCTGTTTGAGAGTGGGTATGGTGTTAATTTACCCCCGAACCTAATGAAACTTATAACCCTAGAATTTGGACCTTGTGACTCTAATTAATATAAATAAAAGATAAGTATTTTCTAGTGGATTAAACTTGTTCCGAACCCGTTAGTGGTAGTTGTTGCCTTGTAACATGGTTGAGACTCCTTTAAACAAAAAAATTATTCCATAATTTTCCTAACTAACCCTAGGTTGTTTCTTGTTTCTCACATGCGTTGTTTTAGCGAGCACTACAATATCATAGAGAAGATGGTTAGCAAAACTAGTTGTAATTGACACCTAAAAATCTATCCCTCCCTCTAGGCCTATCGAACCTCCATCTAAACCCCTACTGATGCTACTCCTTATTCATTAATATTTAGCATTGAGGCCATTATACCCTTATAAATTGAGCTTCCCTCCCTTACAATATCTCTTTGAGACTATCTGACAAAGACAAAGACTACATGGTAACTCAACTAGAAGAGCTAGAGCTCCTGGATGAGAAGTTTATGAGAGCACTGAATCATTTGAAGGTTTATAAGAATAAGGTGTCATGAGAATACAAAAATGGATCATACCTTGTTAATTTGAGGTAGGATATTTATTTTAAAAGAAAACCAGTTTAACACAGTTAAAGACTGGGAAAAGAAAGGTAAGTTTGAGCCCAACTAGTTAGGACCATATGTTGTGGTCACTAAGTATAGTTTAGGGGCCTATAAACTGGCTCACTCAAATGGTGAGGAATTAAAGGAACCAATGAATGCAATACATCTCAAGTAGTTTTATGCTTGAATATGAGGTTCCTCAGAAAAGAAAGAAAAAAAAAACCAAAAATCAAAAGTAAAGGAAAAGCAAAAAAAATATTGTCTAACTGTGAAAACCATGCAATTTTGACACATTGGGAAAGTAATTAGGTGAAAACTAGCTTCTAGAACTTAAGGAGGATTCATTGTTCACAAACAACTCTCACATCTAGACAAGTAACAATCGCTTCTATCTAGAGCTAGTTTTCCTAAAGTCTAGGGGTCCTCTTGAACCTATCTTTTAGGGCCTTGATCTAGCTGATCTACTCTTGTATATCTATGTGAAGAAATTTCCTTTGTATATTCCCATCGACGTTGGGGGCACCTTTGCATTTTCACCTTCTTGCACACAACGTGTGGCATTCTACCCTTGTACATCCCCTCTATCACTGGGGGCATCCACACTTATTTGTTTGTTGTACATAGCTTCAAGAAAAAAACATTCAAATATGTTATAAAAACCCTAAACATTTGAAAACCCTTTTTAGGACAAAACTACAAAAAAATGTGAATAGTAGCCTTGAAAATTTATCTTTAAGATAACACCAAAACAAAGAAAAATGATTCAAAACTATCCCGCAAAAACAAAGTAGTGGTTTTCTTACTTTTAGTTGTTGGTTTGTATAGTTTTGATTGTATTATCTTTTTATGTTATGTGCTTTAAATTGGATTCATTTGCTTAGTTTAAAGTGTTACTTTAATCTATTGTACATAGGAATTGAGTTCATTTTATCTTGCATACTTGTATATAATTGTGTTGTGTTAATTAGATTTGATTAAGTTGTGAGTTTTGTAAAATTTGTTATCATCTATCATCTATCATCACATCTATACATCATATATCAATAAAATATAAGCTACATCATCATGAACATGAAAAAAACATTATGCTAAGCTAACATAATATAATATCACCAAGAGGAGCAAGAGGGACCACCTTTTGTGCCCCCTTAAGTATAGACCATAATAAAAATGTGGATCACCATAATTATCACATGTAAAACAATACGATATAATTTATGCTATCTCATACACAACATGTGATAAGTAGAACATGAAATATCTCATCAAAACATGTAATATCATCTATAAATCTATCTCATAAATCAATAAACATGTGATATAATCGTAAACAAAATCATCACATCAGATTCCAATCATCACAATAATCATATATAGATGTCAAAAATCAAATTTCCATGTATAATATGTGTCTCAAAGCATACATCATCGATACAAAATTTTCCATCAAGAGGCATACATAAAAATAATACATGTACATTGATAAAAATGAGCCTTCATATCGAGGCATCTATCCAAAGTACATACATCTATGTATACATTAAAAAGTGAGTCATGTATGACTCGATCCCTCATGGGGACTAGGTGGCATGTGATCTGGGGGAGGACCCATCACCTATGGACCTTGTTTCCATGTCATTGCCATGGTGGCTTCTTAACTGATCTAGTTGATGCCGATGGTCTCGTGATCTCACTGCAGACCTACTCATTGAATGACTAAAATCTAGTGCTTTCGGCCTCTCGGGATAGCCTCATAATATAGTGATTGATAGTATGTAGCACATCCACTATCTTGGGCTATGTCCATGTGATTACGGGGCATCACCATGACTCCATCAAGACACCAAAATGAAGCCACCTCTACGAGAGTCTAGCAATCTCTGTCTACCCCAATGTCCACTCAGCCGTAAGTTGATCACTCTCTCTGAAATAATAGCTTGAACTTGTGCCTTAGCCTAATCTCTCTATGATATGACTCACTTAACTCGACTGGTGGCTCGTTGGAGATGGGCAAGTGGAATGCTGTAGTAAGGCCATAACATGTAGCATCTAAGCTGCCATCTATTGTATTTGTGCTCTGTGTGCTATTCTATCTCCTCCATTTCCTCTTCCACTACCAAGACTATGTGGTGGGATAACAATCGGCCCCTAATGTGCACCTTCCAACGGAGGACCCTATGGCACTACTCTTTAAGGAGGCATCTTTTGTAATGGTCCCTAGATCCCAAATGATATGCCCACTAGAGGCATCATTATCTATGGAGCTATGGGGATATGTCTCTATCTTGGTATCTTCCCCTGCCTCAAAGCAGAGGACCCTGTCCACCACCTCCATCATGACCCTATCCATCGAATCCATCATAATCACTTTAACTAAAATGCTTTGCTAGTGGTCTAAACCTTTGCATCTCATGCACCTACGGAATAGTGAGACAACGAGGAAAAACTTTAATTTACCACGGTCCATATGTTGTTGTTACTCTAGGATCCTTGATCTGTCTCAATGCAACCCATACGCATAGTACCATCTAATCAAAGCTATCTCAGGTTCACTCTATCTAATCTATGGCCCCATATCGAAGGTCTCTCTAGCCTAGTGTACATATCATATTTCAGACCTAACACATCTTATACAAAAGACTAAATTGTTTTTGGATCGGTCTACTCTATAAAACTCTACAATACAACCTCGATGCCTATCAAAAAGTGCTCAACCATAGCTATACTCAGCTCATGTGCATCCTCTACCCACATATACTGCTGGTATGGCCTCCATACTATCATGTGCTGCTGGATCTCATAAAAAAATCAGCGATAGTGATATGTGTCCCCCATATGTCCATGAATATCATCACCATCTGGGACCCATCCCATCACTGATGGCTCATCAGAGCCCGAACTTGTAATGTTCTGTAGGGAGACCAATATCTATATGGTCATAGGCCCATATCTACAACAAATTGCATTTGGACCCATGGTCTTTTGACCATGGTATGTAATCAAGTGTAAATCCCAATATAAATGTGTCAACATGCACTAGCCCCAACAATATCTATCACCTCGAAATAATCCACATATCACTCCAATGAGGCCAAGTGGAAAAGATGTCCCTATCTTCTCAGTAAGCATGATGCAATTGACAAAGGCCATAAGATAGACTACCACTCATGATAGTCTCATATCTACAATACACTGGTGCATCCACACCGTCATACCTTAGCAAGGTATCTCATCATGAAAAAAACTCACCCAGTAGTCAATACTTTACACCCTATCACTAATGTACTATATCAAATACCCCTAAATAAGCATGTGCAATATGTGCCAGACATCCTCCAAAGTAATGGTCATCTCCTTGTTCAAGCCAAAAGCATTGGCTCTCATTATGTCATCTCTTAGCTAAAGTTGTGAGTAGGCCGTGGTCTAGAGTAACTGTGGCATGTGCACCATGTAAGCTAGTTATGTGACCTCTAACAAGATATCCAGAATCTACCTATCTCGTCAAGAGAAGACCACCTCGAGATTGGCCAAATGGCCATAACACTCTCTTGTTTGCAAGGCTATTCGTCATCTCTGCAAGGTAACACAACACTTCTTAAGAATTTATTTTCTTTTATATCTTCTTCTACTTTATCCCTAATATTCTTCTAAGTACTAATATGTATTTTCTTCTAAAAATTACTAACTCCTAATAATTCTTCTAATTGTTGGCTAAAACACATATAAGGATGCATCCGCACCCGTAAGGATTCATGTGTGCCCCTAAGGATGCTTGCGTGCCCTTGTTGACATTTATGCACCCAAAACATGTGCACCATATTGCCATCACATTCGTGCCCTTCATGACATGTGCACCCGTAAAAATTTGTACCCCTCCCAACATGCGCATGCACGTCCTTCAAAACATATGTGCACACCTTTCAACACAATCACCTACACACACATGGTTTTCCCTCCCAAACACTTGCATACCTCTTTTAGTAGATGCAACTATGCATACATGGTTTTTCAATGTGTGCACATGTGTTTTCAACACATGTGCATGCCTCGGTGATGCATGTCCATCCCTAAGGTGCACACACTCATTTTTCACAACCCTAAAGCATATAATAAATGTAATTAAATGACAAAATTGATAGAGAAGGATATGGTACTCACAAAGGGTCCATCGTCCTCCTCCCGTGCATACTCTCGGACCATGTCCGTGTGCCTCCTATGGTTAATGCACTCTCGTTATCTCTCTCACACCTCGTAGTAACTCATGGTAAAAATCAATAAAGGTTTGGTAACAAATGAACTAGTAGTGATAATTTACCCTCCCCTGGGAGGGTATATAATGTCATTTTGACCCCAGTTACATTATGTCTTCACATGCCATGATCATTTTCACCTCTTTTATAACCATTTGTGTAGTTTATCTTTAATAAATTAATGTTTTCTACACATTTTTAGCCCGCCAAGGCATACTTTTGTGACTCGATGCTCATTTCCTCTCCTTGGGGAATTTTTGGTGCTTTTAGACAATATTCCAATCTCTAAATTCTCCTAATTGATCAAAAACTCTAAAAATAAAAATAATTTAAAAATTATAAAAAAATCGTAAAAATTGACAAAATCTAGTAAAAAGCTCGTACGCAATTGAAATTTGTGTCACACACATGGTATTCATCTCAAATCTTGCTTGCATTTCCATGTGTTTTAGAAAAAATGACTTCATGGATCATCTAAATCTATAATTAATTATAATCTAGACTACTTGATTTGTTTGTACTGGGGCACAACAAGTTACCAGTGCATCAAGTTTCAGTAGTGCATGATGCTTTCTCATTGAACCTTGTGTCCTTCATTAATTCCCCTCACATGTATCCTTTCTTGGGGCACTAATTTTAATCCTTTTCATTTATCACAAACATATGGGAACTAAAATCTTGATAAAAAAACATTTGTGTAACTATCTTGAATGTTATTGGTTTGAGTATGTGTGTTTGTACTTGTTTCCTGTTAGACCAGCTTGTTTACTTCTCCTATTGCATTGCATTTTATATGTTGCATGGATTTATAATTTTATAAATGGATAATTGTTTGTATTTTGGCTTTTCATGTCATTTTACACTTTTATAATAAGGACCGATGATGAAGATTTCTAGCAATGTGATGAAATAAACATTATTTTACACGGTACTAGATTTTAGCTCAAACCCCCTTCCTCATACTAATTTTCTTCTCTCTCCATCACATTTAGCTTCAACATTCTTCCTCTACATTTTTTAACATTGCTCTTAATATAAATCTAAACAATTTGGTGTCTCATCGTTTAAGCAGTCAACTCCCATGTCAACTTGGTTATTCAAGTATGACATGGAAGATGAGCAATGCCAATAAAGCTAGATAATTATATTTCATGGGTACTTCGTACTCCATATCAAAGAGACTAATACCACTTCCTCTCCTTCATCTATCTATCTCCATCTATCTCCTTCCATATATCTCCTTCATATTCTCGATGATGATTGACCTCTTCCATCACCCCATCAACACTTGAGGGGGCATCCTTCTTTCTACTAATTTTCCTTCCAATCCTTCAAAAAAAAATTGTGTGTTTGTCTACTATCTTTGAAGTGGCGTAACTTACGCCACCCCAAAGAGGGGAAAATGTAGACACCTATAGTTTGATCAAAGCAACTTATTACTAAAACTTGCACTAACTATTCTAATCCTCATTAATTAACTACACTATGCTAGTTAAATAACCCTCACAACTTTCTCTAATCCCCAAAATTACACTAATACCCCTCTAAATGGCTTCCACAAGCCTATCCCTATTAATTAATCCACTTAGGTTTAATTAACCCCTTTCACTTTATGAAAAGCACTTACCTTTCTAAAAGTGCATTTCACTTTCCAAAGTCCATTTCATTTGGATTTCACCTTTTGGGCCTTTTTTCCCACATGTATCCAAAACATCCCTTTCTTGAAATCAGAAAACTATAAATAGACCTCTACCCCCTCAATTTTTCTAAGAACACTTCTCCTTCTTTAGTATAATTATAGTATTTTCTCTAGGATATTGAGTATTCTTCCATTATTATTGAGCTATTATCTTCCATTGCATATTCCAACTCAACCTTGATAAAATAAGGGGAACCAAATGGTCTTGTAGCCATTAATGACGAGCCTTCACTCTCAATACCTTGAGTATCAAACAATCAAATTTGATTGCTAGGATCTTCATAGGTTCATGTTTTGTAGCATTCAAAGAATAGAGAGTAGTATATACATTTTAGTTTGATGTTATTTCAAATTTATAATGCATGCATAGGAGTAGCTATTTTTTTTATCTCTTATCTTGATGGTTCAGAGTTGAGTTAGTAAAGCTTTGAGGTTTATTTAGTGTTCTAGCCTCATTTCTATAGCTTTTCTAATTTATACATGTTCACATGAGCTGTTTGGAGGCCTTTCACTATGAGTTGTGGCTTGAAGTGAGTTGTTCTAGGAATTATACTTGGATATATTTAAAATGGTATATGACTTGATCCATTATGATGAGTTTTACTTTGTGAATTTGGTCATTCTTCGATTGGATTTTCGGTGGTAGAAGACCTAGTTGTGCATGGTTTCTTCTTAGAATGTTTCATGGTAGAGTTGATGTTTCAGTGTGTTTTTGTTTTTTTATGATGTTTTGGAGATTTCCTAACATGTGTGGAGTTTATGGATCCATGAATTTTTTTTTTATTCCTTTGGAAGTCCTTATTCATTTGTTGGATCTTGGAGAGTGCATTTTGAGCTAGTTAGAGTGTTTTGGTGTTTGATGGAGATATATTGACCCCTTCCAACCTTCTTGGGTATTTTGGTGATGTTTGTATTATGTTGTTATTTTTTTAGTTGGGGTGACCTATCTTTAGGTCAGTGACCTAGGAGTGATTGGAACTAGTGTCATGTATATATGCTAGTGTCTTTGGTCATTTATGACTAGTTGAGATGATGGGGTTATGAGAGACCTATAAGATATTGAAGAAGAGTGTAGAGAGGTTATGGACAGAGCCTAAAATAATGATGAATACATGAGAAAGTTTAAGAATCAGATGTGCAAGGGAAATTAACCTAAGCATCCCATGAAGAAGAAAGTTTGAGTGAGTAAGGAGAGAGAGAATATTGAAGATGGTTTGGTGTGTTTGAATCTTAACTTGTATCACTATCAGTTGTGTGAACAACATATCATCATTAGTCATCTATTAAAAATTTGTTTCATGAGTAATATTCATGCAATTCCTTTATTTTGAGTAATACCAACAAATGTTTCTAGTTATGGGTGCTCCTTATGAAGTGGGTGCTTCACTAAACAAATCTTGTATGACGTGTCATATTAATTCAAGTCCTTTATTTTGATTAATATAATAAAAGGTTTTAGTGGGTTTCTTCCCCTTGAGGGTTTTCCACTTATATTTGGTGTCTTTTGTTCTCTCTCTTGTCTTGTGATCTTGTGAATGGTTAATGCACATCTAATATGCTCACATATGGTTATGTATGATGAATGGTTAATTTAATGATGAATGATAACACATGGTAAATCAAGTTAAATTTTTCTATGAATGATTCACCCTCCCTCTAGTCCATTATGCTTTTAACATAAGTTTCATGCTAGGTTCACTAGAGCATGTGATAGTAAAGATAGGTCCTTGAATCAATTTTCAAATGTAGGGATGAAATATAAGTATGGATAAACAATATAGATATCAAAGGTTCTTAAGGAGCACTAGTTTTATAACTCTATAGGATAGTAACCCTAACTCGATGATAGTTATAATTTTTCCAAGGCATGTATCTAAGATAAAGATATGTGTCCTATTAGGATTCAAAATAGGAGTGGTTCAAGAGATGGATAAAAATGGGGAATAATATAATAAGATAACATAATAGAATAAATAAAATGTACATCTACCTTAACATATAGCAATGGATGCCATTTCATTGACACAACAACAATATATAAGTAATAAAGGATAAAGCAGGGTTAAAAATACTTACCTCCATTGTGATTATTTATGCATGAGGTTGGATAAAGGGAAATATCAAGTACATTACCTCCAATACTATCTCACTATGGTGACCCAAATAAAAATGGAAAGCTTCAAAATCTCAATTCTATTAACTAGTTGAAAATATATGTACAAATGTTTGATGTGTGAGAAAATGAAGTGTTTTGGAAAAGTGAATTCATTGCATTATTGATAGTGAAAGTAGAGGGGTATATATACCTAATTCCATTTTTCATGGGTGATGACATATTCCTTGGAAAACCAAACCTAATATTGTATCCCACAAGAAGTGGTGTTAGCATTAGGGGAACCCAAAGGTCATGAGGTGTAAAACAATGAGGAATGTAAGCCTTAATATAAATAAGGGTAATGAAGAAGGTATGGGGTGAACAAAAGGTTGGATAAAAAATGTGTATTGAATGATAACAAGTGAGAATAATTATGGTAAGTAGACATAATGAGTACAATGTGTGAAAAAAGGGAAGAAACAAGGTAAGGGTAAGGGAAATATGACATAAGAGTAATATCTCTCAAATGTTGTGGTTTAGCCCTGTGAATAGGTCTAATCACACCCTAATATTGAAATAACCCTTGAGGCACCGACTCTATAGGAAAATGCATCATCATCCCTTATACAAGAGAAACAATTATCAAGTGTCAAAAATGAGGTATATAAGAAAAAATTTCAAAATCACGATATATATGTGTTTACACCCTAATTAATTTATATGATATGGAAATACACAATAATAAGAAGGATGTAAGGTTTTTTGATAGGTAGTCTATTATGATCTAATTAAATTACAACATCAATTATACATAACCAAAATAATGCATTTAAACTCGAAATGGTTGACACAATTGATAATCGATAATTAACTAGTTCAAATACGAGAGAGGAGAGAAAAAAATAGTTATTTGTGATGGTTCAAGAATTATTTGGATGTATAGGAAGTCATGTTGGTGCCAATATTTAGTTTGCATAGTGTGCCCTAAATTTTTATATATCCAAATCTGCTCAGAAATGTTTCATTCCTCGATTTGGTGGTCTGCAATTTCTCCCTCCTGTTTAAATGCTTCGAGAATGCCCATAAACCTATTATCTTGCCCTAATTTGAAACATTATTCCAAGTTTGCCCCTTTTTATGCCCTGGTTTTTTCATTTTTTCGGGCTATGTCATTTTCCTTTGCCAAATCGTGTAAGAAATTGAAATTGATCGAATCCGGGTCGTTGGAAATTAAAATCCCAATACCCAGTTGAAATTAATGTCAAAAAATGATTCAATTGGTTTAAGATCAAGAAATCTGCCATCCTTGTGAAAAATTTCAATTTCTAGGGCATCCTCTATATTTTTGGCATTTTGATGGTCATACGGGCATATTATACCCGTCAAATTCATCATCATAACATTATTGCAACATGGCGGGTTCCTATTGGCCGGGGTGGTCGGGAAATGTTTTCCAAACTTGTCATTTTTGAAATTTTGGCTAAAAGGAAAAATTTGGTCTCGTGGCTCTACCTTTTATAAAGGGTGCCTACGTGGCACATGTTGATTGGTCGAGGAGTGGCGGATTTACCTTAAGAATTTTGGCTTTCATTTTGGCAAAATTCTCAAAGTCAATTCTAGGCCCGAAAGCCCGCAACAAATGGGAAGAGGACACGTGGCTCGAGAGACATGCGGATGGTGGAGGTAGTTGGAGAATTTTGATGTTTTTGGCTCAAAATGTCAAAGTAAATTTTGACCAAGGCCCGCATCCAATGGTAGGTGGACACGTGTCCAGGAGAAGCCAATATGAGGGGGCAGAGATTTTGATGAATTTGAAGTTTTTAACTTCAAAAAATTTAAAGTTGCAATTTGAGCCAAGTTTCGCTACCAGTAAGAAGTCGACACATGTCCAGAAATATAAAAGGTGGAGGAAGGGGCCAAGGGAAAGTTTTGTGAATTTTTGCCTTTGTGTTTGCAAGGTAAAAATGAAAGGTGGTCCCGCGACCAATGAGGAGTCAACACGTGGCAAGTCCTAAGCAGTTAAGGGGAGAGTGCGGGCCTGGGGAGAATTTTGAAATTTTGTAAAATTGGCAGGGAGGTTTGATGGCAAGGTGGGAGGCTTGGACCCACGGCAAATGGGAGAGCGCCACGTGGTGAGGAAGAGAACGGGTGTTCGGCGGAAAATTTAAAGAAAAATTCCCTTTTTTCAAAAAAAGTGTCAAACTTCATAAAATGAGCCCATGGTTTTTGGTGGGGCCCACATGTGGACACATGGTGGGTCCAGGGGAGAAGTGGAGAATTTTTGCAAAATTTTCCAAAATTAAAAAAGGGTCGCAAATGCATTTCTAAAGGATGGGAGTTCGATCCAATCATGTTTTGGCACGTGTCCCGCCCCATTCAGAGGTCAAAAAGGTATTTCTGAGCTTATTTTTTTAAATGGCATTGTCCACATGGAGGGGGATATTAAAAGTTGATCAAAATCGATGGCAACTGTGCATTCTCCCTTTTGGCCACCATGGGAGCTCCAAGAAACTTGGAAATCAAGTTTTTGCACCAAATTACATCAATTTTATATGATTTTGCATCCTTTCGGCCTTCTGAGTGCAATGGAACTATTTTCATGAGCTAATTTGATGGTCTACGATGGATTTGATATAATTTTTACCCTAGCCCGTTAAAAAAATGTAAAAAGTGAAAATCAAAAGTTGCAGAGGTAAAATGATGAAGGTAAAAGGTGAAAATGATTGATAAAGCATGTTGGCATGCCTGAATGACAAAAACGTGACCTTGGGATGGATAAGGATCTGAATTTGTGTAATATTTTAAAAATTTATGCATCCTTGGCAACTTGTGAACTATTTTCCAGTTTGATGTCATTTTCATGGAATCATGAAGGGTTCTTGTAACAAATTTGATCCCTTAAGCATATTATTTGCTTGGGAGGCAAGACTCCAAGATGGCATTGAGTATATATGATATTTTGGAGAATTTGAGAGGGAGAGGAGAAAAATACGTAGAATTTTTTCAAGGAAGAAGCCCATTTTCTCTAAGAAGACCACCTGAGAGCCATTTTCAATTCTGTTTTGCATCAGATTTTATCATATTGAGTTGGTTTCAAGTTGTAAAGCCATCAATAAGCTCTGAGATTGTTCTCATGACATTCCCCTACTAATATATTTGATCATTTTCTAGATTATTTGGTGTTATCTCTTGGTAAAATTTGCATATGCTTGTGTTTTAATGATTTCAATTTGTGTTCCTTGCTCATGTTGCAATCTTGTGTTTAGGATCTCTTTGATCACATAGGGTCTCATTTCTTATTGATGGTTTGATGGCATCTACAATCTTATATCTAGAAGATCCTTCATCTGATAGAAGATAAATAGATTTAAAATCATCTTACTTGTCCTTGAATCTTTAGATTATTTGTAAACCTTTGGGGGTACCTTAGGTCATGATCAAACAGGATTTATGGATACTTTGTTGATATATTTACTTCAAGCCTTTGTAGCAGGTTGTCAAAGATTATGTGGAAGAGTGTAGATCTGGGCCTCCATTTGTGCACATATCCTGGTTGAAGGAGTATTTTAAACCTCTTGAAGCATTCTTGTTGTGTAAGTGTTACAAATTTCTTGCTAAGGTTCTCAAAGAAGTTGGTAATTCCTATCTAGTCTTGTCTAAACATCTCCCAACAAAATTTCATTCAAACTAACTCATCCTACCCATACTACCCCTACATTGCATTGTGTGTCAACAAAAGAATACAATCCATTCACCAAAATGCATAAAGCATATCAGGATTTTATTTTGTCTCTAACAGCCTTAGCCTTGTCTTGAAAGCATTTCCATCATTTAGTAGTGACAACTCTTTTGAGTTTGAATAATGGATAATTGATCATGTTTTCCCAAGGCCATCTCCATACAATGTGCAAAGCATAAGGATATCTCCACCTCCTTCATCAAACAAAGGCTGCAATATAGGTTCTCTTACCTTGGTTGAAAGGCACAACCTAGAATAGTGAGGATTAGATCAAAATCCTTTTGAGGTGCTACCCACTCCTTCAAATCTTGAGTGCTAACAAGTTAGATAGATGTGTTCCCCAGCTACAAATGACACACAAATCATTTATCTACCCTTGAGTGTCTTGTGAGATCCATGATGCTGCTTGAGTTGTGAAGGAGATTAAGTTTGGGTACCAACAAGTCAAACATAAATATTTGGAACTCTATATTATGTACTAGAAGTTTTGGAACTAGAAAATGATTAGGGGCATGACTATACAACTTTTATACAACCGTGACTTAATTTTTATGGTTTAAGACCCTTTCACAATATGAATTTATAGCATTTTGTGTGCTTCTCTTATCTATAAATGATGATAATTATATGTCACTCTTGCTCACATAGATTTTGGATGAAATGTAATAACCTAAATAAAGTAAAAATCCTAGAAACCCAAAACCCTTCATTGAAGCATTAGAAAATAAAAGGATAAAATGTGTGTGTGTGTGTGTTTGAAGTTGGAATAACCTTGGCGCTTACACTCCCAACTAGTAAGACAATACAAACATTGCATTACATTCCCGTGAATTTTGTATTTTCACCCTCTAGGTTCTTGTGTAAGTGTGTATAACTATCCAATCCCTAGGGGTTCCCTCATTTCTCTTAATACCAAGATACCAAGATAACTACGTAGTATAGAATGCAGCCAACATCTTAGTAGTTATATTTGGTGTGTTTAAACTATGTGACTAAACCATTTTCTGGTTGAACCCATTTTGCAATGAATGGAGTTAATTTTGTGATAAAAAATTTGCCAATTAAAAATCCTAAAGTTAAAGAAGTACTTTAACATATCTAGGTGAGGACTATGTGTGGCTCAGGTAACTCCTAGGTGATACTAGAGATTCAACACCTCAAGCTATGACCACATTATCAGGAGGAAATATGTAACAAATAATCTTCTTGCCCTGGCCAGGAACCATCTTGGGTTATACTTCATGTACCCCAGTTAGGAAACCCCTCTAGAGTGCCCCTCTCTAATGCCCACCACTTTCCTTCACTTGGTATCACGTAAAATTACATAGAGCACACATATTCCTATGGATATAATAAATCCCCATTCACCACTGATTTAAATAAGTTTTCACTAGGTAGATTTTTCAACCAACACACCCTTTCATAAAAATAATTTTACAATTAATTACATACATTCATAATGGGGTCCATAATATAAATTTTAATCCCTCCTTTAAAAGGAGTTTGGGAAAACTCATTTAAATTTTATTACTTCACCCTATTTTAAAGGGGTCTTCATTATATATTACTTTATAATTCACTCCTTTTATTACTTTCTTTCCAAATTAAATAACATTCAATCTTTGTAAAATAACTTTAAATTACATATTTTCTTTTCAAATGAAATAATATTCTATCTTTTCTTTTAGGAATTTTTCCCATAACAAATTTTCTCTTGTGAATAGATGGCTTTATGATGTTTGCATACTTGGAAATATATGAAGCTAGAATATTTAACCTAGTTGAGTGCTTGAGACTTATACTAGGGACTAATCTAGATGATGTGTATATGATTTAGGAAGACTTAAGAACCTTTTGAGTTATCTTGGAGAGATATTTGTAATAGTATCTTTTAATAATGTTAAGTGAGTTATAAAGTGATAATTACTTACTTTTACACCTTCCATAGATGATATATTCTAATAAGGAAAGCCCTAGAAAATGAAATGAACCAAATAATGATTTGAAATTAAAATTACAGTTAGTGATTATGAAGGGGGCATACAAGTTGGCCAATACAAGACCCTACATCCCATATCTTCTATACATTTTCATACCGAGAGATACAAAGATAAAATGAAATTTATAGCATGAACATTAGATGTTTTATGTTGTTTTGATTTAATAGTATTCCCAAAATTAACAAAAATGCATAGTGTAAATATAAGAAAGTTATAGAATGGATAGAGAGATGAGGAAATTTGATTCCTAATGTGATAATTTTTATTAGCAAGGATACATGGTCAAACTTGACATTGGAAAAGGAAAAGTAACCAAATTTTAGTATCTACATTTCCCCCTTTAAGTGTGTAATTGAAAATTGCATGCTTAAAGAAAAAACATACATTAGTGTGTGCACATACTTTTCCTTCACTTGAAGCTACGTATCAATGTGTTGGTGTTGGTAAACTCCATGATGAAACCCGCAACATAGAGTGAGTCAATTTCTATTATAAAACTGAAATTTAACTCATTATATAGATAATGTATTGTAACTTTGAACATTGTGAAAGTACGCAAAGGAGATATAAAATATTGAATACACATTCATTTTGTAGAGAGAGGAATTCTTGTTATTTTCATGCCTTGGACGTGTATTATTTTCTTATGGAGATGCTAAAGGATTGGGGGTGATCAATCCCCAATATTGTGTCATAGGAGATAATAGAGAAGAGGAAGGATTTAGACTATGAATAACCCATGTTATTTGGTTCCTTCCCTATTTGAAATGTTTTTTAGAGAGAAAGAAAGATCAATCTGCAAAGTTCTCATTTTTCTTTAAGGATTTCTTATTTTCTAATCTAGTGAGAGAAAAGGAAAACTAGTCTACAAAGATCTTAGTTTTTCTTCGACACTTTCCACTAAACCCATGGACCACACTATTGTAGATGAATCTAGGACCAATTTACTCAGTAACTCAAATAGTTTTACCTTATACGGGATGGAAATTTCCATGCCCCTATAAGGTTTTATTGTAATTGAACTGATCATGTATAATTTTGTAATATTAAAGGAGAGGAGGCCCATGCCCCCAAACCTAGTTTTAGAACTGCATATTAATAGTATTGTAAAGAAGGAATGAAGTAATCATTCATCCTATAACATTATCTGAACCGTGTCATCTATATTTGTAACTGTCGCTAGAAATACTCTAAATAAGTAATAGAATATGTAAAAATTTATAACCCGAGTGAAACTTCCCTCTTTCCAAAAACATATGAAATGGAAAATACTCTACCATAGTCGTGATTGTACTGCATTTTTTTATGTTGTTTGAATGATACCATATTTTAGTATATGTGACCATTTTTGAGTATCTGAGCCTTGTAAAAAGTTGTTCATGTATCTTGTAATCTATCTATAGCAATATAAATATTTTTTGAATGGCCCCTCTTTTGATATGTGTTTGATATAAAATTGAATGCATGGATCAAAAGAATATATGTGTACCCATGTAAAATAGGTATGTTAATCAACATAAGATCACATAAAAGTTTAAATTGGTGGCTATCATTGAGAACTTGTATTTGTAAAATGAGTTGCACATGGTGGTAGCTATGACACATAGAAAATGAAACAAACAAGATTTCATGTGTATATAAAATAGTAACAATATAGAAACATACAAATCGTGTCCTACTCCATGATAAAACAAGTATAAAATTAACATGGTAAACATGTCAAAATCCATAACAAAAGTAGTATTGTAATCATCATAATAAGCCGATACAATAGAGTAATAAAAACAATGATGTAAAATCAAGTAAGCAAGAACATGTACAAACATATTCATATGAAGGCATAGATCCATAAACATGGTACATTCATGATGTCACAAGATAATCCTAGTAGAAGTCACAATTTTCCACAATTAGATAAACAGCTACATACACACAAAATAGGAATGAATCCATAAACATGGGATATAACCATGGTGTCGAAGAAAAGAAAAACAATTAGGACATATAAAAATAGTGATAACATCATAATTATGGAATACAATCATGTAAATCCATGTAATAAATAATGAAGCAATGAAAACAACATAGAAATCAAGTGTAGAAAACCATAATAGTAATAAAACCCTAAAAGATAATAAAATAAGTTATCATTGCACAACAAAACACTTGTTATTCCTATTGAACTAATAAATAGAAATAAAAACTATGTATGTAATCAAGCATGAGGATGAAGGTGTAAAGTAACATAAAATGATATAAAATCACTTGTATAGCATGGAGGGATGCCCCTAAGAGAGAAGCATAAGGAACGAAGCTGGTTCCTATCATCATGTAACAATTTGTGTGTGTCCTGCATTAAGCTCAAGATACCATGTGAACTCATGTGTGTAAATAATATATATGCTATGTATAAAATAAATGTGAAAACATCATGTATAAAGTAACAATTCATATAGACAAACTAGAACAAATCTTGATTTTGTATTTTTACTCATATTTGAAGTATTTTGAAAATAGTTATGTACAAGAGAGTGGATAACATAAGAGCTACCTGATTAGGACCTCGTGAAGAGACACATCATGTGTGGTGGGTCAATGGGATGTAAGACCCTCAAGTAGTAGTATAGATGAAGGTTGGTCATGTATGATATGTGTATAAGACACAATATTTCCCAAAGGGGATCTAAGGTAGAAGACCTATGAGAAGTAATAGATGTAGAAGATATCAAGTCAAAGGGAAAATATAATTTTTCTATGGATGAGTAGTATGTTCCCTTGGTGACTAAAAAGGAGTCTCATGGGTGTATGAAAAGATATAACATGAGTGTTGGTGTAAACACATTCACTCTAGGGTCCATGTGAACTAGATATTTTAATTACACATAATAAGCTCATTTTGGAGAATTTATTATTTTTCATTTTGAAATAATTTTTCAAATATTTTTTTGGCTCCAAAATTTCTAGGACCTTGTTAAGAGATTATATCCACTCCTTGATTTGTGGAGATAATATCATCTCCTAAGATTAGTCAATCCCACCTATTATTTGGGTGAGGATATGTTTTTTATACACCTATTTATTTTGGTGGTTCCTCATTGTGGAACATATTAAGTGCAATAATATTTTTGGTCTTCATTTTGTCTCTCGTAGCTTCTATTTTTTGTGTTTTTTTCTGGTTGTGTGTTTGATTTACCTACTAAGATTTAGTTATCAACATTTTCATGGTATCAACGCCTTGGTTTTTTACAGAAACCTTGTACTCAACCTCTATGGTGTGCATTTCTATTATAGTTAAGGATATCATTGTAGGGCTTATTTCTATTTTTGTTGTAGATTAAGATTGTTTTGTTAAAGGAAGTTATAGGGGAAGTGTTTTTGAGAGGCTTGACCTGGCCCAAATCATCCCCAAATCATCTCTCAACTCACCTACACCTGTCAACTCAACATCAACCATCTACAACTCTTCCTTTACTTGGCAAGTTACCCTACTCTTTATCCCCCTTGCAGCCTTGATTTGGTAGTGGTTGGGAAGATTTTTTTCTAACTTAGTGGTCCTATCTTTTCTCGTATATTCTTATTGGTTTCTTTAAACTCAACTGTCCATTTGGATCATTTTTTTCCTCCGGATCAGCGGTGGGTCCTAATAATGCAATGGAGGCTCTATCTCTTTTCCCAATATGGTATAAGCACCTCACTTCTTGGTTTATAATTTATCCTTTCTTCATTGACCATAACTCAGCCTTAGTCCTAATCTATGCATGGTGGATAACTCGTGGCTCAACGATGTTCATGGTAGATGACTCAAGGAAATCTTGGCCCCGGTATAGTGTTGGCCTCTCTTCATATTATTCAAAGGGCTCTCAACTAATAAACTCCTCAACTCGATTTGGCTCGGATCAATTTTATTGTGGCCAATTAGGATTAAACCCTAATTTTTTCACATTTTTACGCGTGTAAAAAATAAATATAAGAACTATATTTCCATATAGTAGTGCATCAAAGAGGTGTAGCCTACTAATAAGGCCATTACTTATTTAAAAGGAGGTTTTATGTTCGTACCCTTCCAAATTTTTGGCATCATCTCCCTTTTGGATCGGTTGAGCTACCCTCAACCTTGAATCACCAACCAAGCTCACTCAACCAAGTGACCTCTAAACTCATTCTTTCGCAACTCAATGAGCCAGCTATGATATTATGAGGGTGATGTTTTACGAGGTGATTTTTTGAAATTAAGTTTTTCAATCAAATACAACCTTATAATTGAAGGTAAAACACATTTTTTTGTGAATGAATTTTTCTTCGAAGTCTATTTTTGATCCATTATTATTTTCAAGGAAATTTTTCATCATGTTAAAGAGTGTGGCCTCTTCTTCTATTCTCGTACATATAATGGACCTTCGTTTGTTCCATTAAATTATAAAAACTATAATGTATGGAAGAAAAAATAGAACAATTACTCAAATATCAAGGTCTCTAGTGCGTGTTTCAAGACTCTATCACCACCTTCACTAATGAAAAGATAAGTACGGTTACATGTGTAAGAAATATGAAGCTATGGGGCTCATTTTTTTAATGTTGTCGATAGTCTACAGCTTCCACATCTAAATTGTCAAGTCTCCAAAAGAGGTATGGGAGAAATTTGAAAGTTTGTTTGGAAAATTTAATGAGTTCAATGTATTGCAACTAGAAATGGAGTTCACATCATGTACACTTTCATATTTTCCTTCCATAGAATATTTCTTGACAAAATTTAAGGAACTTGGAAGTAAATTAAAGGATGGTGGTAGAGACAAAAATATGATGAATGTATTTTCCTAATTTTGTCAAAGTTAAAAGGTCCCTTTTCAGTTTTCACTTCTACTTTATTTTCCACCATGGATGCTCTAGGAGACCAAATTAAAATGCCTTCATTTAAAAGTTTGTGATAGTTTGTCTCGCGAACTTTAAAAATTAATGTCACTCAAAGCCTTACCAAACTCAAATAATGCATTAGTAGAAAATTATCCTTCGGAAGGGAAACCTAATGAGAAATATAGACCTAAGAATGTAGAATCCATAAAATCATATTCTACCATCAATAATATTACTAATTTTTTTGATGCTCTCACCTTATTTTCATGATAAAGGAAAAAAGACTATCAAAAGTAAATTTCTTGATCCAAAACCTTATTTTAGAAAGAAAAATCATCCGAGTCTAGATGTCTTGAGAGAATTGAAGCACTTGAAAATATGTTGAAACATCATAAGCTTTCTGTTCCACCACTATCATCCTCTTCCAACACTAGTAAATGGAAAACTCTTTCTAACATGCCTTCTCCCCATTAAAGGATAAGTGGGTTTTTATTATAGTGCCACACATCATATACCACATTTTGCAAATTTATTGATTTTTTTTTCTATATACAACACTTCTCAAAATATAGTGGGAAACTCTACTTCACCATATGTCATTGGTTATGACACTTTCAATATTCCTAATGGGAGTATTCATGATGTTCTTTATATTCCCCACATCTCTAGTAGTTTTTGTCGGTATATCAAATTTTTAATTCAGTAATGGTAAAACTATTGAATTTTCACCAGATAAAGTTTCAACAAGGGAACTAAATGACCCTAATCATATTGTAGCTATAAGAGTGGTAGATCATTCTTCCACATTGTTCTTATTTGAAAATTTTGAGACTTCTATATGATCTTCTATGATTTCTCACTTAGATTCTGTGAGTAAATTATGGCATGAGAGGTTTGGTCACCTTAATTACAAATATTTGTAGTAATTATCTTCTCATAACATGGTAATTGGTCTTCCCAAAGTGTCTTCTAATGATGGTATTTTTCTTGGTTGCATGTTGGGAAAGCAACATCAAGATCCCTTTCCAAAAGGACAAGCCAAGAGAGTTAAGGCTCATTTGGAGTTAGTATATAGTGATCTAATGCCTCTACCATCTTATTCATTTTTGGTTATAAATATGCACTAACATTTATTAATGATTTTACAAGGAAAACATGGGTGTATTGATTAGATAAGTTGAGATATACAAGGTCTCGCACTTGGAATATTGACCTAGGGATGAACAAAATGGTTTTGGGTGCTCTGCTAGGGTTTGGGTTCTATGCTCAATTTGTGGCATAGTACTACCTATCTCACCACCTTTCTTACAAGGAGGGACATTTATTTCATGTCATTTTACATTAATTTTTCTTTTTCCACCCTTTGGACGATGGTCGCATCCAGTCTCTCTACATATCTTGACATAGGTTTGGGTGGCGGGAGGTCTTTTAACCATGCCTCCAATAAATAAACGAGTGAGTAAATTTTTCCTAAAGTTATACAATGAGGTAATGATCCTCCTTTGTCTGACCCTGATGTTGTTTTAGATGCTCCTAAGTTTAATAAAGCTTGTTCATGGCTTGAATCTCTTACTCGGGTCGTTTATTTTGATGGTCATGTCCCCTTGAGTATTCTCAAATAGTGGGTTCACAACCACTGGCAAGGCCGTGATGTTAAGCTTGATGGTGTCTAAAATATTTCCAAGAGATTTTTTTTTCTGGTTTAACAACCAAAAACATTGTAAAGCCATTGTGAACCATAGTCCTTATTTTTTCACCATGAACACGTTATTTTCAAGTCTTTGAGCATGCTAAGCTTAAAGTACCCATATGGGTTGAGTTCCCTGGTCTCCTCTCGCCCCTTCAAAAATTTTGGAAGAGTTGTTCAAATCCATTGGCTATTTTGTCTATCATGAACCAAATAAATTTTATTACGCCCACCCACCTGCAGTTGTGTGTCTATGTGTTAAATTACACCTCACTAACAACCTCAAGGATTCGATTGAAATTCAAGAGGGGGATACCCATTTTTCTCAATGCATCCTTTACATTAAATTTCCTAATACTTATTTTCCTTGTCATTCTTCTAACCATATTATTTGGGAATGCCCTTTATTATATTCCTCAACCCTTTCTACGCCTAAAAAAAAAAGAATGACAACCCCAAACCACCCCCTTCGTTGAAGAGGGTTGGATAGAGGTCGAAAGAAAGAAAAACCCTAAACTCCAACCCCAAGTCTACAAACTTGTTGAGGATTCCACTTCAGCTCAAAACCTTTGGCTACCAAATATCCTATGGCTTCTCCTATTATACATCATTTTCCATTTGTGGTGTCCTCAATTCGTCCAGCTCCGACTAGCTCACAACCCCATTGTGAGGTGATTTTTCACTTTGTAGACAACAAGTATAACCATATGAATTCTCACAACAGCTTCTCCTACATAGAATGATGAGTATGACCATCCACAAGTGCCGCCTTTCAAAATGAGTGATTATGTTCCTTTCTCCAAAATTTTTGGCTCTTCAATCTCAACAAATCAATTCTCGTGTTAGGGAGCCTCGAGGACGAGCAGTTTATCAATCTTGATGGTTCTCAATGATTTTTTTCTTGTAATGTTTTTGGGATTACTAAACCAACCCATCGTGACATGGCTCGGATAGTTGTCAAAATTTGAGTAACATACATGTCTTGTGTCCTCGTGAGGTTAAACTTACAAGGTTTATTCTCCAATCGATAGCCCGTACTATCTGGTCGGGTGCCATTTTTCATCATTCCAATCATGATCTTGGGAAAGGGTCATTCTTACTTTGTTTTCTCCTTCCTTATAAAATATATTATTTCTTGGGGCTCTAACCCATCTCATCGAGTTGTGTGGACCATTTTTTATTTACATAATCATATTATTAGTATTGCTAATATTTATGCTTCCAATGATGATGTGGAATGAGCACTTATTTCACAATGGATCATTGACGAGTTACCTGATGCTCATTGGATCCTGTGTAGTGATTTCAACATGGTGGAGTCTGTGGAGGACAAAGTGGGCTGCCTTCCTATGTGTTTCCATGTTGGTGAAAGTGAAGAGTGGTTATACATGTGAAATAAGCTTTGCATTTTTTATCCTAACCACCGCTTTAGACATACCTCATATTCCACCCGGTTTACCTAGATCAACTTCGAGATAGGGGCGGGATAGGGTTATCAAATGGTTGATAGAGCTTTTCTCCTAGAACAAAAGTGGTTTTCCTTCACCACCGCTTTGGTTGGCCAATCTTTGTTTGGGAAGGAGCTCTTCTTTCAGATCATTCTCCCATTTTCTTTGAAATTTAATGGCTTTTAGCTCCAATCGAGCCTCAAAATTCCTAATTTTATCTCAATACAACCCATCTCCACCATCTAAGAACTTTGGATCACATTCTTCGTATCTAGAACTAGGTTGATTGTCCCTCCACCGTACATGGGTGGATTGAATGGTGGTAGGAGGCCATTGTCGAACTACAATATTCCTTCACATGTATGGGCGATAGGTAGCATTATTCTATCGAGAGAGCTCACAAATCTTCCACTCAGGAGTTTACCACAATCTTGAGGGCTCTTCAAAGTGCTTTTCGCTCAATACCAAGCTTTAGATAGAGTTGGCGTTGTGGTGTCACAAACTCCAAATAGAGGAGGTCTACCGAGCTTGAGGTGCTCAAATCAAATATCATCTGCGTTGGCTTAGAATTTGTGAAAGAGTGACTAAATATTTTTTTCCATCCTTCATCCTCGCAATGCCTCTAGTTCAATCTGGGATATCCAAGATACCACAAACTTGCCTTATCGACCTTTCGGATGTCTTGCAAGCTTTTGTACATCATTACCATAATGTTTTTGTTTCTCAACCCTATAATCTAGAAAGAAATTTCATCTTTTATACGTGTTTCGATGCCATCCCCTCGTAAGATTTAAGAAGCTCAAAGGGTTTCTTGCGATCGAGCTCTTCCCCGTTAATGACCTTAAAAGGCAATGATGAAAATGAAGGATGAAAAAGATCCTAACATTGATGGTTACTAGGTGTTATGGGATACTATTGGTCCCACCTCCATCATGTCTATTGCAAAGTAATGAAGACAATTTCTCTTGGTACTTTGATAAATTAGGGAAATATTAAGTTCATCCCTAAGTCCTGGAGACCCCGATCTCATCACTCTTTGGTGACCGATTACTCTTTTAGTTATGTCATACAAGATCATCGCTAAAGCACTAGGTATCTCAATCTGCAACAACCTACCTCTTATTGTTAGTAGTGAACAAAATGGATTTATTAAGAGCAGATTTAGCTTGGATAATATTATTGTTGTTTGGGAAGGTATGGAGTGGGAGAGAGTCTCGAATAAAAATTCCCTATTCATGAAGATTGATTTTGAAAAAGATTATGATATAATCAAATGGCCTTTTATCACATCCATGCTCTAAGAGCTTGGGTTTGGCCCCATGTTTGTCTATTTAGTTCACATGCTCTTCTAGGATGTCAATGTTAGGCTTACCATCAATGGAGTGCAGTTTGATATGTTTGAGCTACATAGGTCTATCCACCAAGGTTTCCCACTAGCTCCATCCCTCTATATGCTTGTTTATGAGGGTTTCAACTACCTTTTTCCAAATCTATTTCTAATGGACTTGTCAAGGGAATTTCTCTCCCCACTCTAAATAAAATCTCATCAATGGGAATTTTGCTGATAATTCCTTTTTAGCTTAAGAAGAAAATGAAGTGAATATCACTAATGCCTTTTGTTCTCTTGATATTTTGTGTTTAGCTTTAGGTTCTTACATTGAATAGAATAAGACTCAATGTTACAGCATAGTCTCTGGATCCCAGCACCTCCATGGTTGGAGGTATTTTCTTAGAAATGGATTCAACTTGAGGTGCAATTTAAATTTCTTGGCATCCCCTTTTCTTGTCAATCTACTCCTACCACTCTCTAGTCTTATGTTGTGCAACGGGTTGAGAAAAAAAAATTCTTCTAGATTACTAAACCCCTCTCTCTTTTCTGGAAAATTATAAATTTTTTCAAAGGTATTAGCTTCTAGGAATGTTTATTACTCCTCTTTATGGATGCCCTCCAAGGCATCTTATGCCAAGCTGGAAAAATTACTTCGTGATTTTTTGTGGGCAAATACCAATGGTCATAAAGGCTTTCACAGAGTGGCTTGGGATATTTTCTACTCTCCTAAAGATGTCGGGGGTCTAGGGCTTCTTGGCATTTGGATCCAAGGCACCACCTTTAGTGTCAAATGTATCATCTAGAGCTTAGAAGGTTCTAGACTTGGAAAGTCCTGCTTCGCCACTGTATTTGTCAAGGCACTCCTTTTAGCAAGAAAGATTGGAAGAATTTGGGGTTTTAGAGTTTATTTCTTTATTTGGTGCCTGTTAAAATTGGGGGAATTTTGTTATTCAGATTATTTGGAAGGCATGGGAGGAAGTCAAACCCCACCTAATTTGGGTTGGGATGGCTTCAGATCTGGGATTTCTATCAACTCTCATTCCATATGGTGGTCTTCTGTGATTAATTTTGACAATGTGCCTTTTACCATGGTGTCATGGATTAAAAGTATTTGGCTTTTCAAACATGGTATCAAGCTAGTGGGTGATTTTTTTGTAAAGCCACCCATTCTTGGAAGCCCTAGGTGCTAATTAAATCTCAATTCAATCTCAACAATGGTGATAAAGATTCTATTCAAGAAATTCAGAATGTCATACCCATTAAAATGATACACAAGGTGGGAATATCTCCTCTTGTTCATTGGTGGTGTGATTGGCATTGGCCTTCTATGACACCTTTCAGTTGATACAAACCCCGACTTGGGTACCATCTTTTGGCTCCTACACACATTCCTTATGAAAAATTGAATAATTATTGGAAGATTAAATCCCCTCATAGGGTTTGAAAGTTCATGTTCAATCTTATTTGGAAGGCTACTATTGAGCTAAAAGGCACATTTCCTTTGGTCTATTTTTTTACTAGGGTTTTCTAGTTAGCAAATGAATTCAGAATTTGGGAGTTGTTAATCCTTTTTACCCCATTTGTCACAAACTCTGAGTCTCTTTTACATATTTTATGGTATTTTCCTCTTTCTCAATCATCCTAGAAATGGATTCACACCCTCTTTTAACTATTTCATCAAGCAACCTTCACTTGTAAAATTGTCTTGTTGGGGGACCCGATCTTGCTTCTTGCAAAATACAGCAAATATTTTGTGCAGAAATTTAATTCCAAATTTGGAAGATTAGAAATGATTATATGTTTAATCAAACTATTCTTAGTCTAGAATTTTCTATGAATGCTAAAAATATATTATTTCTCATGTCTTTCTTTAGATATAGGTCCAAGAAAAAAAAGTCCACTTGGAAGTGGAGCACTTGCAGGATCTCCTCTCCCACCGGGAAGTGCCACGTGTTCGATCATTTAGGTTTCTTCTCCCACACCGTCACTCCCAACCTCGACACCATTCTCTTCCCCACTCCAACTCTCGACCCTATGGCCAAGGTGCTTGGAAATGTATGCATGCTTGAGCTTGGTGGAGCTCTTCCCACCTCGGTGGCATGATGGTGGTGTTTTTATCTTCTCGGTGGTGGGTATGGGTGGGGACTCCTCCCCCTCCCATGATGGTAGTGGCTCTAGCTGGGGGCTCTTCCCATTAATGGTGGTGGAGGATCTCATTTGCCTTATTCATCTTCAACTTTTGGATCCATATGGGGTTCTATTCCCCTTAATAAATTTCATCACATGGCATTAGATATTTTTTCGGACCGAAGGACTCAATGACCCTTAATCGGGCGATGGATGGACCTTGATTCCTACTTCTCATGATCCCCCTACTTCAGGTTGGGGAGATGTTCCACGTATACCACCCTCCCCTTTTCCTCCTATAAATACCATGTTTTCTTTTGTTTCTTAGCTAGCTTCCTTGTGGCTTATGTAATTTCTTCATTTGGCTTGCTTCCCCGTGGCACGTGTTTCCTAGTTTGATGTTTCTGGGGTGTGAATTCTCCACCCATTTTTTTGAATTTTAATGCGTGTACTTTTCATGTTTTTTATCAATATGAAAGTGTGCTTTCAATTTAAAAAATGTGGGTGTATTTCCTAAAATATAAAAGTGATGTGTTTAATCATTTTAAGGCCTTTACAACCTTTGTTGAAAAACAATCACCATGTTCTATTAAAAATATCTACACTGATAATGAGGGGAATACATAAGTAATGCATTTGGATATTTTTGTACTAATTATGGTATTTTGCATCAATATAAAGTGTCTTACACCCATCAAAAAATGGTGTTGTTGAATGCAAAAATAAGACACTCAAGGATATGGCTATTTATATGATTTAGTCAAATAACTTCTCACCCGAATTCTATGAAGAATCTATAAATTATAAAAACTACATTCAAAATCAGATCCCACACAAAGCAATTTAAGGGATCACCCTTGAAGAAGTTTGGTTAGGTGAGAAACTAGATGTATCTAATTTTTGTGTTTTGGAAAGAAATCTTGGGATTTTATTCCTAGCAAAAAAGGAAATGCATGGAACTAAAAGTAAAGAGATCATATTTTTGGACATTGTGTACATGTGAAGGCATATTGTATTCTTGACGCATCCACTCTTGAAGTAATTTTCCAAAGAGATGTTTGTATTGATGATAAAAACACTATAGTGGATCATGTTCATGATCAATATTTACCTCCCACACCTCCTTCACATAATATGATTTATATGTTTATTGATTTTGATAATGATTCTAAATAAGAGCCTACTCCGCAAACTCCACCTTCACCACCTCCTCCTTGAATTAAAAATTCTCAAATGTATTCATTCTACTCTATAATCGGTGGTGACTTGGCTGGTGATTTGTCTAATCCTTGACGTACTAGATCTGAAAATGTTGATGATGTTGTTTATCACTACACTTAGTCTATGCCTTCAAGAATGGATCTTATGATTCAAGATATCTCTAATAATCCAAGAGCTTTTTCATAATCTTCTATTAATTTATAATGGAATTTTTTTATGCATGAGGAATATTCTTCACATTTAAAGAATAATACTTGGGAGTTGATGTGTCTTCCTAAGGGAAAAAAATTGTGCGAAGTAAATGGGTCTATAAGACCAAACATGATCCTGATGGATCAATTAAAAATATAAGGCTTGTCTTGTTGCTAAAGGGCATTCTCAAGTTGAAGGGGTGGACTACTCGATAATTTTTCTCATGGAGTGATGATGGATTATGTATGCTTTGTTATCTCTCTCGCCATTTCTCATCAGTGGTCAATATTTTAGATGGACGTGAAGAGTGTATTTTTATATGGTGACCTCCATGAGGAAATTAATATGGAGCAACCTCGGGTTTTATGGAGGACTCTTAATTTATTTTTAGACTTCATCGTTCTCTTTATGGTCTCAAACAAGCTCCATGAGCTTAGTATGAGAAGATGGGTGATTTTTTATTATCTACTAGTTTTCATCATTGTGAAACCACCATACTGTATGTCCTAAAATGAGGCGATGATTTATTGATATTGGTTATGTATGTTGATGAATTCATCCCTCATCCCTACCGATGACTCAATTTCTCTAATTTAGTACATTTAACATGAGATGAGAGCTAATTTTGATATGACATATCTATGGTTGATGCATTATTTCTTTGGTATCTAAGTTCATCAATCCTCAAAAGGAATTTCTATTGGGAAAAATAAGTATGCTACATATTTTTTTATAGAGTTTCAATATGGTTGATTGTAATCCATATCCCACTCCATTTCAGTTGGTATTGACTTGACTATTGATTGCAATTCTAACTTAGTTGATGCCACTTTGTATAGACAACTAGTTGGGAGTATTTTGTATCTCACTCATACTTATCCCGATATTACTTTTGTTTTTAACCTTGTGTCTCATTTTTCTCATGAACCACATGAGAGTCACTAGAAAACAATGAAGCATATTTTACATTATATTAAGGGTACTTTGAATTTAGGTATTCACTATTCACCACAAGAATCTTATGATATTGAAGGCTATACTGATTTGGGAGGTTGTTATGTTACATGAAAGTCTACTTATGGTTTATTTTTTCACCTTGGACCCATTCCAGTTGCTTGAGCATGCAAGAAATAAACTACAATTACTTTATAATCCATTGAGGCTGAATATAGAGGTACAATCAAGGCTAGTAAATAAGTTATTTGGATTTTCCAGATACTTGACGAATTTAGCTTTCCACAAAGTTCTCCTATAGTCATATGGTGTGATAATTAGATTTTTAGTTAGATAGCACATAATCCTAGTGAACATCAACACAACAAAAATATTTAAATCCACATGCACTTCATTCAAAATTTAATTCAAGATGGTATTGTTGAGTTCAATTTTGTGTCTACGGCTAATTAGATTGTGGACATTTTCAATAAGCCCTTGACTTCTCATTATCTTGAGTTATAATAAAGTATTGGAGTAAAAGAAGTTTTTATGGGGGATTCAACATGATGAGTTCCTTTCATCCTTATTTTTGTGTTTGTAATGGGTACCTTATTTGGCATAATAGTTGAGACCCTTTCTTTGTTTTACTCCTTGACATTATCTTATGGGAGGTT
Organism: Taxus wallichiana var. yunnanensis; assembly: GCA_018340775.1. Taxonomy (NCBI): domain Eukaryota; kingdom Viridiplantae; phylum Streptophyta; class Pinopsida; order Cupressales; family Taxaceae; genus Taxus; species Taxus wallichiana. Next base: position 614,964,036 of record CM031242.1, on the reverse strand, counting down.
ATTAGTGTAAACACATTTACATTGGGGTCCATGTGAGCTAGATATTTTAATTATACCTAATAAGTTCATTTTAGAGAATATATATATATTTTTTAAAATAATGTTTCGGATATTTTGTTGGCTCCCAAAATTTCCAGGATCTTGTTGAGATATTCTCTCCAATCTTTGGCTTATGGAGATAATCTCATCTCCTAAGATTAGTTTATCCCACCTATTATTTTGCTTTGAGGATATTTATGTTCTGTTATCAACCAATTTTGACTGCGCAAAATTAATAAAAATGGAAATTTTGAATTTTTTCAAAAGTGTTACTTTACATGATCTATCGCTCTCATCGCAATCATCTCATTTTTATGATCATTCCAGTATTCGTTTCATCCATTTTCGTGCGAACTCCTCCGAAAGGTCTTAGACTACATTAAATATTAATTGATTAATTAATTAATTAATTAATTACTCTTTGATTGATAAAATCAATTTTTAATAACTTTGGGGTTTTTAATTAAATAAATATTAATTAAAATTCATTCGACAAGATTTATTTTAATTGCTCGGGAAAAATAAGCTTCCACTTCCCATTACAGGGGATGTCAAATTGGCTTCTTGGACCCAAATTTCCCCTTTCCTGGAAAATTTGTTTTAATTCCCCACTTGTGGGATTTCTTCCCCTGATTGCCAAATCAATGAATTGGCAACGGGTAAAATCTCCGATTTCCCACATGGGAAATAAAATGGAGATTAATGCTTGTAATTGGTCATTTTATTTCTCTACTTCCCCTAGAAATTAATGCCACTACCCGGGAAAGAGGGAAGTTGTTTTAACGGGACGAATAAGAAACGGTGAGAGGAAGCTTCCTAAAAATCCTTCCGTCAAACTCGTTGGAAGAAGTCGTGCAAAGCTTTCCAATTTCTTCTTATTTCTTCTAAAGGAACGTCTCAGAGTAATATTTTATCACATCCCTCAATAAATTTCCACATAGCCAAGATTGTAGAAAGCCACATATTTACTAGGAGATAGTTCCCATGAATGTTTTTCAAAGAATATACATTCCAACAAAGAGAAGAGGTGAGACCAAGGAAGATCCTTCACGCAGGGAGAGGGGAAACAACCAAATAAAATAAAGAACACAACAAAGAGACAATGTACCTTCCATGCACAGCCTAAAGAAAAGGAAATACACAGGAGGAAGAGAAAATCCATGCCTTAACAAAGTAAAATGTAGTTGGAGGTTAATATTAAATAATAACTATTTACACGCATTGGAATAAAATCAGTTATCAATGTGCCAAAGAAAAAAAAGGTGAAATAAATTCCAACATTGAAGCTTGACAGAGAGTTCACCACGCATTGGTCAAATACAAGACAAAGTAGTTCAAAATTCCAACACATTGCACAAAGCAATGAGTCCACACAGGCAGAGATGAATGAAAACAATTTCCCACGCTAAGGCAAAGATAAAACTCCATGTTTTAGTAGGTTTTTCATGCTAAACAAGGAAGAAGTTTCAACACAACAAGGAGGGAAATCAACATATAAAATATTCCACGTAAAAGAAATAAACCATTCTTCCACACAGCCAAAAGAATATTCCAATTTCCACGTGGAAGGAAGAAAGGAGAACAGTCCAAAAAAAGGGACATTTTGTTTTTTTTTGATGAGCATCTCCACACAACCTGAAGGAAAGAAACAAAGAAAGGCCACGCAAGAGGTAAACAACGGTGAAGGAAGAAGTCAATTTTAACGCCCAAGGAGATAAAAAAATAGCATAATAGTCCAAAATTCATATCCACACGCCTAGGAACAACAAGCAAGGGAAATTAAAATAGTTTTCAGTCTCCCACACTGGGTAAAATAGCTAAAGTGAAAGAAAGATTCACCACGCATTCGTCAACATCTCCAACAACAAACAAGAAACCACACATTCTTTAGGTATATCAACATATTTTCAAGAATATTCAACAAGTATAGTCACACATCGAAGAAGTAAATCTCAAAGTACGTGGTCATTAAAATTAGGTGATTTTCACACATACCAAGGAGAATTTTCTCCAAAAATTAAATTAAAAATCGAGATATTAAAATCGTGTGATTTTGTTTATTTAAAATAAATAAATAAATAATTGTCGCCAGAGTCAAAATTCGAGCCTAGTCTCGGTGTGATGTATTATTAAAAAAATTATTAACCGGGATTGGTTATTATTATTATTTTTAAAATAATAATAATAATAATTAAACAATTCATATTATTCTTACATTGACGGGGTTTTAGAGACTGAGCCCCGACCCTACTTGCATTGTTTTACGTGCCTGAGTCATTTTTCTGTAAAATTCATTATGGCTGAAAAAATCTAATAAACTCAGTAGGAGATCAAGGAAGATAGTGGAGAAATCAAAAAATCTGAGCTCAAGTACAAATTCCAAGGAATCATCCCTCCCAGATCCATTAATACGACATATGACAATATCACTGATACGAATCTAGGTCACATCAATGTGCAACAATTCTGCGATCAGGTGAAAACTGAAGGAAAAACCATATTCTTAGATAGGCTTTATCATAATGGTTTACCCCAAGCAACAACATTTCCTGTCTCGGTGCAGTTTCCAAAGCTATTTATTGTTTGTGCGGAGCATTATGATCCTGAGAGACGAGGAATTTTTAAAGATAATCATGAGCCTTTCCTCATAATCACACTAGAACACATTGAGGAATTGCTCAACATACTTGACTTCCCTAAGAATGCGGATATCACTAGAAAGTCAGCACAATAATTTTGGGATGAAGAGCCCCTCAAGTGGAGCAAGATGGTAAATAACAATTGGTTAGTGACCAAGAGGCCTCAAATTGACTGAATTCCTAAATAATTGTGTTGTATTGAGTTTGTAGAATAAATCGGGGACATGATTACTCTCTTGATTCGATTCTTCAATTTACCTTCTACCAATATTTTCCACCAATGGATGTATCCGTTTATCTGTATCATCCTCTCCAAGAGATATTTTGTGGATTGGGCCATCATCATCGGTGATACCCTTCACAAACAATTGATTGAAGTAAAGATGACTGGATGCTTCTACATGGCATCATATCTGACTTACGCAGTGACAAGAAGAAAGTTGTTTTTGGGACTCAAAACAAGAGGAGTCATGGGTCCATCAAATAGTGTCTTCCATTACTATCCGCAACTAAGTTTCAAAAATAGATCTCACCATTTTAGAAGATTTAATGATGCATTCACCTTCCGCGTGATTCAGAATCTGAATCGGAATACATAGGAAATATTTTCTAAAGAATCCATGAATGTCATTTCCCAATGGGGAACATGGTTTATTCAATTTTCATCTTTTTCCTACATTCACGTAAGTGGATTTGCGGGTACTCCATGGAAACTTTCTAAGTACATCAGTGATAAATGGGCATTAATGGATCTTGCACGACAACTATTCCAAGTTCATTGTCTACTTAGTGAAAAACATCGCTCAGAATCCATTTCCCAATCCAAATTGGGGAATACCAATGTCCAAATCTCTTCAGTGCACAACTCATGGAAAAAGATTTTTCCCTCATCATAATTCATCCATATGTGAAGAGAGCCCAATTTGATATCAATGGATATATGTAGAATATTCTTGGAGAAAAGTATCAACATAACCCTACCATGGAAGATTTTTGGGCTGCTGTTCAAACAAACATGAAGTAAGAAGATGAGGATTTTCTCACCTAACCCTTTCTCGAGATCATGGAATTTCCCATCAAGAACCCTCCGATTCATTCGTAAATGATGATGAAGATGTTATTGATCCTTCATATGATGTAGTTGCTTTTACCCTGTTGCCCCAAATTGATTAGACCAAAAGAGATGAATTTTCTCTTGATAACAAGAATCAATCGATTCTTGAAAGAAGCATATCTTGGTATGAAAGAGAACTTGCCAAGTTATAGTCAATTCAAGATCATACTTCAGGATAAAAAAAATTACCAACTCAAGGAGGTCTTCATTCAACCAAAGCCCCTTCTCAATTGACCTCCGTGCCATCCAATCATACGCAATCAACAAGAAAGGAGTGGTTTCCAAAATCCACTTCACCAAATAATGTGTCATGAGAAGAAAAACCTAAGGGTCCTAGCCCCAGTGAAGGAAGAGAGCATGTATCAGGATTCTTTACTTCAAGTAGATATTCTTCTACTCACATTGTTAATAGTTCTCAGAAGATAGTGACAAACAATCCTCAACCATGCCTTCCACAAGCGTACACTCAAGTGTAGGTAGTCCAAATATCAAACACGAACACTTTGAAACCTACGGTTCACGAGGAGATTTTCCCAAAATATCCAAAATGAGTAGGAGGTGGATATTGAGGTTATTTCTCTGGAAATCAAGGTCATGGAAAGGATTCTTATAGAATCTCATGATGTTGAGAACAATGAGAATGTTGCTTTGAGCTCCAAGATTTTGTATGCAGAAATAGTGAATGATACTCCTTTCTAGGTTAATTGCAAGGTCAAGAAAAGGAAGAGGTTTGTCAAGGCAATAAACATTGATTTTGATGTCATTTTCAAACTTTCAAATGATGTCATTCCCAAGAAGCCTAAATTTCTTTCTCGAATAATGGTGGATAGTGATGGAAACAGATTTATGGATCTTGCCATCCCACAAGTTGACAAGGAGCATGATGCCATGACATCTATTGATTATGAAGTTTCCAGACTTGGACTTGGGAGGTCCACATTGGAAAGTGACATGGCGATGGCTTGAGATTCAATTGATATCATGCTAAAGAGACTTGAGGAGCATAAGTCTCAAACTCTCACCTTAAGGTGAAAGGAATCAATTGGTGGAATATGTTCAACATCTGTTAAATCCCATATCATCCAATTTCCCAAGATTACCTAATGTAGTGGATGCCTGATGAAGAAACTCTCAATTTATCAATAGAAATAAACATGTTAGTCCATTTCACTAAATCTTGGCTTTTAGATATTCTCATTTTAGTCCAAGAGACGATCAAAATAGTGGTTAAGATCCATGAAGATGTCAATGCGTATCTTGATCCAGTTCTTTCTTTCAAGGAAACTTTTTTTCTAACATATAAGATTTGATGAGATATTTCCCGGTTTATAGGAGATGACGAGTATGGAATCCTCGCTTTAGCCATTAAAGGAATTCTTTAATTTAAACATTAAGGGGCATGTTTTCTTTGGTGTCTGCGCATCTCAAATCAAGGAATATGCTTCTTGAGGATTCTATGATCCATTATGGGAGCATATGCAATGGATCCTTCACTTCACTCACCTTGACTCAAGAATTCATAGTTAAGTGTTAGAATGTGTTGTATATTTTATATTCTATATACCCAAGAGTATTGTACACCTCTTCCACGAGCGTTAGTAAGGGTCTGGGGCTGGCCCCATCTGGGGGGTTTGAGGGGCTAGTAGACCCCCAATCGGGGGTTCAGGGGCTGGCCCCCAAGAAATTTATTTAGAAATCCCTATTTTTCTAGGAGTATAGATATGTTATTTTTATCTATACATATATATGGGTGGTGTCATAATCCATGAAGTATGGGGAACCGTTATGGGTGTTTATTAGCCCATGGTTTTGGTACCCATTGTATTGTAAAACCACTTTGATGGTTTCTTACTATTTTGCTTACAAATAGCTGGAGATGTAGTAGGGTAAAACAAAACTTGGAAGTACATTATTGTATTGTAAACGGTTAAGTTAATGCAATAAGAGAGAGAAGTTACTATGCTGGGTTTTTTCCCAAAATGGTTTCCTAGGTTAAATCTTGTGTTTTGTCATTTGTTTTCTTTGATTATCTTGAATATTCTGTTCAACATAGCTTCTTGTTTATTAGTTTATCGGATAAATTCTCTTCATTTGGTATCAAAGCTAGGTTTTAGCTTTTATGTGAAGAGTTAGGGTTTCTAAAACCTATGATAAATTTTTCTTGAGTGGGAGCTCTTTGGGTGAATTTTAAGTAGAATAAAATGACGGGAAGCACAAGGATTGAGATCAAAAAAATTAATGGTCAACATTTTGAGTTATGGAAGCTCAAGATGGAAGATCTTCTTATGGAGATAAGTGGATTGTTGTGTTTAGAGTCATGCCTATGGGTATGAAGGTAGAGGATTGGGAAAAGATCAATAGGAAGGTAAGGAGTTCAATCAGATTGTGTCTCAGATTCAGTTTTTTTGAATGTGTCAAATGAGAAATCTACTCAGGTGTTATGGGAGAAGTTGGGGACTTTGTATTAGACAAATTCTCTGGTGAATAAATTGTTTCTCCAAAAGAATCTATATTCATTAAGAATGAATGACGTAGACTTTGTTGCATAACATATGAATGTCTTTAATACTATGGTAAGTCAGTTGATTTTTGTTGATATTAAATGGAAGAAAAGGATAAGTGTATTACTCTTTTGTGTTCTTTACCTGAGTCTTGGGATAATCTAGTTATGGCTATTACTAGTACTATGAGTAAATTATTAATTAAGGATGTAGTTGTGACCTTACTATCAAAAGAAATGAGGTAGAAATCCATTGAGGATTATCAATCCAAGGATGCCTTATATTTAAGAGGTCGTACCCAAGAGAAAAGAAAGAAGAGGCAAGGACAATCAAAGTCTAGAAGTAAATCGAAGACTACAAAAAAAGATTAAAGGAAATGTTAGAACTATGGTAAAATGGGGAATTTCAAAAAGGAATGTAGATCTAAGAAGGTAGAGAATGGTAAGTCATTTGATGATGGTGGATCTTCATATACAAAACCCTCTAATGAATACTTGGGAGATTTTTTTGGTGGCTTCCATCTTGCATGCATGTGACAGTGCATGGTTGATTGACTTGGGTGCCTCCTTTCATATGACACCACACAAGGAGTGGTTCTGTGAATATGAAAATTGTAATGGAGGTGATGTATATCTGGGAGACAAATCAACCTACAATATCATTGGTCATGGGAGAATCAAGATGAGGTTTAAAGATGGAAGGATTAAAACCCTTCCAGGTGTTCTGCACATTCCAGGTTTGACCAGAAACCTAATATCTATAAGTAAGATGAATGATGCAGGTGTTCAGGTAGCATTTAGTAAAGACAGTTGCAAGATGGTTCGGGGTGCAATGGTATTGGCAAGAGGCATCCGTATTGGAACATTGTTCAAGCTTGAGGAAAGAGTTATTATTGATGAGTGCAATAGCTCTATGGTTCTAGAGGAGAAGAAAGTTTCAGATCCAACTCCTACATCTTGCAATGAAGACGATGTTATGGCATCAAAGGATGGGACACATCAGAGAGAAAGGACTTCGTACTTTAAAAGTAAAAGGTATGGTTGAAGGAATTTGAGTGTCCTTTAGATTTTGATTTTTGTGAGCATTGTGTGTTTGGAAAGCAAACTAGAGTAAAGTTCCCTACTAATGCTACAAGATCAGAAGGAATTCTACATTTGATACATAGTGATGTTTTTGGACCTGTAAAAGTTCCATCACTAGGAAAAGCCATGTTTTATGTTAGTTTTATAGATGATTTCTCAAGAAATACCTGGGTATATTTTATTCAGAATAAGTCTGAGGTTTTCAATAAATTCAAAGAGTTTAAGGCTCTTGTGGAAAATCAGACAAAAAGGAAGATAAAGGTTTTGAGAAGTGACAATGGCGGGGAATATTGCTCTAATGCCTTTGAGCAATTCTATAAAGAGTGTGGAATAGAAAGGTAGAAGACAAATCCATATACACCACAATAAAATGGAGTTACAAAAAGGATGAACAGAACGTTGATGGATAAGTGTAGAAGTATGCTCAGTGGCACCGGTTTGGACATAAAATTCTGGGCAGAAGCAGTGGCAACTGCGTGCTTTATTTGGTTAATAGATCACCAACATCTACACTTGAAGGAAAAACTCCATAGGAAGCATGGACTGGTAAGAGACCCTTTGTTAGACATTTACGTGTATTTGGTTGTATTGCTTATATGTATATTCCGAAAGAGAAAAGAACCAAGTTAGATAATAAATCTGCTAAGTGCATATTTATTGGATACTCTAATGGCATAAAAGGATACAAGATTTGGAATCTAGAAACACAAAAGGCTGTTTTTAGCCGTAATGTAATTTTTAGAGAGCTTAAGGAAATTCTAGAGTAGGAAGAAAAACCAAAGGAAGATCATGTTAAAATTGAGGAAGATGAATATGTGTCTGAATTTGATGTGACTACAAAAGATGAACCACAAAGAGAGTTGTTGCATGGGGAATATTTAGATGAAGCAGATGAGGAACCAGAAGATGTTGAACTAGAAAATCCTATCTTAAGAAGATTAGATCAGCTAAGAAGGGCACCTGAGAGGTATAGTCCTCCTGATTTCCATTCTACTTTTGTTTTGTTAGTTTTATCTATTACTGATGATGAACCCAAGACTGTGAAGGAGGATTTTGGATCTAATGAAAGCAAGTTTTGGAAAAATGCTATGGAGGAAGAAATGGAGTCCTTATATAAGAATAATACATGGGACTTGATGAAATTACCTCCTAGAAAAATAGGTTGGTTGTAAATGGGTGTTTAAGAAGAAGTATAATGTAGATGGGAAAATAGAAAATTATAAAGCTCACCTTGTGGAAAAGGGTTTCTCTCAAGTGGAGGGACTCAATTTTGGTGAAATATTTTCTCCTGTTGCTAAGTTACATTCTATTAGATTTTTTTAGCTATTGTTGTTGCTTGTTTTTGATATGGACATAGAGCGAGATGGATGTTAAGACAACATTTTTACATGGTGAGATTGAGGAGGAAATATACATGACGCAGCCAGAAAGATTCAAGATCAAAGGAAAAGAAGATTTGGTGTGTAGGCTGAAAAATTCATTATATGGCTTGAAGCAATCACCAAGAATGTGGAACCAGAATTTTAATAGGTATGTGTTGAGATTTGGGCTCGAAAGAAGAAAAGTTGACCCCTATGTTTATTTTAAACATGAAAGTGAATATTATGTTATCATTATATTGTATGTTGATGACATGTTGTTAATTGGTACTAGTAAGAAATTGGTGGTCATGTTAAATCTCAACTCTCATCTCATTTTGATATGAAGGATCTTGGTGCTAAAAATTTATTTTGGGCATGGAAATAAAAATAGATCGTGTAAATAGGAAATTAGTGTTAAATCAAAGAAAGTATCTTGAGGTGATATTGCAAAGGTTTTAAATGCATGAAAGTAAACTCAGTAGTATTCCTTTTCCTATTGGTTAGAAGTTGTCTTCGAACAATGTCCTAAAATCAAGAAGAAATAAAGGACATGTCTTAGGAACCATATGGTAGTACAATTGGTAGTTTGATGTATGCAATGGTGGGAGTAGTGAGTAGCAGATTGATGTCAAATCCTAGAAAGGAACATTGGACTGCAATAAAGAGAATCTTTAGGTACTGCGTGGGACATCTAATTATGTAATTTATTATCAGGAAAACCTAATGAAAGTAAAACATTAGATCTACATGGTTTTGTGGATTCCGAATGGGGTGGAGACTTGGATATGTGCAAGTCTACTAGTGGTTATGTGTTCAACTTGTTTGGTGGAATGGTAAGTTGGATGAGTAAATGTCAAGCAAGTGTTGTGATATCCACCATAGAGGCTAAGTACATGACAGCTACTCATGCAAGTAAAAATATTTTTGGCTTCATGGTGATCTCTATTGTTGGGTTCACTCAAAATGTTGTAAGGATTGATTGTGATAGTCAAAGTGTAATTTTTCTAGCAAAGAACCCTGAGTATCATTCAAGAACGAAACACATTGATGTTCAATACCATTTTGTAAGAGAAATGGTGGAGGAGAAGAAGATACTACTAAGTAAGGTGGACACAAAGGATAATGTTGTTGACTCTTTAACTAAGGTTGTGAGTGCTGAGAAATTTTCTTGGTGTAGAAAATTGATGGGCTTGAATGCCCTGAGTCTTGACTATATGGCAGTGTAGCCCCCTTTTGCAAAGTATACAACAAGTGGGAGAATGTTAGAATGTGTTGTATATTTTGTATATTGTATACCCAAGAGTATTGTACACCTCTTCCATGAGCGTTAGTAGGGGTTTGGGAGTATAGATATGCTATTTTTATCTATACATATATATGGGTGGTGTCATAATCCATGAAGTATGGGGAACCATTATGGGTGTTTATTAGCCCATGGTTTTGGTACCCATTGTATTGTAAAACTACTTTGATGGTTTCTTACTGTTTTGCTTACAAATAGCTGGGGATGTAGTAGGGTAAAACATAACTTGGAAGTACATTATTGTATTGTAAACGGTTAAGTTAATGCAATAAGAGAGAGAAGTTACTGTGCTGGATTTTTTCCCAAAAGGGTTTCCCAGGTTAAATCTTGTGTTTTTTCATTTGTTTTCTTTGATTATCATTAATATTTTGTTTAGCATAGCTTTGTGTTTATTATTTTATCGGATAAATTCTCTTCATTTGGTATCGAGCTCGCTTTTAGCTTTTATGTGAAGAGTTAGGTTTTAGCTAAGATCCTTACAACCTCGTAAATGAGCATAATCAAAGGTGTTCATTGGAACATGTGGAAGAGCAATTTTCACAAATTTTTAAGGACCTGTATACTCCCACCAATAATTTCTCTTGACTTTAATGGAGCATTGCATCAAATTAAAAAACTTGTTTGAGAATACTCAATCAAAGATGGTTAATCCGAATGATATGTCTAGTAGGATTTTGAAATTACACATATTTTGTGAGGCTATTCTTTGACCAAATGAACCTCCAAAAGAATAAAATATGTTCAAAGCATTGGGAAGGTCGAGATCCTTTCATTTGGAGAAAGCAACAGATCCTAACTTCACCGATGTTTCAAGGAGATAGTTTTCTTGGTATCTAACGAAATGGGAGAGTCCACTTCTCATATGTTTGAGATAGGCGACCCCATTTCAATGGATAAGGAATTGGTTATTATTGTATGTTTTAAAAGTGGAATTTTAAGAAAAGAATGTTGTTATTGAGGTTGCTTTCAGAAAACTGTGGATGACTTAAGTGATTTCGATTTTTAGTTGCTTTAAATAATAAAGTTGGTTGAAAAAGGCAAAGGTCACTTAAGTGCCCTATTTAATGTTCATGTAAAACCCTAACTACTTTGTAACCAACTTTTGGGTTATAAAAGGAAGTGAGGGGCTCATTTGTAAAGGGTGACTTTGAGAGAGGATAAGAAAATAATTTTGTGTGCAAGCTTTGTTTCAGGAAGAAACTTTGTGTTATTTTGTGAAAATATTTTGGAGTTAATGAAATACGAACTTTGTGTCTCATTCATTGTCTCTTGTAACATTTGATGTTCTTATGTTCATTAGATGTTAGATGTTTAAATCTTGCATGCAAATATTGTATTTGATCTTATTGTCAATGTTATTAAGTTGTTGTTCTTGTTCACAGTGATCAAGCTTTGCTATTTACTTGCTCATGTGTGTTCCCTTTTATTCATTCTCGTTTAGCTAATGCAAACTCTATTTTATTTGTGTTAGTTATTGTTTGTTCTTTTCCATGTAATATTAGGCTCTATTTTTACCTAACTCTTGCATGTTCCTTACATTCATCCCTTTCCTTCATTTCATTCCATCTCCCTCATTCACTTTTCTTTCCATTAATGTTCCAAAACACCCCCACATACAATTTTGAATGTACAGTGTAAATATAGTTTTGATTTTCAATAAAGGCAGCCTCACTTTCATTGAGGAGGGACTTCATTCCCACACTGCTTCATTTCATGTCATTTTCATGCATGAAAATCCATATGCTAACATGTTATACACCTATTTTTATGGTTCCCAGGATGTGAAACATCTTGAGTGTAATACTATTTTTGTCTTCAGATTTATCTCGCAACTTGCATATATTGTGTTTTTTTGCTAGTTGTGTGCTTGATTTCACTACTAAGATCTAGTTATCAACACTTTTAATGAGAAGCGATAAATACGCTTTTAAATGTATTATAAATAGAGATACTTTTAGAATTTTTCAAGCAAAGTTGTGATGATGAAGTGAACTTGAATGTAATTCCTCTAATTATAACTATGTAATTATTATGAATGAACTTGACACATTGGTGCAACATAGAATTTATAATCATGAAAGTGTAAAGCAAAATGCAAACTAGACTCATGTCACATGATGTAAGATAATATGCCACTAAAAATGTAATATCAAAGGTAGTGGGGCTGATTTTAAAGGGGAAAAACATACTTGATGCATTTTTGAGGAGCAACTATGAAATCATTCTTAGTGTACCCAAGAGAGATTAGTAACATAAAAGTGCACATATTATTGGGAGTATTGTTATCAACCAAAATATTTATTATAGGATGTTGGTCAAACAAAGCGGGGATGTATAGTCTATCGAAACTAACTCGATTGCCATATCCATACTATCAAAGGTAATAAATAGAAAGGGGTTTTGGTAAAAATAGTTACAATCATTGTGTTGAACATTTAATCATAAGATGGTGGAGGTAGGATATTAGGGTAATAATTTTGGACTTATGGGGTAGATTTGACAACATCATCATACTCTAGAAATGGGTGACCAAAGATTTTGTGTTTTATTTTATTATTATTAGTATTGGGTTGAGGTGTAGTCTCATATTTTATAGTACTAACATTAGGTACATCTTGGATAACATGAAAATGCTTAAAATAATTTTTAGTGGAGTAAGCAATACATCGGTGATAGTCATAATGATAATTAACATCGAATCTCTTACCATGGGGTGCACTTGTATCAACCTCAAGTGGTGGAGGGAGAGATAAAAGGTTACACTCAAGTGATTTTTGATGAATGTTTTGTGGTGCATAAGGTAAATGAGTGAAATACCATCAAGAAGGTTATAATTTTAGCTTCATAGGTTTAGATATGATGTTGATTGTGGTTTTAGCTTTAGGTTTATCGCTAATAGCCTTTCTCTTAAAAGTACCCTTGGTTTGAAAATTTTGAGTAGAGGTGCTACAAGGATGAGAAATATACTTGAGTTTATTCATGTAAAGGATCTTAACATCACGTTCTTTCAAATTATGAAAAATATGATCAAACGAATGAATATTTTCAAATATCAACAATTCATATAAAGGAGCAAGGAGACTTTGAGTAAATAGATCTTGAAATTCAATATCGGCCAACAAATTTCTCATCTTTATAAGTGTATTCTTATATCATAGAACATAATTGTTAATGGGTTCATTGGAACCTTGTCATATTTTAACCATTTGAGCATAAGATACTTTATCACAAATGTTAATAGAAAATTATGCTAGGGATTGATTAGCCATAGGAGTGAATTCCCTTATAGAATGCATGGGTAGATTATAAAACCATTATAAGATAAAATATTTGAGGCTTTGATAAAAATTATTAGTAAGTAATGTATCATTGGAATAGTGGTAAAATAAAGTAATGTGAAACATATGAAGGTTCTCTTTAGGATCAACCTTACCATCATACATAGGAAATTTAGGAGCAACAAACCAATAAGTAAAGGGTAGGAAGCCACTTCAAGTGCAAGTGGGTTATGAAGAAGTTGAGTAAAATCCATAGTATGAGAAGAAGATGATGTGCGATGTTGAATTTTAATATTTAAGCTTACAAAGTATGAACAAGGGATTCATTATCTTATGTGTTAAAAGAAGAAACATCTGAAGCAATATTAGTTTAGTGGTCATAGGAATAGTCATGGAGATACTACAAAGAGGAGGATTAGATGCCTCAAAATGAATAGGAATTTTCAATGTAGGGATGGATGATATATGCATAGTAGATGAAAAAGGATGATTAGGAAATCCAAAAAGGGATCGAGACATTATAATATTGATCACAAAAAATAGTAGCAATAAGAATACAAATAAGAGGCCCAATGTGATGAGGGTTTTCATGGATTTGTGCATAGAAATTAGAGACCATTTCAAATCATGTATGTGGTAAGTCAAAGGAAATGGGGGAACAAAAGGGGGTCAAAAGTGGCCACTTTTTTCTTGAAATCAGAAAAAAAAAAAAAAAAAACTTTAACTAATAATTTCGCATGTATATACTCAAAATTTGACAATGTGATAAGAATATGAATCGTAGTGCTCGAATCTAATTTATAAACTACTAATTTTTTTCAAATGGTGGATATTAAGAAGGTTAAATGTGGTGCACAAGAAAAATGAGACTATTTTTAGTAGACAACATATGACACTAAGGAGAGGGTGCATAGAAGATTCACATGTGGTAGCAAGGCATATTTGAAGGTGTGAAAGGATAGGGAAGGAAATGCATGTGAAAGACAGATTGATTTGGGACTTATCCATTTTCATGGTTACGGGCTATTTTTGGAGATAGCGTATGGAGCACACAATGGGATGGAGACTTGTGCGACACAAAAATACTATTTTGGGAAGAGAATCTACTAAGATCCATGCATGAGTTCGAGTTAATAATAGGATTACTACTGCCAATTAATTGTAAGAGATCTATTATTAGCACACTTACATATGTGCATGTTATTGTAAAGGTGCATGACTATTTTCAGCATGTGACCTATTTTGGGAAGTGCATAAGTGGTGAAGGGAAAGTCCCCACCCTTATAAATATGTATTAATCTGTGTAGTTAGAGAGACACTTTGTGTATGAACTATTGTGGAGTTATGTTGCCAAATCTGATGCATGCATAAACTTATGATACTACTTATTGTAAGAAGCTTATGTATTTACTTGTGTTTTAATATAATGGAGTGTATTGGGTGAATAATGGTGTTAAACATGACTGTAATTGTAACTTCATTATGTTTATTTCTTAATTCATTATTCTTTTAGATATAGATCTAAAATATGCTCCATGGAATGTTTATGCTATTTATGCATCTAAATACATTATATCTTCATCATGTTCACATCTTGTACAAACAACTCTAAGGAGGGGCCTGGTACCTTTGCACGCTTTGGGTGAGCGCTAAGCTTAGGCTAGGTGATGTACCAGCACACTTGGGTTATTCGTGGTAAATTCTAGGATATATCATTGGTTTTGTTGCTTTGAGACCTCTTTTCAGTTTTTTCGGGATGGTTTCACGATGAATATATACCGATTAAACCTAACAAGTGTTGAGGAGTGGATAAAATATCTAGAAGAAGAGTACGCATGGAGGTTCAACACTGGATCTGAGTTTGACGCATGCATGTGGGTGGAAAATAATCAGATGACTATTTATATGAGATCTTCTTTCTTATTTTCCCGATAGACTTGTACGAGTGGCTAGTTGTTTGTGTGTCTAAATGGAATTGTAGGTATTGCACACTTGTCTAGACATAATAATAATTTCACACCTTTTATGATGAAGATATGATTTTGACACACATTGTGGATACTTGGTTCCATGGTGTTTTGAACAACTATATTCTGGAGTACTCAATTTCCACTTATTCTTGCCTAGAGGTAGTTGAGTTCCAATTTTTATGGTATCCTAGGGGAACTTACTTACAAGGCATTCCACTAGCGATCAAGATCTTGATGGTAACCCTAAACTTAGAGGAAAATTTGATGGCTAGCTAAACCCCACCACATGCGGGGCAGGAGTAGGTTTGGTGAAAGATAGTAGACCTAGCGGCAAAAAGGTAGAGAGAAGAAAGGAGGCTTAAGTATAATGAGGTGCATAAGAGGGAGATAGAGAAGCAACGTGACATTATAGAGTGGATGACATTGAGGAGAGAGATGTCTCATGAAGGATTTGGAGCTCACGTAAAGGTGGGGAGACAGAGCATCAAAACTCCCCATTTGGGCAAGCATGACAAGAAACCCTCATCGACCTCACATAGGAGCACGCCAATAGAGATGACCTAGGCCACAAAAAGCATCTAAATCTACCTAACAACCTAGCCCTTACACTTGGTTTTCTAGTATCTAGTACATCCAATAGTCAACAAGTTAATTTAAGTAGTAGGGAAGTAGGAATAAGTCACATAGCAAGTACATCTATGGCGGGCACATCATCTACATAGAATTTGAGCACGTAGAATTTGAGGCTCAATTCATGGAGTAGTACCACCACACACAGGACTATAGGATTTTAGTACAGTACTACTATTGGGACACAAGGAAGTACATCTACTGGTCCACTTCTAGATACATGTGGAGAATCGGGGGTATAGTTTGCTCTAGTTCTAGTGGATTTGGTGGCTCTAGAGGAAGAGGTAACACGAAGGTTACGGATCATGTGGATATGGTTTGCACACCAACACCTTAATATTTACATGGAGATGTCTCTTATCTTTCGAGTATATGGGCATAGAAGGTGTTGTTGAACATGTGCACATGTGTGGAATCTTGTGGTGCACAAAAGGAATCACGGCTTTCGAGCTCAAGGCATGTCAATTTGTAACTAAATTATAAGGACATGCACATAGTTGAGTACGAGGAAGTTTGACCAAACTTGCATAGATTATGCAACAATCAAAGATGCATTCCTTAAAGAGTTCTATATCCTTGAATTTGAGAAGAAGAGTATAAGTGCGCTTGAGGATATTAAATAAGGTACTACTGAGAGTGTCCAGGAGTATGATGCCCATTTTAAAACACTTTTATCTAAGCTTTCTTATGATATTCATGCAATCCAACATGCACAATGGTTTTTGGTAGTTTGATCACACCTTTTAGAAGGGTGTTGTCACATAAGACATACACTGATCTGCTCGAAGCACTTGAAGAAGCTTTGCACACTAAGAAAGTTGGTAGTATAGACATTGGAGTCAACCCATTCTTGGAAGCACAAATTATAGCCATGGAAAAGTAGTTAGAGAAACTATCGGTGAATTCAGCACATGAGACATGCACTGGGAGTTAGTGTATAGACCGTGAAGTGGAAGGGCACACCAAAGATAGTTGTACCCATAGAACAATACGTTCATTATTGCTACACTGTGAGATATGTCATCTAAACCTTGACGCCAATCATGCTCATTATATTACACCACGTGATAAGGAAAATGTATCATGTTATTGTAATATTTTTGGTCCATGACTCATGATACAAAAGACTTTAGATTGATTGGTCAGATCCATGATGCTCTAGATATTGGTGTGCAATAGACATGAGTATCGAGATAACTATAAGGGTAAAGCTGAGCACCAGGGATCATAATTACATTCAATCACACTATGATCGGAATGAGGGGCACTATGAAGGAGGATGTGGTAGAGGTCGAGGATACCATGGTGGATTTTAAGGTTGAGACCATGGTTATGGATGAAGATAATTTCCTCATGGAACCTCCTTTTTACATGCGATCACCCGACCACTTCAGTGCAAATGTCCTCATAATATTACATGTTATTTATGTGGGAAAAATCATATCTATGAGCAATTCATGTATCTATATGAGCATCTTAGCAAGCAACATGAACAAGAGAACAAAGGTGTAAGGATGTTTAAGGTACAATGCGTTGTGGAAAATCGGTGGATGTCAAAGTTGGCACCGAACCTAAGGTATTTCTTGTGAAGATCACTATACACGTTGAAGCATGCGTACTAGAGAAGTGTTACAGTAGAAGCCTACCATCACTAAGGAGGATGTTTTACATATAAGTTATCTGGATCCTACGCACCAAAGGAGGTTTATCAGGAGACCATGGAAGTACTCAGAGACCTTCAAGGGGAAATACAATGTTTAAAGGAGCAATCACGGAAGATGGAATAGAAGAAGGTAGCAGAGACGGTCTAGTCAGATATTGATGACTTGAAGGAGGTATGCAAAATGCTACACTAGGAGAATATCATTCCATTACTAGGGAGTTGGCTAAAGGGAAACACTCCACGCATGAATATTGAGAATATCTCCCCCATAGCTTAGATTACAACAAGGATATCAATCTAAATGTTGTTGTTGATGGATGACTCTTGAGTAATATATTGATTGACAAAGGCACGGAAGTAAATGTGCTTACTTTAGATGCATGGGTACATATGGGGAGACATTCATTGAAACCATCTTATAATGTATTGTTTATGGCTAATCGAAAGAGGCCACTCCTATCGGAGTTTTAAAAGATGCATCCATTACTATACAAGGGGCCAAGTTCACTAGTGATTTTGAGGTTTTAGCACTTGCAGAATCGACAATTTCCCAGCTCTGCTTGGGTGCCCTTGGTGTTATGCGAATAATGTTGATCTTCGGTTCAACAAGGGATGTATCAGTTTTGAGAACAAGGAGGAGAGAGTTATTATCCCTTTAACAAATGGGAGATATGCACCCTATATTAAGCCTTTGAGTGAGAAATATCTGAATAGGATTTATGTACGCACCATTCGGGACCCGAAGTTCTAGATCCATCTAAGGAATCCTTTAGGGGAAGATGTGTAGTCTATTAGTGATACTACAAGTATTTTTTGATAATTGGGCTCATGGTACTTATGAGATGGTTGGACGTGAAGTAAGGAGTACATTTGTATGGAAAATCAAACCTCGTTGCATCAAGAGGATAGGTAACAACTTTGTACCTCAGTACACTAGAGAAGGAGACCCTATGGTATCCTTGCATACCATGGAGGAACAATGGATAAACCAATTTGAAAGAAGAAATATGTTAGCATATACCCTATGTGGGACATCAACATATTGGTGGGTGGTTCACAGGGATAATCTTGTAGAATGGAATGAAGTCAGGATTGCTCTTACAACTCGGTTTTCTAGGAGTAATGCACCTACTCAAATATGCACTTATCATGGTAATCAACCTATTCAACACCATGTTCAGTAGTGTGAGAGGCTTTAGAAAGAGGGGCAGAAAGATTTACCACCCTCACTATGGGTGCACAAACTTTATTCCACTTTACAAGGTTGCGTATGCTTTTGGTATGTATATGCAAAGCTACATAGAGAAACTGGAAATTGGTAAGATTTGATTGTAGGAATGGTCTATACTTTTGACTACTTCTCTACTAAACCTCCAGTAGAAGAGGCATTAAGGGTTATAAAGTGTTTAAATATGGGAGACTGTGTAAAGTTAGAAGAACTCATTCAAGAGTTATGTGAATAGAATGAATCATGAGCGCGCTTTGATGAAGAAACAAAGACAGATGCCACTCTACTTAAGCATGCTTTCTTTGAGAAAGAAAAAGGAAAGATGGTTTACATAATGGATGATGAAGTAGAAAATTTGGATATAGATCATTCAGTAGGTATGCGTGAGGTCATGGATAGTGCGGATAACAACGTATGTGCCTATCATGAACCTATGAGGACAAAGAATTTTAATATTAGTATGGATATTGAACCTAAAGAGGAAATAATTGAGGATTATTGGTCTGAATATGAAGTGGCAAAGATAGTGGAGTTGTTCCATGATTTTTAGGACTTATTTCCTAGGGGATACCATGAATTAAAAGGAGTGCATGAATCATTAGGAGAGATGAAGATCAAGCTTAAGGAAGGTGCACGCTCGGTCAAGAAGAGACCCTATAGGATGAACCCTAACCTGCGTGTAAAAGTTAAAGAAGAAATTGACAAGATGTTGAAGTCTAGCATCATCAAGCCCCTAGAATAATTGGAGTGGGTTAGCCCCATGGTTATCAGTATAAAGAAGTATGGTCAGATTAGGATTTGTGTGGATTATAGAGAACTAAATGTTGCATGTGTGATTGATCCCTTTCCTACACCTTTCATAGAGGAGATATTAGAAGGCATTGTAGGGCATGAAATCTATTCTTTTACAAATGGATTCTCTAGGTATCATCAGGTCCAGATTACATAAGAGGATCAAGAAAAAAAAACTTTCACCACTAAATGGGGAAATTTTTCATATACTTGTGATGCCCTTTTGTCTGAAAAACATGCCTATTGTATTTTCACAAATAGTTGTTCAAGCATTCTAGGATTTTATTCACATTTTCTTGCAAGTTTACTTGGATGATTGGACGGTGTATGGTCTTCTTAAGGATCATTGTGATAATTTTCACTTAATGTTTGAAATATGTAGACAGTTAAGAATCTCTTTAAATATCAAGAAGTGCATGTTTGCTACACCTTTTGGCACTCTGTTAGGGCACATCATCTACAAGGAAGGTTTGTTAGTAGATATAGCTAAGGTTGTAGTTATTATAGGCCTGGAAGATCCTACTAGTCAGAGTGAGGTGTGCGGATTCTTAGGTCACACTAGGTATTATAGAAAATTTATCAAAGGATATGCTAAGGTTTCCACACCCTTGGAAGAGTTACTAAAAGGAAAAGGGAAATTTTATTGGGGAGAACTGCAACAACGCACATTTGAGACATTAAAGGAGAGACTTACTATAATGCTTATTATGTGATTTCCCTCATGGGACCAACCGTTTCATGTACATGTGGATGCCTCTGGCACGACCATTGGCATGGTGTTAGCTCAGCCTAGAGAAGGTATTATAGATCATCCTATCTATTTTTCTAGTAGAAATTTGACTCCTGTAGAGCATAATTATACAACTACTGAGTGCGAGGCCTTGTCAATGATCTATGCACTACATAAATTCAAATAATACCTTCTAGAAACACCATTCATATTTTACACCAATCATATGGCATTGAAATACTTGGTAAACAAGCTTGTTTTACAGGGACACATATGTCGATGGGTACTCTTATTCCAAGAATTTGATTTCACAATTGTAAAACCAGGAAAAGTAATTCTGGCCCAGACCACTTATCAAGAATCCAGTCAGGGGAGGATGTGCAGACAATTGAATATACAATGTCGGATGCACAATTATACAAGTTATAACACACACCTTCAGAATTAGAGGATATTGCTATCTTTTTACGTATAGGTATGGTGCTAGAAGGAATGAAATCCTTAGAGAAGAAACAACTTGTAATTCGTGTGGCACCTTTTATGTTGATTAGTGGTGACCTATACAAGTTAGGCCAAGATGAAGTATTGCGCCGATGTGTACTAGAGCATGAGTGCATGGACATCATGGAAGAGGCTCATGGTGGTATTGCAGTGGGAACTATGTAGATGACACTACCGTGTGCAAGATTCTACTCATTGGATTATGGTGGGAGACCCTCTACAAATATTGTAAAGCATATTGTAAGGCATGTGATCATTTTCAATGCATTGGTAAACCTAGGAAAAGAGATGAAATTCCTTTAATACCTATTCCTAGTGCAAATCCATTTGAGAAATGGGATATAGAATTTGTGGGTCCTATTTCACTAGCCGTGCGTAGAATTGGATCGCACTACATCATCACTTACATAGATTATCTTACAAGGTGGGAAGAAGTAACACCTACCAAGGATTATACAATAGCTACAACAATCAGGTTCTTATGGGAAAATGTTCTTACAAGGTATGGATGCCCATTGAGCTTGACAAGTGATAGGGGTACACACTTTTTGAATGAAATGATCAAGATACTATTGGATGAATTTATGATTGCACACCATAAGAATACACCCTATCATCCTCAAGAAAATGGGACTGTTGAGGCCTTCAATAAGATTTTGATCTAGACATTGACAAAAATTTGTGATGTTAGAAGGAAAGATTGGGATGATAAATTTTTCTGTCAGTGCTTTGGGTGTATAGAACAACATATAAGAGATTGAACAAGGCCACACCCTTTCAGTTGGTGTTTGGCAAAAGTAGTTCTTCCTATGGAATTCATGTTACCTTCTTTGTGTATTACGTGCACTAGAGGTCTAGCTGATGAGAAAGATTTAGAAGAAAGAATTGATAAATTGATACAGTTGGATGAGAGGCGCATCATATCACGCTTTGAGTCAGAAGTAGGAAAATACTAGGCAAAAGGCATGGCATGATAGGCACATCAAGGAAAAAATCTTGAGATGAGACATATGGTGCTTCTTTATGACTCTAAGTTTCTATGCCATCCACGCAAGATTAAAGTGCATTTTTTGGGACCGTATATTATCACTCATATAATTGAATCAGGTGCTTATTAGTTAGACACACTTGATGGAATACGGTTACCTAGTTACTTTAATTGGAGTAGGTTGAATCCCTACTATAAATAAGTCTTCTTGGTGTTTTTAATAAGGTGGTGTTGTCATTTAGACTAGGTTTTCATTTCTGTATTTCCTTTTTTGTCTCTATACTTTATCAGTTTAGTTTGTGTTTTGTGTAATAAGCGTGTTTTTCAATTACCATTTGAATAATTTTTATGCGCGAGAGGACTATAAATACCTTTGGAGTGGGGTGGTTATTTACTATTGGGTACACATAAAGGAACAAATTGCTATAGGTGTTATTCAAGTTTGGAGAGGATTTTTTAGAAAGGAGATTGCTTTAAAAAATATGACCATAGATGGAGATAAATGAGAGAATATTATAATGTGAGGTAAGAAATGAAAATGGAGACTACCAGGGAAGGCATAGTAGTGAGGTACTCAAGTGCATGGAAGTGTGCTATAGATAAGCATGTAGCTAGAAGGTAGGAAGGTGCGCTAGAAGGTTATAACTTGGGCGCAAAGATGTACCACACAAATATTATGAAAATGGTCAATTAATGAGAGGATTATTGGTTAGTGAAGGAGCAATAAATACACTAAATTTTTTGAAAATCTATATAAGAACATGATGTAGGTTCATTTTTACCTTTTTGATCACAAGTATTTGAGTGAGCTAAGTGTGATCAAGCCGAGCAAGTCATATTGAGGTGTGGAGAGTGTGAAACTAGACGTGGAGAGTGGATTATTGTGTGGAAGAGGCTTGCATCCCCATTGGTGAAGGGTTTGAGTGAAGCAGAGGCATTGAAAAGAAGCTAGGGCACACGGTTTCAAGCTAGGGCATGTAGATTTGAGCTAGGGTTTGAACTTTCTCATTACGAAAGTGAAAAGGTGGGATTTTTACGATAGTAGAAGATGAAGTTGAAATGGCTCCCAAGAGTAATTTTTCGAGATGCAGTACCTAGAAGGTGTGATAGTTAGATAAGAGTGGGATTCCCACATCCACAGGTGCAAAATAAGTGACTATAACCACCATACATCTGATAACAAGAAATATTTGGACACATTGTTGAATACAAAGACAAACAAGTGTATGGTGGAGGATATGCCAGTATACGAATACACTGGTGAGAAATTGTTGAAGAAGGTAGGATTTTATCAGTTGTATGAGCTCCTATATTTTGGAAAGTACTAACCATTATACCAATTGCTGATGAGCAGAGTCCATGAGGACTTCTTCTATTTCACCGAACAAAGGGTTAGAATCACAATAACCTTGATTTCGACACTGATAGGATTAAAGGGCACATGGGTAGACCTTGCTAGTGATCTGACTAATAAAGAAACAATCATAGAGACAAGAAAGGAGTTGGGGTATAATAAGGGTTTGTGTGGAATGGACATTAATAAATTAAAGAATTATCCAGTGGTTTAGGCAACCACGCATCTAGTAACCAAGTTGAATGATCAAGAGAGATGGTCACAGGTGAATACCATGTGGCTACATATTGCGAGGAGAATTTCTTAGGGAGTAGTCTACAACCTATCGTGCTACATTGCACATACAACATTGTTGAGGAAGCATGCACAAGAGAGAAGATAATTTTTGGCTCTATCCTCATTTCCCTTTTTTTGCTGAAATTAGAGTGCCTGATGGGGCAAACAACAAGATCTCGGGAGTATCCCATGGAAAAGAAGTCCCATGCGGAGGTTTGAAAAATATTAATGTGAAGGATCAATGAGTGGGTCGTTTAAGTAGAGGGCGAGATGTAGTATGATGACCAAATTTGCATGGAATTTGAGGAGTGGCGCATTCCTAAGGAGCACCACTTTAAAAGGGTATTAAGAAGAACAAGGACCCAAGGCATGGGAACCCCACATCCTATGAGGAGATCACCATGACTCTCTCCTCAAAAAGAGACAATTGAGAGGAAGAAGAGAAAACTAAAGTTGAATGAGGAGGTGGAGTCTGCAGAGAGCACGCTTGGAACCCTTGTACAACTAGAAGATGTGGAAGAACCTAGGGATGAGGATATGAAGGATGAAGAGGAAGGTACAAAGGAGGTAGAAGAAATAGAGCATGATATTTCTCAAAACATTGAAGATCCAACTCCAAACCTTAGCGCTCAAGTTCCTAAGGGGCCAAGAATGAGGAGAACAAGTGGGGAGTATGTTGGGCCAAGTATGGGCTATGTTGAGGACACTAGTAAAATTGTTCACGCCCATTTCCAGAGCATAATGGGCCTTAAGGGGTTGTATGGATGGGAGTTGATGGACCCAGACATGGCCACTATGCATGCGAGGAAACAACTATCCTAGTCCATGCAAACTCACATGGATGAGCCCGATTTTGATGTATGTGAGGAGTCATGTGTGTCCCGAAGAATGAAGAAGGCACTACAGAAAGGGGCACATGACTATAAATCCCACTCTCATGTCTAATGAGTAGGTGAGAAATTCCTTGGTTAAGGTATCTTCGAAGTGGCGTGGAGGAACATAGATAAGGTTGCCACTATTAGAGTGCTACGAGAAGATAATAAGGAAAAAGTTGTAGAAATAGTGTGTCTAAAAGGGGAGAAGGACTTAGAATAAAAAGAATGAATCCTTCATCAACATGGTAGAATAAATTGGTGATTATGTCCTGAAAGCAAGACCGCACTTAGAGTCTAAGGTACCTAAAAATTTTCCTTCAGCTATGCATTATGTGCATATGTTAGTTGATTTGGTGCTTGAGGATGGACCAATTCGCATGCCAACGCCAAAGGACCCTGAACAGGAAGTAGAGAGAGAAAGGGCCTCCATGGTTAGAAATATTTCATCATACAAGGCATTGCTCCAAAATTTACAAGATGAGCTGAAGAAAGCAGACCAAGCTTTGAACATATGCGTAGCTCTAGATGTAATGATTAGGATCAGAACTATATTGGAAGATAATGAAGTTCTGAAAGAAATGAAGGATGAGACTTTAGGGCACGCAAAGAGATTGGCATTAGTGAAGCAAAAGCGTGAAGCCCTTGCAGTAGCACAACATCCGCATAAGGAGAGGTTGGATGAGCTTGGAAAGCTCATAGCACAAAATATGGATCTTTTGGAGGGAAGGATGTTTGTTATGGCTAACATTGTCATAGTATTACGAGAATGAAAAGGGAGAGATGACCCAGGATGAGTTGGAATCCATCACTACAGACATTCCAGAGAAGACCGAAACACATTGGATGATTGACAAGCCTTGGAGGCTGAGATTAAAGAAGAATATCTAGAGTTGATCCTCCCAGTTGAAGTAGAGGGTGCTGCAAAATAGAATTCCATTCTTTGTAAAGTAATTCTTTACATTATTTCCATTCTTATTCTTTATTCTTTAGGCACATCAGGAGGAACACCATTGTCCTGATGGTAATGTAGTTTAGTGTGGGGTAATGTTGAGCAGATAGAATATGACACTAAGGAGAGGGTGCACAAAAGATTCACGTGTGGTAGTAAGGCATATTTGAAGGCGCAAAAGGATAGGGAAGGAAATGCACACGAAAGATAGATTGATTCGAGACTTAGCCATTTTCATGGTTACGGGCTATTTTTGGAGATAGTGTACGGAGCACACAATAGGATGGAGACTTGCGCAACATGTAAATGCTATTTTGGGAAGAGTATCTACTAAGTGCCATGCATGAGTTCGAGTTAATAATAGGATTACTACTACCAGTTAACTGTAAGAGATCTATTATTAGTGCACTTGCATGTGTGCATGTTATTGTAAAGGTGCATGACTATTTTCAGCATGCGACCTATTTTGGGAAGTGCGTAAGCGGTGAAGGGAAATTCCCCACCCTTATAAATATGTATTAATCTGTGTAGTTAGAGAGACACTGTGTATGAGCTATTGTGGAGTTATGTTGTCAGATTTGATGTGCACATAAACTTATGATACTACTTATTGTAAGAAGCTTTTGTATTTACTATGTTTTAATATAATGGAGTGTATTGGGTGAATAATGGTGTTAAACATGACTGTAATTGGTTCTTACATGGTTGACTTCATTATGTTTATTACTTAATTCATTATTCTTTTAAATCTAGATCTGGAATATGCTCTATGGAATGTTTATGCTATTTATGGATCTAAATAAATTATATCTTCATCATGTTCACATCCTAGAAAATAAAATCTAAGGAGGGACTGGTACCTTTACATGGTTAGGGTGAGTGCTCATCTCAGTTTGGGTGATGTGCCAACACACTGGTTATTCGTGGCAAATTCTAGGTTGCATCACTATTTTTGTGTTAAAAAGATAACATATTTTTGTGTGTGTGACCCCATTTTTATTTCCGTAAACTATTTTACAAATATCTTTAGTAGAAAGTTAGCTAAGACCATAAATAACATCCCACTAATTTTTCATATTTTTGGATGAATATATAGTTTTTAACTAATTTTCAAATTGAACACATCTTGAAAATGAAATATTTGTGTGTGCACCTCCCTAATTTTGAGAAAATAGTTGATTTTTTAATTTTATTTGCATGTATAATGAATTTTAGATTAATCCTTTTTTAAAAAAATTGGATGAAAAAATCATAAATTATGTATTAAAATTATACATGTGTTTTCGAAAGAAAAGAAAAACTAGTAAAAGAAATCAAGGATAAGATTCTTAAACTAATCGTATTTTAGAAAGAAGTATATCGTCACAAACATAAAACATAGCTTAACATTGTAGTCTTATTTTTTTAGAATATTTTTTTATACCACATGAGAAATTGAGGCATACAATTGAGATTGTTATGTTTTTTGTAAAACACGATTTATTCATGGATTACATAGTCTAAACCTTAGGTTTTGATATCCTACGCAAATACAAACTGATGCAATGGTAATTTCCATTCCAAAAAGCTATAATGTCCTCGCATTATAACACACATAAGAATGAGGTCCAAACACTAAAAAAATAAAAAAACAATTATTTTTCTCCCACTAATCACTTTTGTCTGCCAGATATCCTACAAAATTGTATTTTTCTTGACAATTTTGTATATTTTGTCTTATATAGATTATTGTTTTGTGAATATTTAAGCATTATTTGAGATATGAGTTTGTTTTTATTGTTTCTTATATTTCTAACACTCATTAACATTTTTATCAATTGTCTTGTGGTGATAAAGATATTTGAGAATTATGGGGAGGAGACCACAAAGGAAAACACTTGAGGAATTGGAAAAACAAAGGAAAAATGCAAAAAGGGTGTGAAAAAATGAAATTGAACATGTCTTTACCAGATATTGGAGATGTTTACAAAGACTGTCTATCATCTAATAAAGCCAAGAAAGAAGAAAAAAAAGAAAAAGTGGAGTGAGTGAAAAATCCATTAAAAAAGAAATCAATGTATGGAGATGAAGGTATGTCATCTCTTCCAAATGAAATTAATAGTGTAAAATATCATCAAACGCTAATTAAAAGGATCTCAACTGAGTTGACCTCTTGACTAGGTGCTGGTGTCCAGAGATAGAAAAGGTAAATTTTCAAAGGTCGACTGGGAATTAGGGTGTGCTGAGGCCAAGAAGGAGACCAGAAAGGAACCTAAAATGCCAAAGGTAGTGACCAATTAGTGTTTTTCTCCCTTAGGAATCATATGAATTTAATGTATATGATTAGGACCTAGAAATGTACCCAAAGTATGTGATTTAGTGTCTACAAGTATTACTATATTTGGTATGTGAGGTTGGACATATTGATTGGTATGCATTCATTAGATTTTTCATTGTTGGTCTTAGATGTTCTTAGACCAAGGGTCTTCATAATAGGTCTAAAATTAATATTTTTCATCATTTCAAAAATAATTGACATCTTCTTGTTTCATTTAAATCATTAAAAAATGTTTTCCATATCTGATTAGATTTTCTTCTACAAGTGTGTTCACTAATCTTATTAGTCATTGAGTGTAAAATATTTTCATTGCTCGCTCCTTTTAGATCCTTTCTAGTTTTAGGGCATCCTTATCTCTTAGGGGTCGGCCTTTTAGTGATCAATTATGAAATTCAAGCAAGGGAATCATATAAATACAATGTTATGGGATCAAATTAAAGGACCAAGCTCTAATAATCTACTATCACCACCTAAGGTTGCATCCAAAGGCATCTAAAGAGAATCAAAGCATCCATCTAGCTTCACTCAAGGGACAAGGGACTGGTTATTCTACATACACACATAGGAGGGAAGTTCATTTTTCCATATACACATCTATTTACATCTAGCTATTACTCGTTATCACATGTGTCACGCATAATAGCTACCTAGGGCATGATTCTACACACACGTGTAGAACTACATGGAGTCTAAAATGTAGTGCAATGCCCAGATCCTAAGTTCACTCAATTTGAGTGACCGCCAGTGTAAGTTTGACTCCCCATTTGTAACTTTTTTTTTTTTGGGATTTGATGTATGTGGGGTTTTACAGGTTATATATTTATTGTAGGTTATCAAGAACATCGGTGATCACTATGCGACATTATAGCGACAAACAACAAAGGATTGCGACAACTTAATGACCCTATAAAATTCATTTTCTAAGCATCTGCGCAGACTTTGGCACCTAGATAGGGATCCTAGTGCCCAAGCATCCTAGTACTACCCTAGGCACCTTGGTCCAGCCTCCTTCTACACTCCTACATTTTTGGGGTTCATGTATGACCTCCTACATTTTTACCACTTCTATACCTTCGTACATTCCAAGATTAATTACAAAATCAAATAAGTATTCTATCTCTCCATTACACTTAAGGTTTTATTTATCTTTCTTATTGCTTGTGTCACTTCATGTACTTTATTTCTTTATTTATCATTGTGAATTTGAAATAGCCTATCTAGGGTTTAACATATCTTCATAATTTTTTTAAATCATTTGGTGAACGTGACGTGAATATGATATAGGTATGTACAATTTACGCGTCATTAGCTCCTTACTTGATCGGACTTATACTATTTCTTAGCAAGTATCGATGCTTCTCCATTTGTCTTTGACCATGACAACAAAAATCTCCTAAATGATATTACATGATCTTACTCTTCATCATACATCTAAGGGGCATAATATTGCCCCACCCCACCCTTATTATATCATTAGGTTTCTACCACTTCTATAATCACATTCCATACCTCCTACTTCACATTTTTAGAAATTCATCTCATGTAATTTGATACACTACTTGTATCATCATTACCCTATGATGTACTCTTGTGCTAAGGTTCCCACTTGATTGTTGAGGGAATTCTATATACATGAACCTCACACATTACATGTTTCACACTCTGTGCATTCAAAACAACTTCTTCTCACATTTATTATCGCACACTCAACACACTTAATGTTTTACGACATTTCTTACATCTAATACTACATATTCTACATATTTTGTGCTTTATTCTCTCATCTATTACTATACCTACAACATATCCTTACAATTGGCACATTCAATGTACATCATTCTAGCGTCGCATTCTCAAATAACACACTTGCATAGTTTTCTAGCACCTTCTCCTTGTGCATCATATTGTTATATTCTACAATATATGCTTCATGATCAAATCTTTCTAGCGCACACATCACTACTCAATGATGCACTATAGTCTTATTATTCATACTCGAGTGCTTTGAGGGTCTAAATCTGAATTGAACCTCACCACACTTGCATCATTATAAATTCTACACAAATCATTTTTTTACATCCTATGCTCCAAGCCCCACAATTAAATATTGTCTATCTTCTCATTCAATCTTTCTAATATCTTCTTCTTTCAAGTTACATTACACCATTCTAGAATATACACTTTGTGCTCTATTGGTTGAATCTTTCTAGCATACACATCATTCAAACCATTTTCCTATGACACACTCATGTTCTATTGTTCATTCTTGATCTTTGAGGGGTCATTTCTAAATGAACCTAATCTCACTCATGCATACATCTACACTCAAGGGGAACACAACTCCCATCACATTCACACTACATACCATTCCATTACACTCATTCACAAAGCATGTTGTATATCTTAGTGACACATTGTTCTTACCCACTTATACTCACATGTACAATTTTATTACTATGTTAGATGGATATATTGTATGCCATTATATTTTCTATACACATGTGTTGGACCATTATGGCCATTAGACACAAACCTAGAGGCATTAATCTTTTCTACAATCACCGATATAAGATCTACGAGAGACGCTTGGTCCACATCACGAATCTCACGGGGAGCACTTTGGACACATATGCCAATAATCCCCCTCAACCTTACTTGGGTGAGTTTCAAACTTGAGACCTGTTTCTCTAATACCATTTTTTGGACCACGATTACCATTAGACCAAAACCCGTAGGTATTAATCTCTGCTACAATCCTCAAAGTTAAGATCTATGAGAGGCATTTAGTCCATTTCACAAAACTCACGGGAACATTGGACTCACATGCCAACAATATATGTGTTCAATTTCCTTCTAATTATGATCGTAAAATTTACATAAATCATTACACGCAGCATGGATCCTTGGCATTATACCTCTTACCAGGTCTCATTGCAGGATCCTAGGGGCATCCACTTTTGTACATATTACAAGTGTTATTGTTTCATTTTATACTACTTACTATTTACTAGTATACTACTATATCGGATCATACACACTTTTGACATATTTTATATCTTTCTAACATGATAACAGGTGCTTCATGTGCAAAATTTTCTTTGCATAAAACATTTTCCACCATGGTTGTATAATGATTTGCTTACTATTGCTTGTCACTATTTGTCATTGTTTTCGGGTTTTTCCCTATGTCTTGTTTGATCATTTTTGTATACTTTTGGCTTCTTTGGTCCTGATTGTCTTGTGACATTATGAGAAAAGTCCCATGTTTGAAACACACTTTTCACTTTATTAACATTGTCTTTTTGTTTGTTAGCTTACATTGTTTTCTATATATGTTTTATCTTGTTTGCACTAATATTTGTTTCCGATCCATTATTTTTCATGTGCCTTGGTTTCTACCAAGCACATTCCCTCCTACATATCGATATCAGTTCAGCATGGGGTCCTCTTTTGGGTCACATCCTCCTAATGACGTCATATGCACCCCAAATGAGGGGGCATTTATTGGGTGAATCAATCACCCCATTCAACAATTTATAGTCTAAGTTCAACACAATTCATCACAGAGTCAACACAGTCTATAGTCTCAGATAGGGCTCAAAATCATACTTGGGTCCTTATTTGAGCACGAGACACTAGCATTCAAATACATACTTGGGTTCCTAGGAACTTATGCCCCTTCCTAGGTGCCTATGACTAGGGGAAGACGTACAATTTTTCTTACATCAAAGCACAATTTACAACAATTCAAAAGGTAATTGGCATAGTCCTACAACACTCGACATGCATGCATTTCAACCTCTTTTCTACTTTCATGTTGGATCGAGTGGATCGGACTTAACACACCATCTGAAATGGTTTTATAATTTGGTAAGTGGTCAAAAGTTGGAGAATGACACCAGATCTTTCTCTATACACTTGTTTTGTACTTAGCACATTTTGCATGAGATCACCCAAAAAAATCACATTCAACACAATTGGCGTGAGATTACCCTTAAAAATCATTCTCCTACAACATCTTCAAGATCCTTTCTATCTCTTTTATTGATCATAGATCAGGTGCACATGTTCCTTTTACTTTTCATCATTTTTACACACTTTTTACATGCATTTCATACATTTGGATCGAATTTTTCTATATACACATATTTGATTACTTGTTCATTCTTCTCTTTTGCAAGTTTGTCCTTATGGGAAGTAGTATTCACATAAATCACAAATAAAGTGACATAAAAAGTAGGTACAATGCAATATAGACACATACACTCTCCACCCCTAGGGTCATCATCACTTTTTACTTCCTCTTCTCTAGCTTCCATGCTTCAATTTTTTATCACTCTATGTTATTTTCTTGTCTCCTCGACACACTTTCATCATCAATCTACATGGTTATCAAATACACATCTCTTATCAACTTTATTTTATCGATATTTCTCTAACCAAAATAAAGTGGGGGAAAATGTAGACACTAAATCACATACTTGGGTACATTTCTAGATCCTAACCACATACATTGCATTCATATGATTCCTAAGGGAGAAAAGAACTAATTGATCACTAGCTTTGTAATTTTAGTTTCCTTTCTTTTCCTTACACACCCTACTTCCCATCTAACCTTTGACAATTCACCTTTTCTAACTCTGGATGCGGTGCCCAATTTAGGATGTTAACACCTAGGCACCCTCATGCCCTCTAGGAGGCTGTAGACCTCTTTGTATCTTGTTCACTACTTTTGGGTTCTTTTTAGTTGTTGGGCATCCTTATCTCTTATAGGTCATCATTTTAGTGATCAATTAAAAAATTCAAGCAAGGGAATCATATAAATATAATGTTATGGGATCAAATTAAAGGACCAAGATCTAAGCATATACTATCACCACCTAAGGCTGCATCCAAAGGCATTTAAAGAGCATCAAATCATCCATGTAGCTTCACTCAAGGGACAAAGGACTCGTCATTTTTCATACACACATAGGATAGGAAGTTCATTTTTCCATGCACACATCTATTTACATATTCTACATCTATTTATTACTCATTATCATGTGTGTCACAGTTAAGAGCTACCTAGGGTACGATTCTACACACACATAGAACTACATGGATTATAAAATGTAGTGTAACACCCGAATCATAAGTTCACTCAGTCGTGTGACCATCCGGGTTAATTTTTATTCCCCATTTCTATCTTTTTCTTTCTTGGGATTTGATGTACTATGGGGTTTTCGGTCATATCTTTATTGCAGGTTATGAGTGATATCGGTGATCACTATGTGACATTCTAGTAAATACATCGAAGGATTGTGACAACTTAGGGACCCTAGAAATTCATTTTCTAGAGAATTTGCATAGACTCTAGCACCCAGGACATGGATCCTAGTGCTCAGTGCCCCATTACTACCCTAGGCATCCTGGTCCAACCTCCTTCCCCACTCTTACATTTTTACGGGTTCGGGTATGACCTCCTATAATCTAGTTTTACCATGTCTTTACCTTCGCACAATATAGGATTAATTACAAAATCAACTAAGTATATTATCTCTCCATTGTACTTAGGGTTTTATTTATCTTACTTATTGTTTGTGTCACTTCATGTACTTTATTTCTTTATTTATCATTGTGACTTTGAAATATCCTATCTAGGTTTTAACATATATGCTTAATTTTGTTAAATCAATACTACTTGGCATGTTATTACATCAAATATAGTAAGTAAATCAACAAAAAGTCTTTTTTAATTAGGAAAGCAAGTAATGTACTAAAAATAAATAGGAAAACACTAGTGAAAGCTCTCGGAAGACATGAAAGAATTGAAGAATGGATAACGATGAATTATGGGCATTCTCTAGTAGATTGCCATGGAAACACAAAGACATAGTTGAAGAGTTAAAATAAAAAATTGAATAAATTTGGAAAAATAATAAAAGGGTTTCACCTAATGAAAAATACATTTAAAAAATAAGAATTGGTTATCGAAATCATGAATCACATCCCAAATGTTTTTTGATATGACTGAAAAACAATTTTTAATAAGTTTAAAGAGGCTCATCCCAAAATAGAAATTATTCAAAGGTATTTTGAAATGGAAAAACCTTTTTATGTTAAAATAAATCACTCATAGACTACTTGTTTTTATAGGATCCATATTGAATTTTCTATGCATTATGATGTTTTCGGCATATATGTGTTAATTTGCATATTGAGAATATTTTGTAGGAGTGTATGATAAATGTTCCACCTAAATCAACAAGATATTTCATCTCAAGTGTTTTTGTACAAGAGAAGGAAATTTTTATAATAAATCATGTTTAGAAGGAACTTGTGATAGTTGTGGTGGTTTGTAACATTTGCAAAACTATATACACAGAGAGAATACACATGTAATTGGAAATGAACTAGTTAGTTTTAGAAAATACAATTCGGTGGCATACAATTCAAAATATGGTAAAGAGGCCAAAAGGTGTGAATTAGTGAGTAAGATATAAGTGTATCAGATTTTATAAATATATTTCAATAGAAGATAGTGTATGAGTATTAACGACATACATACATAGCTCGATGGTTAGATGAGTAATTTAGGTTATGTGAGGACACATTTTCTCTTAGTATCATTGTGTGAGTTGTTGGTTTTGAGATAACTATCCTGCATACATCCACAAAAATGAAGTCAAATCGTAATACTACAACTCTATTTAGGTTTCCATATTTGTGCATATAACAATTCACTCACGATCTCGAAAGCACATAGGAATACATAAAGATTTTGAGGAAGTATCATTTCTATATTATTGATGATCATACACATTAATCAGATTTTGTGCAAGGTTACTTTGATATCTTCTATGGAAATTTGAATAATAGAAACATCATATTTGATAAACACATCACATGGTCAAATAGTTTTACATAAAAATTCATGAATGCATGAATATTCTAATGGTTGAGAATTATGTAAAGGATGAGTGGTGTTTAGTTTTTTTGGAATTTCACTAAGGCTAGACATGGAAAAAGAGAGCTTGATGGTGTAGGAGCATGTGTTAAAAAGATCCCTAGTAAGAGAATAATTGAAGTAAAAATATGGTGCAAATTTGATTGATGCAACATCCATCATGGAATGGTGTAACTCAACAATGGGTCCAGGTAATGAGGGTAAGTCTATAGTTCGTAGGTTTTTTTTGGTTGGTAGAAGAATCTAATTTAGAAAAATATGAAGATTATTGTACACTAATAAGATCTAGTGAGTTGCACTCTTTTAGAAGTTCAAATGCAGGTTCATGGATTATTCATACAAGGAAAATGACATGCTTTTTCTCTTCATGTATGTATTCATTTTGGGATGAGTGTGAGTCAAAATATTGGGTCGATGAATGGTGTTTTAGAAAATTATATCCAATTGACACCTATTAACTTCCATAAGCTATATAACTCACAATGAGAAAAATATCAGTTAACATTGACCATATATTAGATCTAGTGCAACCAGGTATTATATATTTGCATTATTTTGTTAAAATTAATAGTTTTTCTCATTATGTAACTTATTTATGAATCATTTATTAAAATTAACTATTTTTTGTACAATGTGATGTAGGTCATGTTTATGTAGTTGTTGTAGAAGAAAATAATAAAGAAGGAATAACTTATTATTTGTCTCATTGTGTTGAGGCAAAAAATAAATTGATAACCCCGATCATAAATGGATAAGGCCTAAAATATCTTATCGAGTATTTGGTTATTACTGAAACATGGCTTAGAAGATACCCAATGAAGAAATCCAATGTGTGATTATTCAAGGACTTTGACACTCATAGAAATATTATTCATTATTCTCACCTTATTGTTACATCTAATTTTCAATTGGTTAAATAAGGTGGTAGAGTTTCTTTGAGGAGAATCACAAATGGTGCAACAAGCCACGACACCTAACTTTGAGGCCATCTTAAAGTACATCAATAATAATCATGCCAAGAAGGCACACACAACTTCTTATTTCTTCATGAGGCTTCTAGATCTCAATATGTATAAGTTACATGCCCAAAAATTATTAAACCCATGGGAAAATAATGAAATATGATTATGATTTGATTATGATATCCTTACGGTAGGCCAAATATGAGGGAGATGTGAATTTTTTCAAATAATCCATAGCTCGGTTGCTAGAAAGAAATGACGATAATAAGCATATTGTGGGACAAATTGTGGAGCATCTGAGAACCTTGAATTCTTATACTGACTGGTTCCTAGAGCCCAATGTGACACCTTTTCCCTCAATTGAAAATATCTCTCATATCAATATCTTTAATCCCCCAATTGATCAAGAGAACTCAATGGTACACCATTCAAGGAGAACCAATGATAAATGGGTGGAGACCATCCTTGAAAAAATGAAGGTATTATTTCTAAAGATTATACCTCTATTCAATTTTTTCCTCACCATTGTTTCTAAGGTAAAAATGATGAAGGATGATATTGAGAAATAGAATTCCCATTGGATTTGTGTTTTCCCATTGGTATCTAAGATGAGTTGTCTTTATTCTCACTCCTTAGTGAGAAATAATTTATTCACATCCATTTAGGATAATTGGTCTCACTTGTGGCCAAAATGATGAGATCTAGATGTGATATGATAAATGATGTCATTTTAGAATGTGATTCTTATAGGGAGCATGCATATAAAATCTTTGAAGATGTCAGTAAAACTATGAAAAATACCATGTCACCTCCACTTAGTAAATAGTCCTCCTTGGAAGAACTCCATAATTCTTTCCAAGAATTGGTCTAGAAAGAGGCACGAGATCCTTTCTCTTTCAATGAGGATACTTTGGAATCTCTCACAGAAATCAAAGGCTCCATCTATAATACCACAAGGGATCATTAAAAAAATTCACACCATGTAAGACTATTAGTTTAATTCCTAAGACTTGGATCAGTGCTTTGGGTCTTGTTTACATCCCATGGGAAAAGAAGATGGAACTCACAACAGATCGGTTCAACAAAGAGGTCAAAGGTGATGAGTTCATCCCTAGGGCATTTCCACATAGTTTTCCAAGAGTAACCTCTTCATCATCAAAATAATTGTCATCCTCTGATTGATCACTCTCTTCTTCTCTCTCTTATTCCCTCTCTCTCTATATTCTAATTCTTTTTGGGAATGTACTTTTTGACTTTTTCATCTTATTCACTTAAGTGACCTTTAATTTAACATTGTAAGAGTTTGTAGACAAAAAATATATGCACTTGGGTACATTTCTAGGTCCTAAAAGCATGCTAGCATTTACATGATTCCTAAGTAATAAAACTAGTAATTGACAACTCTCTTTAGCCTTTTACTTTTCTTTTGTACTTTTAATGGATTTACACATATTTCGTTCGTGTTGGCATTTAATTGTTTATTTTTCTATAGCCTCGGACACTAGCGCCTAGTTCAAACATTAGCTTCAGTACTCCTATCTTCCTAGGCACTCATGCCCCTTTCACTTCTTCATTACTTTTTATTACTATGGGTCGGCCTTTTAGTTGTCAATTACAAAATTCAAACAAGGGAATCATATAAATACATAGTTATGCTTTTAAAATGAAGGGTCCAAGCACTAGCATTACCTATTATCACCTAATATTGCATTCAAAGGCACAAGATCATTTCAAAGTAATCATCTAGCACATTCATTCAAGGGAAAAGGGATGCATACTTCTGTATAAACAACATAGGAAGGGGAGTTTATTCTATTCCATCCACACATTCTATACATTGTTACATTATAGATCTAGCTCGTTATCATTGGTGGAACTTACACATGGGCATCCTAAGGCATTATCACACACATAAGCATAAAGAACTACATTTAGTATTAGATGTAGTGTAGAGCTCGGTCATAAGTTCACTCTTCAGGTGACCACCGGGTTCATCATGACTCCCCATTCTACATTTTCCTTTTTAGTTTTAATGTGGTTTGTGGGTATGTGTAGGTGAAATTCTTTCTTACATGTTACATGTACATTTAGCGATAAAGGTGAGAAATCCATGCAGCGATTATTGACCAACATCGAACCTCCTCCCACATAGAAAAGACCATAAATAGACCATTTAAATAGATGTTAGTTCCCATACACAATCACCAAAGACACCTAGCCACTCTCACCCGTCAGTGGGCACTTCTTTCCTACTTAACAGTGATGAATTTATCTAACCTTAAAGCTTAATGATCTCGGTCCCTAAATTATTGATCCTTAAAACTCTTACACCTATGAACACAAGATTTAATCTTTGTTTGGTAAGTATTATCATACCTATCTCAAACCTTGCTTCATTATTCTTGAAAAAATGGTGCTACTCAGATTTGCATAAAAATTAATAAAAATCTTCTTTGAAATTGGGTCAACAATCACCTTACTAAATTAGTATTTACCCTAATGAGCCATACAACCTTGATATACACAATATCCTTTAATCACCACTTCATGTCACAGAGCACTACCAACACTTCTTCACATGATCATGTTTTTACAACATAAGCTATGAAACAAAGAACTGAGACTAAGTCAATAGATTCAAACCATACCTTCCATTATTGGTTTGTAATTTTTTCTCGAAAGAAGATTACGGTTTCCCAAACCTTGAGACACCTTATTACATCTTAGAGGATACTTGTAGCCCTTCCTAAATCCATTTTTACATCTCATATTGTTCTTTCACTTGATTTCACATACTTGATCCTTGTCATACTTTACATAGTTATAGAATATCATGATCATTATGGAGGAAAGAAGATATCTTAATGAATCATAAACATCAAGCATATGGTGTGAAAATACTTTTCAATATATTACAACAATGTTATCTTAACTAAGAAACTCATTTATGACTTTGAAAACCCTAACCTTATTTCATAATTCTCTATACAAGATTTAATATCAGAATTCTTACTTTTCATCAGTCAAACTATGAAGAAATTCTAAGGAGATGAGAGAAACATACCTTGTTTAAGACTCAACTCACCTTACCATGAATGCACAGATCTTCAACACATCATTCATCCTATTAGACTCATATAAGAGAGAGGACCCTTTGAGAAACTTAAATCACCTTTATAAAACTTCCATATACAT
The DNA here is from genome assembly GCA_018340775.1 of Taxus wallichiana var. yunnanensis. Classification (NCBI taxonomy): domain Eukaryota; kingdom Viridiplantae; phylum Streptophyta; class Pinopsida; order Cupressales; family Taxaceae; genus Taxus; species Taxus wallichiana. The sequence goes on along the minus strand of CM031242.1, from coordinate 614,925,340 downwards.
ATGTTCCAAGATTTGAGGTCATCTAAGGTCTTCACAACTTTGTATAGACCTGCAACATCTCTTGAGTATATCTCATCACCATTCATGCCTTGGATTTGTGTCCTTCATATCTAAGAATGCTTGTAGACTTTAATGTGCATACACATACCTTTAACCAAGATGGAACTCCTTTTTCTCAAGAACACATATTTTCACATCTTTGACCATCAATCCTTTCAATCCTTGAACTTGATAGGCATAAACATTGTTAGAGAGACATGAGAGCATATATACACGGTTTTCAACCTTATTTTAGTGATAATATCCACGTTTAAACATTTGATGATGAATGTATACCTTTTCAAATTATTTTCTCAATCCTTGGAACAAAATATATCATTCAATACTTTGGAACTGACCTCAAGAGGTATTAGGACGTCTTGAGCATTGTCACAAACTCATAAACCTCAAAAATCAACCTTGCATCCTAAATACCATCTTATAAGTATTTAAGTGGACTAAGAGAATTTTCTAGTCATACCTTAGCATTTAATATGCATGATCAACACTCTTAGTGGACTTCAAAACAAGGAATCATTCCTTTAGGCACAACTCCTTTCTTATTTCTTAGAATTAGGCTTGAGACACCATCTTCATACCATGTGTGTACAATCTAGACAAAGCATCTTTTAATTCTATAAGCCCGCTTCTTTTGAAATTTATATCAATCCATGGGATTGAATTACATACTCACTCCTATCTTCTCACATTTATGATTTAGACACATAGATGGTGTATTGGTCATGTCTTCTTGCATACCATGATTTTTTTAACCACTAAAAGCATAGACCTATGACCCTATTAGTGATATACTTAATCAAAACTGAGAAAACATATCATATGTTCTTATAACATCAAAACATGCACCAAATAGATACCACCTTGCTAATACTAACCTGACCATCATGAAGACTTTAATCTATAAACCAACAACATGTTTACAACTTGAGGTTCTACTAATAGTATTCAAGATATGACACCACAGACTCTTCATGGATGACACCATAGCAAATAAGATCTACGAAACTCAAATAACTACCAATAAAAATAACTCAAAACACATAAATAAATCACATCCCATACCTTATGACTCTTGAAGTATCCCAAACTAGCCTTCTCAACTTCTCATGTATTGGAGACTGAATAACAATAGACACATATGAATTTCCTCAACTCTTGGTTTTTCTTTTAGAGAAAACATACCTCCTTGGTCTGATTTGGACTTGATGAACTTGTTTTCCATCTTGATTGAACTAGTCCCTTCTTTGAAAAAATTCATTTGATCATTCTTCTTACTAAGAACCTTTGATTTTGAAGCATCCTTTATATATTTCTTTGAATATTCAACTCTCATACTCTGAGAATCAGTTCTCTTGACCTCATTTTCTTGATCAACCATCTTCTTAGCCTTAGGATCTAACATGATAGTCTTAGAATCATTCATGGAACTGATTTTCCTCTTGAATACTCTTCCATTTTGGACTTAAAACCTATTGTTAACTCTTGGAGATTCACATTGGTGACAAAAACTAGTAATGTGTCCTTTTTCCGATACTTGAAACACACAACATCCTTCCAACTTTTAGGCTCATATACACTAAGGTTCCAACCACAATCCTTAGCTTTGTGACCATACTCACAACATGAATAACATTCACCTTTGAAGATACTTTCACCATTCTTAGAAGACCTTCTTTTGCAATCTCTAGCTCTGTGACAAATATAGCAATAACCATTGAAGGAAACACCATACCTAGTTGCATTAGGTTGTCTAATAGGATTAGACCTTCTTAAATCAGTCCTCTTTATCTCCTTCTTAATTGCTTGAGAACTTGGTCTAACTTTATCATCATTTTCAACTTGCTCTTTTTTAAACCTAGGCTGTTTTTTCACTAATATCCCTTTGAATCTCTAAGATCTAATCAAGAGATTCAAATCTCTTCTCTAGCTTGTCATACATCTTCAACATATTGGATGCACCTTCTAAATTAGATTCTAGGGCTTTCAAATTTTCTTCATACATAAAATAAGCTTATTACTTTTCTGTTAGGGCTTTAGACATTCTCACAAATTATGATTCCAAACCCTTAATGGCTTGCCCATGCTCCATCTCCATGCAAATTATCTAATCTTGTAAGTGTTTTGCAAAATTCCCCTCCAAAGGTGATTTTGATAACTTACATTCTTATCTTAAACTTGGATAAGGTAAAAAAATTAATGAAAATGGAGAAAATTCAAAGTTCTAAGGCTTCCTTTCCTTTGCACAACTCCTCAATACCATACTTAGCCCAAAAAATTAAGAAAAATAAAAAATTTGGGCTTCTTTAGTGTTTTGCGGGTTTCTTGGGAAGTGAAGGAATGGTTCTCCTGGACATTAGTTCCCAGTAACATAAGTTGGTCCATAATGGAGGAGAAGATAGTGTTGTGTAGGTATTCTAGGTCCCATCAAAATAGGAGGAACAATTCCCATGGGCCCTTGGTTTTTGCATGATTCATTTATCTGCAACAAAGGAGTTTGGGGATCAAGTTAGTGTGTTATAGAGATTACGAACGTGGAAGTGGAGAACAAAGCACCGGGGAACGAACCGATGACAAGGCGGTGTAGAGTGTTGTGAAGAGATTGGGGGTTGCACAGTACCAAGATCATGGGGGAACTATTCTTCCCCAAAGATGATTCTCTTCCCTACAAAGAATTGATGATCCATGCGAGAAAATCAGGGCCCGATGGGAACAAAGGGAATGGTTCCAAAGTTCCATGAGTTCGCTGATCCACCAACACCACAAGGCTCAAACATGATTATTGTGGACTATAGCATAAACCTTGGAACCCCATGTTCCTTTGTGACCCCTTGAGATCCACATGGCCGTATATTTTTCCCATGTGATCTAAATTTGAAAAAAATAGTACCATTGGAAATATCTCAACATGCACTACAAAGATATGAAAACTGAAAATATTGATATAGGTGAGGGTAGGTGGGTGAAAATAGGAAAACATCTCTAGCATTAAAATATGTAGATCCATGTAGCTCAACAAAAAACTTGATGAAGTATGGTGTTTTTTCCTTCTCCCACAAGAAAAGCATCATTGGGGAATGGTATTGTAAGGCTTCCCATACCTATTTTCATAAATTAAATGCATGTTGTTGGTGGTTGAAAGGGAAAATATGAGTTTATCTCTTTTCTCTCTCTCTCTCTCTTCTATATATTGTAAAATATCTCATTTGTGAGGAGAGGATGTTCTAAAATGTAAATAAACTTTGTCAAAAATTGTTTCGAAAGCAATTATTATTTGTAGACCTTCATTTGGGCTTGGAAATGTGTTTTTGTGCCTTCTTCTTCACATGTAATGGTCTGATGCATACTTTGAAAGCAATAAAATATTTGTTTTGTGGTGTTTCTCTCAACCCTAACTTATATTTTGTTGTATTTCCTTGCCTCTCCATTCTTGATGTTGTATTTTGTGCATGTATTTCTCACTTACAGTTCATCTTGTTTTGTTTCATGGAGAATATATGGTGAATGAAGCTTTAGGTATATGTCACCTTTACTTGGCCTCTCCCTTCTCCATTTTCTTCTCCCTTTTCCCTCATTAGAGTGTCTTCACCCTCTTCTTGGTGCTATCACCTCCTCTTAGCTTAGGATTTCCATTTTATGCACCTTTCTCTCTCCCTAATCCCTTGGATTGTTAAAATAGGATTAGATAGCTACTTTTACTTTCTTAGGAGTAGTTTAAAATTGGGAATAGGTAGAGGAACCAGACTTCTTTGGAGGTTTTTTCAAGTAGAAAGTCCCAAAACTTGAGAGACAATCCCATGTTACCCAAAAACATTGATTTCTCATCTATACATTCATGAAAAATTAGAGGGTGTTGTTTTTATGTGATAATCGTAGCTATGAATCAAGGAATTCATAACTTCATAATTCCTTCTCAAGTTTACTTCAACATCTAAAGACTTTCCCATTTCTTGTGCTTCAAGAGGATCTCCTTCAATTTGCCAAAATTTCTTCACAAGGACCTTCTTTGATACCAATTGTTGGAAGCACAATAAAGTGGGGGTAAATTAGTGCTTTAAACCCTTAAAAAATTTCATATTAACTTTCATGCACCATTAACATTTAACCATCCATTAATGTGAATTTAACATCATAAAACAATCAACCACATAAGCACAACCAAGAGAGAGTACACATGAACACAAGATATAAGTGGGAAACCCTCAAGGGGAAGAAAACCCACTAAAACTCTGCTTATATTACACAAAGAAAAGAGATTTAGCGAAGTGTCAATTTCACAAAGAACACCAACCCCTAGTTTAGTAGAGTACCAACCCTATAAAGAGCACCAACCCCTAGTTTATTGAAGAACCAACTCCAAAAGAGGATACAACCCACTAAGATGATCAAGCATCAACTCAATCATATTTAGATGAAGATCTATGATATAATTTTGCTACAACAACTAAAAGATATAACTAATTCATCTCACACACCTTCAAACCCTTTTCTCCTAACTCACTCAAACTTGGACTTTCACGAACTGATTTGGATCAATAAAATTTCAAACTATATCCTCATCACTCTTAATATTTTCAAAAGCATTCTTATCTCTATCTTGATTCCCTTAATCCACCTTTAATTCCTTACCTAGGCTGCATTTTCCCCTCTTACTTCACTAGTTTAAATTTGAACCAAAACACTCACTTTATATGCTTCTCATCTCAAAAACATAACATAGGTTAGTATATACCAAATAAAACTTAAAAACACAACAACACACTCATACAAATTCATTAAATGGACCCATGTAGGTTGTCCATACACCAAGACAACTAAACAAGCCAAAACTAGCTCAAGACCCCAACACCAGGCTCATCAAGAATCTCCAAACACATCACCATAATTTTTCAAGTCTCCAAAGGCCTAAAACATGTCAAATAAATCATAAAAACATCATCCATGCTCAAAAATTACCTTTCACCAATCATTTTCTTCATAACTCTATCAAGAAGACCATTTCCTACTCAAAACATTTGTTTCAGGAACCAGTCTTCACCAAACATGCTCAATACCACCCAAAACACCTAAAATATTCCATGTAGCCACTCATTGGAAATACAATGACCTGTAAAACACATAAATTCTTTATATACCTTATGAAATATCCAACAAATCAAACCACACCTATTTTCCTCTTCACTAAACTAAACTTCCTAGAAAGTAGGTTTGGAAACTCAATTGGTTTGCATATTTGATGATAAATTCAAGACCTCTAAATTCCTTCAATAGGAAAAAAATCATCCCTATTCACTCTCTAATATATATCAAACATCATCTAATCCAAAACATGATTATTCTACATCCATCTTCTAGCCAAAGCAGTTCTATCATGAAAAAATCAAACTAGGTCTTCACAAAATGAGTTGGTTCACCTATCAAAATACCTCATAAAGAGATAAACCATATATCATTAGAAATTTATATGAATCTAATTTCCATAAAATCTTACATTTCCTTCCAAATCCAAGTGGAAGACCTTCAACTAAATCAATCTTTGTAATTGCTCTAAACTTCCTTTTCAACCCCAAAGAGTAGTCTTCATAAATAGGGCACACATTTCCCTCTAGGAACTCAATCATGACCTGAAAATATCATGGAAATATAGTAAAATTACAAATATTTAATCAATGTTTATTTATTCATTGGGTTCAATGGAAGACTTTGCCTCAAACTAAAAAATCTTCATAAACTTTCATGTTTGAGTGGGTTCCACGTACTATCACAAGTTCTATCATACATTTTTGAAAATGTGGAGGAATCCTCTAAAACCTCAAATCATCACACTATAAAAAGGATCCATTTTGGGAACTTACTAAGAAGATTTTCTCCATCACTTTTGAGCTAGAGTTTAACAATGGTTTTAAACCACTTTACTTTCTTAACGATTGTTCATAAAAACTAGATGATCAAATGACATAATTATTTTTAAAAACAATATTATATCAATGTAAAAACATCCCCCAAAACCTATGGGTCCCATACAAAGCACACAGTTCACAACAAGCATCAAAAGGTCCACTTTTAGCACAAAAACACACTCTTGAAAACCCGGTTTTACCAAAAATGATGTATCTTGAAAAATATTCTTTACTTTGACATGAAAATTATCATGAAGCATCATGACAACATCCTATAATTTCTAAAACTAAACCTATGGCTCAAAGATTCATGGAACCTATCCATAGTGACTTACCTATGCTTTCCTAGCATGTCTTCACCTTCTTACTTCCCAAGGACCATGAAACACCATCCAACCACTGAAAACTGACATGAAACTCATCATACACCTCATGTAAAATATCACCATGATTCAACCATGCTCCAAAAATACTAATCATCTCCAAAACTCATGCCTCCATACCATTCTGAATGTTCTAGGTCTAGGAATAGGCCTAAAATGAACTGAATCAAACATGTCAACTTATGAATTGAGCATGAGGACTCTTTACAAACTCATTAACACCTGTAACATACTTATAGGACCATGTATGACATAATGAAAACATTCAATCAACTTATGAGATCCGTAACTATGACTATGCACACTAGACCGTGCTCTAGAACACCGTAGACTTCACCAAATATGACACTACCAATCAAGCTTCATGTTTGACCTTTGACTAACACCTCATGGAGACTCATATGACCTCATAACACCCTTTTCATCAATGGAATTAAAATAAATGAAAACACAAAGACAAAATGGCCAAAAATGAAGACCTCGGTTGGTGTTAGAGACCAAAAGTAGTACTCTTGAGTTGATCATGGAAGATAAAATACCTTGGATAACATGGGATTGTCTTTAGTGTGTGAGAATTTTCTCCTTAAGATAAACCTCTAGAGAAGGCTGGTTCCTTCCATCCTATCTCAACACACACTAACTTAAACTACTCAAAATGTAACTAAATCTAAAGCATAAGGGGTCTAGGGTTGAGAAAAAAAATGAAAAACGATGCAAAATGAAAGAATGGTGATGTGCCAACACTAAGACAAGGTTCGGATCCGATCGAAACACACATAGAAAATGCATATGTAAATATTTAATGGAAACACAAGTTTATAAGAGACATTAATACACAAACTCAATAAAAACAAGAGGAAAACACCCACAAAAATAAGAAACATCTGAAGGAAAACAACCATAGATGTATAAAACTTAGTTTGTATTCATCAATTTTGAGAGCCAATGTTAGATATCTCATGTAAAATGTAAAGTTGTAGAGATCGAAGGAAAGAAAACGTGATGCTCCAAAGTAAAGCATGTGTATTAGGTAGAAAGGAATTTATAAAATGTGTCTCTGCACTTACATTTATAGAATATGAAAATGAGAGACACAAAGTGGGGAAATTTAAATTTGGATCTACCACAGACAAATGCCTATAAATTCTAACACTATTAATATCCTTGACAAACCATCGTTTCTTTTATAACACACCATTGTGGTTTGTAAGAGAGGGCACGGGTGCCCTTTCTACATTTACTTGTTGTAGGTGGGGTAGTTGTATGTTTGAAATGATAAAATGCATGTTCTCTTAGTGTCCTGAACTTTTATGATCAATTTCTTGTAACATCACCCTTCCCTACGTTATTTCATTGTGCAATGTGGAACTTAGAGAGATTAGAGGAATGTAACCATCATCGTGTAATCTAAATTTCTCAACAAGAAGATTTGGCTAAAAAAACTAGCTTCTCTTTGTCCGTGGTATTTTGGATACACCATGGTATTAATCATTTCTTACCTCCATGCATCTAGACTTCATCCCATGGATTTTGGATTTGAAAATTCTAGCGGGTTGACAAATTTATGAGATACCAATTCTTGCATACCCGTTGAAGTCTCTTCTCATACTTCCCTAGACATCTATCTCTATACTTGTCCACCCGCACACAATTCTACACGGTCACCCTTTATTTCCTACACCGAAATCCAAAGAGGCCTTTCTTCGTATCCATTTCCTATGAATTTTATAAATTTGACTGATATTTCTCTTAAAGGACTCCGTGAAACACTAGGATAGTATTTCACGAATTTTAGACTTAGCATATTTTGTTGCATCACAAGATTTTATTGATACATATTATTTCTATGGATTTGATAAACTCAACAACAATTCTTCTCCAACACATATGCGAGGCTTTGTAATCCTTTATCCTACGAAAGTAAATTCCATAAAACAACAATATTTTTCATCTACCATGAACTCTCACCTACCTCTTGCTTTAACTCATGGTTTGAAACTTAGTCGGATTCAATCTCTTTGTGAATTTGGGTGTATTTATGACCATAATACCTTCTCCACATCCACAATGGATAATTTTTTATGTCTAAAGAAAACATGAACAATTGACACTTTGTTCCACATAACTTTTAGCATCTGCAAAACATTGAATTTCCACAGTAAGCCTCCATGAATTTTATACTTATTCAATTTTGAATTTTAATGACAAGAATTAATCATTCTTGGTCTTAAACTTGATGATTCATCTAAAATAGAAAATGGAGTTTGATTTTGGATAAAATTTTGGTGACTCGAAGAGGTTATCTACCTATGAGATAGATTATCGGTTTCCTTATAGTCCATTGGGCATGGAGTCAAGTAACTATTTTGAAATTTTGATCCTTAGATTATATCTTCCCTTAACTTCTCATGTTGCTCAAAATTTGATGGATCCATGGAACAATGAAACCTCTTCAAAATTTTGAGAATATAAATACCATATGTGGAATCCAAAACATGTGCAAAGCACTTAGGGAAGGAAATTACACTACTTGCATAATAATGTACTAACAACACTTGGAGGAAGAAAAACTAAACTAATGTGTACAAGGTAGAACTATTTCCTTAAAAACAATGCTTGAGATAGATTCCATTGATTGGATTCATAATCTCTTCTCCATCTAGTCTTGACAACCTGGAAATCCTTTTTTTGGCTTGCATATTGAGATGACATAGGGGTCACTCCATAAAACATCAACCTTTGAATGTCTTGGTCCCATTTGAGAATAAGATACCCATCATAAAATGATGCAAGAGCATCACTATGGAGATTTGGAGTGCAATGAAGTCTGAATAAGCCTTTCTTAGGCACTGAACATAAACTAGGAGTTGTCAAATTTTTATCTCTTCATTATATTATTGTCTAAATTCAAGTTTGTATGTGCATAGTAAAGGTGAAGGTGAAAAACATTGTAACAAGGTGTAATATGTCGGGTTTGACTAGGTGAGAGATTGAATTGGTAGGTATGAGTTGTCATGATTTTGATAAGGTCGTGAATACCATAAAAAGAGATATGTAATGAGTGTGTGGTGTTCTTAGATGAAGATTATCCACTCTTTCTATGTTTAGAAGCATGGTTGAGATTTCTTAGGATAGACTTAGTCAAATTAGGAGCAAGTTGAGTTTCTTAAGGAGGTGGAATAGGTAAACAACATACAATGAAGGAATAATTCGAGGAGGAGGAGCTTGCTACATTTTATTGAAGAATGAAATAAATATGTATAATGAAAATTATGAAGAAATGCTATTGTTTTCAGTGATCTTTATATGTTTCTAATGGACTATGCATAAAAGACTCAACTATAACGGTGAGGTAAAAACCCTCCATGATATTTTATATGTTTAAATCCTCTTGACTGTTAAGATGAAAATATTCTACAGGTGATAGGGATTGTGTTCATGATTTTTGTAAGCCTTGATCATGCATAATTTGGTTTTTATAGCTAATTGTTCCCTCCCGTGCCCAATATAGGGCTTCCAATATATTTTTATTTTATTGATGAATTTTTCTAAAATTGAAATTTTTCTCTATCTTAACATGATATAGAAACCCTCCAAATATTAAGGAGATTGGGCATGTGCACCTAGAGATATCGATAACGAAATTAGGAGCAAGCCTCGTAAAAATACGATGCACATCGAGAAGGGAATGAAGATACTTTTCACTATAATTTGATAAATCACGACCTTAGAATGGGTATGTAGGTGTTATTAAATAAAATTGATGTGTTTGAATGATCTTATGCGTATAGAAATGAAGAAAAATTCATCATTTCAATGAAATATGATTGTAAAGGGGTTATATGGTTGTATTAAGTAACTCAAAGGGTTATAAGAAAAGAGAATTGGGAAAAACTAGCTATATGAACGGTATATTAAAGTTCATGGACATCTTAATCATGGTGAGAGAGGCCTAGAGGACATGAAATCATGCCATGGATACCTTATTATTGCATTTTAATCCTTAAATTGGGCTTATATGAACTATAGGAAACTTGATGGGTAAAGTATCAACAAACAAGTTGAAGATTATTTTTAGGACAAGAAAAGAGGTTTCCAAATATTTATTGTGATGGTTTCAACATGTTTTACTAGGTTAGAATGGGCTGAGACTCCATTTGCAGTATAACTCATATTTGGACCAAGCATGGCTAAGAGGATGCAGAGGGACTAGGTACTAATAACCTCAAGAAGTGATGTTAGAGTGTGGAACAGTCTTGGTAATAGAATTTAGGATGTTTGAATAACCTTGATTAAGTGATTACAACTTACCCTAGATCATAACCAAAGTACTAGTCATCCCATTACCTCTTGAATACTAAGAAGGAGCTTATGGAGCCAAATCTGAGCCTAAACTGAAATAGGGCAGTATTGACATGATTAGTGGATGATTTTACAATTTATGCAGGTGGTACAAGATCCATGATTGTGTATTGAAGGCCTACTCTCCATTGGACAGGGTGATATCCATGCATGATTCACACAAGGTACAACAAGGCTTCTAACCTCATAGCTTCTATGGATGGAAATTGACATGTAGGGGCAGGTAAGACACTTGAAGGTCATAGTTTGAAGTCTTTGTATCATTTGGTGGAATATATATAACAATGGTTCAAAAGGTTACACTGGCAGAGTGAGAAGAAGCACCTTAGTGAGGTTGTAATTAACAAGATACAAGCTTGAAGATGGAGAACTAGCAAGCAAAGAGGTTGTATATTAGGATAGAACATAGTAAGGACAAGGAGTGGTAAGTTTGAACCCCTCAAGGAAGATTGGAGACTGAAATTAGAGGTCAAGTATGATTGATATCACGGTTGAAGAAATGTTGAAGCATTGAACGGGAATATGAGTTGACAAGGACATAGTGCTAAGGTGATTGAAGGTAAACTTAGAGTATAATAAGCACAATAAGGAACATATTGTCATGCAAGGTTGAGGTTGAGATAAAAATGCTCACATCATTAGTGGTATCAGAGCATACCACTTGTGCACAAGTTAAGATCCAAATTTCTGATGTAATTTAATGATGCAAAAGAAAAATGTTAGTATGAAACATGTAGGAAATCCTATAGAATTGAGGTGATAATTGGGGCCAATGTAAGTGAGTTCAAGTGGATAAGATATTGTTGTCAAAGAATCTAACCATGGAGGTAGAAATAGATCTAGAGATAATGAAGTTCCTAAATTATAAAAAGTAACATGAAGAAAGACAAAAGAGAGAGAAAGATAGAAAAATAAACTTCAAAGAGAAGACAAGGAGATAAGACAAATAAGAGAGAGAGTTGAAGAGATAGAATAAATGATGGAAGCTAGGATGCGAGATGCCAACCGAAGGAATTGGATGGAGGATGAAGAAAAGAGTAAAATGGCTAGTGGAACCACTTATGAAGAAAAAAAGGAAAGACATTACCATGAGGAGAGATATGAAGAGAGAGAGAGATTAAATCACCCCGTGAAGATAAAGAGAGTTCTCATTATAGAGAACAAAATAGAAGAAGTACCACAAGAAGCACTTGAAGAAGGAAACTCATGGAGGCATTTTGGTCTGTATTTATTCTATCTAATGTTGTGTTTAAGCATGTGTATGCATGTATGGAGAACCTCAGAGAGAAGGTCAAGAATAAGACCTTAAATTTTGTAATAAATGGGGCAAGAAAGGCACCCATAGAGGAAAAGGGAAGATATCATAAGGAGGAAATTGTAAACCTCCCACATGCTAATGAAGAGATGAAAGAAGAGTTGACATTTCATGATGCTTTAGAAGACATTCCAAAGAAGGAAGAAAAGAATCATATAAGAATGAGGTGATTACAAGAAAATAAGACATGAACAATAAAGTGGCCATGTAGAAGGTTCTTGAGAAGGTAAGTAGAATTTTGAATATTGATTCTAGCACTACACATAAGAATGAGATTACAGATATGAAGATGCATGCAAAGAAGAGTAATGTGGAATTTCCAAAACCAGCCATAGACCATGGATATATAGTGCCAAAGTGGCTCAATAAACCAGTTGATGAGATGAAGAATACAAAACTAAAGCAAGATGATTTCATGATGAAACAAGTATACAAGAAGGAGGGCCAAAGCTATGAAGGAAGTGTCTCAAAATAAGGACCAACTCATGAAGCAAGAAGAATGGATGGAGTAATGATAATGTATCAGCCCAAAGTCATAGAGAACAAAGTGTGGGTAGTCTAGAACATGAAAAAAATACAACAAAATGATGTCACTAAGCATGATGAACTAGTTGAAAAATATGATAAGAGGTATCCACAACGACCAAGACAATGATGATGAAGAAGAACCCAAGGAAGCAGAGGTAAGTCTAAGAAACATTTGGGAAATGGAGAGCAGAAGAGAGTTGAAATATAAACATGTTGCATTGAATATTGTGATTGGTGATGTATTTCATTTATTGGATGAGTTTATGGAAAGTGATGAATATTAACATTCAAAAGAGAGTCGAGAGAAAATGAAGATCCCTTAATAATAGAAGGAAATATGCTTAAATATGTTGATATAGAACAAAGTTTAAAAGAAGAGAAGAAGGAATACATTCCCAAATTTGACGAAGCAGTTGAAGGGATGGAGGAAATAACATTGCAAGAAGAAATAAGAATGATTGAGGAGTTATTCGAGTAGGTACGGGGTTAGCTCACCAAGGAACAAATGGACAAGCATGAAGATGAATCAAGAAGGATAAAAACAGAGCGAGTAAAAATGGAAGAATTGTTGGAGAGTAAGAAGCTTATAGGATGTAAGGAGTCAAGAGTAAACTCCATTGAAGATGAATAAGTCTCGAGACAAAGAAGAATTCAATAAGACCAAGAAATCTATGAAGACATTAAAAAGGAGAGAGGAATGCATGCAAGGAAGTAAGAGAAGTGGTTTTCCTAACATGTTTGTTAAATGTGTAGGTTTTTCAAAACAAGGGTGCAAAGGAGAAGCCATAAACAATGCAAAGGAAAAATAATATTCATATCAAGGACAAGAAAGTTTAGGAAAGCATGGTGAGGAGCTTATTTGCATAAGCATGAAAGAAACCAAGACATGTTTCCAATCTAAGACATATGCTCAAACAAAAACAAGAAAACGTTGTTCAAGAGATGGAATTCAAGTGAATGTTTTCAAACATAATGAAGGTGCAGGTACAAGAGAGAATGCAAAGGATAATGAAATTGAAGACACTCATGAAATATATGACGATGAAGTAGCAACATGAACCCTAGTAAATGAGAAGCAAACAAGAAGAGGAAAGTACAAGAAGAGACAAAGGAGAAAGAAGATGAGATATAGAGAATACAATAAAAAGACACAAAAATAAACATGGACAAGGAGAATATGGGACCCAGGTACAGATCAAGGAACAAGAAAAATATGAAGACTCGTGATCAAGAGCTCATGAAAACTTTCAAGTTGGATAGCTTGATGCAAGAGCATCACCATGGAGCTTTGGAGTACAATGAAGTCTGAATAATCCTTTCTTAGGCACTGAACATAAACTAGGAGTTGTCAAAGTTTTCTCTCTTCATTATATTATTTTCCAAATTCAAGTTTGTATGTGCATAGTAAAGGTGAAGGTGAAAAGCATTGTAACAAGGGTTAATATGTCAAGTTTGATTAGGTGAGATGTTGAATAGGTATGTATGAGTTTTAATGAGTTTGATAAGGTCATGAAGACCATAAAAATATGTATGTAACAAGTGTGAGGCATTCTTAGATGAAGATTATCCACTCTATCTATGTTTAGAAGCATGTTTAAGCTTTCTTACGATAGAATAATTCAAATTAAGAGCGAATGGAGTTTCTTAAGGAGGTGGAATAGGTAAGCAACATACAATGAAGGAATAATTTGAGGAGGAGCTTGCTAGAGGTTATTGAAGGATGAAATAAAGATGTATAATGAAAAATATGAAGAAATGTTATTGCTTCAATGATCTTTATATGTTTCTAATGGACTGTGCATAGAGACTTTGCTATAATAGTGAGGTAAAAACCTCCATGATATTTATATTCTTGAGTCCTCTTGATGTTAAGATGAAAAGATTCTATAGGTGATAGGGATCGTGTTCATGATTTTTGTAAGCCTTGATCATGCATAATTTGGTTTTATAGCTAATTGTTCCCTCTCTGCCCGAAATAGAGCTTCCAATATATTTTTATTTTACTAATTAATTTTTTTAAAATTGGAAATTTTTTTCTTAACATGATATAAAAACCATCCAAATCTTAAGGTGATTGGGCATGTGTAAAGAGAGATATCAAGAACAGAAATTAGAGCAAGCCTCGTAAAAATACGGTGCATAGTCAAGAAGGGAATGGATAGACTTTTCACTATAATTTGATAAATAACGACCTTAGAATGGATATGGAGGTGTTATTAAATATAATTAATGTGTTTGAATGATCTTATGGGTATAGAAATGAAGAAAATGCATCATTTCAATGAAATATGACCGTATACGGGGTTATAGGGTTGTATTAAGTAACTCAAAGGGTTACAAGAAAAGTGAATTGGGAAAAACTAGCTATATGAACAGTATATTAAGGTTCATGGACATCTTAATCATGGTGAGAGAGGCCTAGAGGACATGAAATCATGCCATGGATACCTTTTTATTGCATTTGAATCCTTAAATTGGGCTTATATGAACTATGGGAAACTTGATGGGCAAAGTATCAACAAACAAGTTGAAGATTATTTGTAGGACAAGAAAAGAGGATTCCAAATATTTATTGTGATGCTTTCAACATGTTTTACTAGGTTAGAATGGGATGATACTCCATTTGCAGTATAACTCATATTTGGAACAAGCATGGCTAAGAGGATGCATAGGGACTAGGTACTAATAACCTCAAGAAGTGATGTTGGAGTGTGTAAGTCTTGGTAAGAGAAGTTATGAGGTTTGAATAACATTGATTCAATGATTATGAATTACCCTAGATCATAACCAAAGTACTAGTAATCCCATTACCTCTTGACTACTAAGAAGGAGCTTATCGAACCAAATCGAGCCTAAACTGAAACGGGAATTATTGACATGATTAGTGGATGATTTTACAATTTATGCAAGTGGTATAGAACCATGAATGTAGGGGTATAGAACCAGGACCTTGAAGTGGTATAGCCTTTATGGATTAAAATTGACATGTAGGGGTAGGTAAGACACTTGAAGGTCATGGTTTGGAGTCTTTGTATCATTTGGTGGAGTATCTAGCAATGGTTCAAAAGGTTACACTAGTGGAGTGAGAAGAAGTACGTTAGTGAGATTGGAATCAACAAGTACAAGCTTGAAGATGGAGAACTAGCAAGCAAAGAGGATGTACAAAGGATAGAACATAGTAAGGAAAAGGAGTGGTTAGTTTGAAAGCCTCAATGAAGATTGGAGACTAAAATTAGAGGTCAAGTATGATTGAAATCAAGGTTGAAGAAACATTGAAGCATTGAACAGAATATGAGTTGACAAGGACATAGTACCAAGGTGAGTGAAGGTATACTTGGAGTATAATAAGCGTAATAAGGAACATATTTTCACACCGAGTTGAGAATGAGCTAAGATGGCACACATCATAAAATATCATAACCTTTTCTTTTGGGTCAAA
The DNA here is from genome assembly GCA_018340775.1 of Taxus wallichiana var. yunnanensis. Classification (NCBI taxonomy): domain Eukaryota; kingdom Viridiplantae; phylum Streptophyta; class Pinopsida; order Cupressales; family Taxaceae; genus Taxus; species Taxus wallichiana. The sequence continues at coordinate 614,909,356 of CM031242.1, read as the reverse complement.
GTATCTTTTAATTTGAGCTTGATCCTTTTCCATTGTCTTCATTTTTTGTTCTCTTATTTCTTCTAGCTCCATGAGCTCTTCATATCTGATCTCCATGGCTCTAACTTAAAACATTTCTAGCTACTTGATGAGATCTAATGTTATCAATTCAATAGATATTAGTAACTTTTCTTCTTTTCCATAGACAAGATTGAAAGGGGAGTTTCGGTTGATCTCTTGGGAGTGATCCTATTATCTCATAAGACTTATTTTAGCTTTATATGCCAATCTCTCTAATTTCCTTCTAAATTCCTTATGATCCTTAGGATATTCTTGTTTGTTGATTAATCTCATCCATTACCTTGGGGGTAATAGTTCAAAGATATTCTCAAATATATTCCATTCTTGACAGCCCAATCAATAATTTTGGTACCAAGGTATGCAAGAGCATTATCAAAAATGATTGTGGAAGGAACACCAAATCTTATCAAAATACCTTCATAAAAATCTAAGATGTTAGCTTCATTTGTCTCCTTTAAAGAAACTAATTCTCTTCACTTAGTGAAGTAATATGTGGTTGTGAGGATCCACTTGTGACCTAGGATTGAATGTGGGTTAATTAATCCAATTAAACCTAATCCCCATTTTATGAATGATTTATCTACAGATATGGGGTGGAGTCGAAGAGTTGTTAACTTGTCTTTGCCTTTGAAAAGGAATATTTCTTGCACTTTTACACCCATGCATAACAGTCCTTAAAAATACCCACCAATAATAGTCACCTTTAATTATTTTTAGTGTTGTTGGCCTTGGTGAATGGTGACCTCTAGCAGCAACATCATGAAACTTGTGTAGGACCTTCTCAATTTTATTCACTTTAATTCACCTCATAAGTACTCCATTGACATATTTTTTAAATAAGATTCCATCAACAAGGACAAAGGGGATACATTGGAGTCTGAAATACCTTCTCTTGGATTTGGTCAAGCCTTGGGGAATTGTTATCCAAATAACCCCCAAGTTATTTTGATAACTTGCATTATTATTTTGGAATTGGCCGTGGAAAATTGATGAAATAGGAGCAAGTTCAATGTTCCAAGGCACTCCTTTGTTGCAAAATTATTTTTTTGAGAAATCATAAAAAATTACCTAAGTGTCAAAATTCTCTTTGTATTTTGGATGTTGGGTTTCGAGAATCAATTTCCAATTTGAATGTACATCACTTCTCAAAACATTAAACCTGAAATACAAAGAAATTAATTTATTTCAGAATTAAGGATCGAATTAAAATTTGTATGCAAATTTTGTATTGACTTTTGAAACCCAAACCCAACCCCATGTGTATTTCAAGTTTGGTTATGATTGTAACTTTACATGTAAAGTTACAAATGACTTCCAAAACCTATAACCTAAATTCCAAGTGTATTTTGAGTTTCAAGTTTTTATTTGTAATTTACATGTAAATTTTAAATCGAAACCCGGTTCCCTAAAATCAAAGAAATCAGTGCATTTCATGTTTTGTGATTTCAATTGCAATTTACATGTATAGTTTGATCCCGATTCCAAAACCCGACCAAGATGCAAAGGAGGTTAACTTCACAAATATCATTTCAGGAGTCAAAGGTTTCTCTTCAGATCCTGAGTTCCACCCTTTATATTTTTAAGGTTGACAGGTGCAAATCAAGGTTAAACTTATAACTATCTCCTTCATTTCAGTGTTTCAGTTTTTCTTACATCAAAACATGGCAACCTAAACACTTGTTATTTGATGCATGTCTTCCACTTCTTAAACCTTATGGTCCTTTGTGTTAGGTTTCTAAGGGTGTTTTTCAAGTTTGTGGACCTAACATAAGCTTGATTTAACAGTTTAACCACTCACATTTATTGAAGTATGGCACCCTAACTTCAAAAGGCCATAAATTTTGCCTTGTAACTCCAAATTTCACAAAATTAGACTTTTTAGAAAGGTCTCATCATGTAATACACCATGGAAATACATTCATTGAATTATAATAATAGTTATAACATTACAAGAATAATTTCATCATTTGATGGGGTTAGGTGGGTGAAAAGAGGAAATACAGTCCCAACATTAGAAGAACTATTCAAGGTAGCTCAACCACCAAATTTGATGAGGTATGGTTCCCATTTATTCTCCTATGAGAAAAGTATCATGGGGAAATGGCCATGGTAGGGTACCCATGCCTATTTTCATACATTTAATGCATGTTTTTGGTGGTTAAAGGTGGAAATCTGAGTTTCCCTCTCTTTTCCCTCCTCTCTCTCTTCTCATCTTCTATATATTGTAAAATGATGCTCATTTGTAAAGGTTAGACCCTCTTGGAATGTTAGATCATCATTAAAAAGTGATGCACATGTATTCTTGAGTTTCAAGCCTCATATCTAGACCTCTATGAGATGATTTTTCATTTCTCCTTTATTGTAATGGATTGTGCATCTATGTGAAGCAATAAAAATATGTGTTTTGTGGTTATTCTCTTCCTAGCCTATGTTTATTGAATTATCTTATCTCTCCATTACATTTTTGGTGTATTATGCATGTTTATTCTCTTTTTCAAGGTTATTTTTGTTGTGATTCATGGATATGAGAGTTTAAATGATGTTTTGGACTATGGAACTGAATTTTCCCCTCTCTTCCTTCATTTTCTCTCATTTGAGTGATTCTTTCCCATTTTTCTTAGTGTTATCACATCCCCTTAGTTTAGGATTTCAATTTTATGTATTTCCCTCTCTTCATGGTCCCTTGGAATGATAGAGTAGAGTTAGATAGCTGCATTTTATTTCCTATGAGTAGTTTAACATTAGGAATAGGTAGAGGAGCTAGCCTTCTCTGGAGATCTGTCTTAAGTACCAAGTCTCACAACTTGAGAGACAATCCCATGTTACCCAAAACCACTGATTTCTCATATATCCATTTATGAAAAATTAGAGGGTGTTATTTTTTTGTGATAATAGGCATTAAACTATTTGGATAAATTACATTATGTCATGGGTCCAATAATGCACATAGGGAGCATCTACGGATTCTTCCTGATCATGTTAGATCAATAAAACAATCTCCTCTTCATTTTGTGGCTGTAGAATCTGTGGATCACATAGCCCTTTGCCTTTGAATACCTTAGTTCCTTTGATATCGACATCATATTCCAGCACTCTAGTTATCCAACTAACTCTCTTCTTGTTTAGATCATTGTTTAAAACAAAATCTTTCACACTAGTGTGTGAAACCATGAGATGAATATTATTATTAGACACTAGATGTCTAAATTTCTTCAAGGTTCTTATAAAAATAAGCTATGCCTCTCAACAAATGAGTACCTTAATTCATAATATTCAAGGCTCCAAATTTGAAGAATGCAATTTTTTTCTCTTGACCTTCGTTGTTCTATTACAAAATCATGGTAAATGTCATATCCACACCTATATAGGAATACAAGGTGAAATCCCTAGTGAAATTACGATTAATAAGGGTTGGGGTTTGTGTAATTTTATATTTTATAGCCTCAAATTTATCATTCCCTTCCATGGTCAACTTAAAGATCATGTTTTTCTTCTACATAGATGTCGTGAATTAACAAGGCTAACAAAATTTAGAAAAAACCACATGACAAGGTTGATCCTTCCTAGGAATATTTGCAATGCTTTCTTATGATTGGGAAATGATAATTCAAGGATGCCACTTACTCTTTTCAAATCCATTACAAGAACTTCCTTAGAAATAATGTGGCCTAAAAGTTTGTCTTCTTATGCCAAGAATATACATTTCTTGGGATTGAGTGAAACCCAAAACCACTTGCATCTCTCAAAGACTTGTTTGATATGGGAAAAATAACAAGCTACATCCTTGGATAAAATTGTGATGTCATCCAATTACATAAGAATAATGTTATTAATCAATCCCTTAAATGCCATATCAATGGCCCTTTGAAATTTTCTCTTGTATTGAACAATTCAAATGAAATCTTCTTGTAGGCATATGTTCACCACTTGGTGGAAAATGTTGTCTTGAATTGGTCCTCATCCTTCACCATGATCTAATTGTATCCAAAGTAACCATCTAAAAGAGAGAACGTTTTTTAACCTATTACTATTTGTAAGATTTTCTCCATAGAAGGAAACATATAACGATCCTTAAAGAATGCTTTGTTCAAGTCTCTGAAATCAACACATAATCTGATTTCTCCATTTATTTTCCACACTGGAACAAGGTTTGGAACCCATGATGAATACTTGATTGGTAAAATGATATTCATCTCAATCAACTTGTTTATTCCCTTTTCATAAGAGGCTCAATCCATGGTGACATGCCTCTATTTCTATCTAATGGGATTGGATGTTGGATCTAAATCAATGGCATACCGAGCTAGATCATGATCAAAACCTCTCGAGGTATTCATATCTCCAAGCAAATACATCAGTAAATTCTTCACAAAACTCTACAAAGTCACATTTTTACTATAGAGTTTATACCTTTCCAATCTTAAGCATTTTTTCCTTCCCAACCAAGATGGGTTCATAGTCCTCACCTTTGAATTCCATGTTTTCCTTTTCTCTTCTTAGTTGGTCATTAGGGTTGAAGATGGATTCCAAAGGCACTAGTCCTTTGGGCAATGTGTTTGATATGAGTTACATAATTTAGTCCCCATACTACATTTCTATCTTGTTTTGATTTTTTTATGAAAACTAAGCTTCCCCTTGGATGAAATTAACAATCCCTAGTCATTCTCAAACACCTGCCATTTTGTTGTTTTATGATACAATAGGCATCACCACTACCTTGATATGCATATGCATTTTACTCATTTTTTACATTTTCAGCAACATCAAATCTTGCTCCCATTGTGGCTAACTTGTTTGCAAACTCATTTCGTTTCCTTAGTATGATGTGAATATTGAAGCTTTAAAATAATCTAGAAGGTCTCATACTCTATGTTTGTAAGCTCTAAGAAAATCATTCTTAACTTCATTTAGTCCTCTAACTTGGAGTAAACCCCTAAAAATACATACAAATTTCTATTCCACTTTTATCCAATTAGAATTAATTAAATTAATTCTATCCTACCACAATATATCCCTTCAAAATTAATTAATTTAATTTTTTCATTCAAATAATCCCTTTTAGAATTATTAAAATTAATTTTATCACCTAAGTTATATTCCTACCCTTTAGAATTAATTAAATTAATTCCTACATCCTTCTAGCTAATATAATTAAACATTTATTCCCTCACAATTAAATACTAATTAATTTAGTTATTTAATTAATTCCTTTTATCTACTCATGCTCCACTTCACTCCACTTCCAAAATCCTACAATGGTGGGGGCAGCAATAATTCCCTTACTGAACCACTTCTTGAATGAATTCAAACCCCGCAAAGTCTGCAACTCCACGTACATGGTCATCTTACTATTTCAAGTAATTATAATTATTACCTATGGAGCCAATTCAACCCAAGATCCACTTCTCATGGCCTCATCCTCAGCTATAAAATATTTCCAATTCCTTTACAAATCCATCCCTAGGGCTTTGAGTGAATTGCATCCAACTTCTGCTTAGTTTATTCCAAAGATCCTTGTGAAAAACTCCTCATAGTATCTACAACCACATTTGGAGGTTAATATACAAGAGCATACACAATCCAAATATATAGCAAGATAAAACAAAGCTTCAAGCTTTTATAGTCTTATCTTGAGGTTTGCAAGAGGTATATAGTGAAGGTAATATCTGCATTTGTTTATTTACTTTCTATTGTCTATAATTTTTACTTTTTACATTCTCGACACACCCGTGGGACAGACCCACTTTATTTATTTCATTTTAGTTCATTATTTTGTGATCTAAATTTATCTTTGTGTTTTTGTCTTCATTTAACATTGTTGTTAAATTTTTAGGTTCTCAAGTGGAGCACAGAGGCTTAAAAATTAAAAAATCAGTTTTTAGCCACATTTTAACATTTTTTTATTTTGCAGAACTACACGCACTAGTGTGCACAATCTTTGCACTAGTGTTAATGTGCTTATGCTATCGTGTAAATACATGTTCTACCGTTAACTTTGTCTCATGTTTTCTTCAAAAAATAACATGTTTCATCATCACTTTGTATATGTGCTACTATTACAAAAATAGTTTTTTTCACACTAGCGTACATACTTGAATGCTAGCGTAACCCATCTTCTGGAAGCCATAACTTTTTCTCCCGAACTCAAAACAACTCAAATTTTTTTGAATGGAAAGGTCTTGAGACAAACTATGCAATGGACTAATAATTTTTTGATTTAAACTTATAGAAAATTTATGATTTACTTTCTCCTAACACTTGTCTTTTTTTGTTCATGTTAGATTCATCTTTTTGCTCTAAACTGCTCAATCTTGTATGTAGGTTTCCATTTTTTTCTAAAGGAAAATTGATAAAAATAGTGCTTAAATTTGAAATATTTTACAAAGTTTTTTTTTTTTCTAAACATAACAACCTCACGCATATGCTCTTTCCTCACACTTTTATAAGTGATCTTGGAAATCATAAACATGAGTCTCATTTTTCAAGTATTTGTTTAAGGAATTAACCTTTTTTATTAATCAAAGTGAGTTTCATGTGTATGCTTTTTCCTCGCACTTTTGAAACTATCTTTGAAATTAGAAATGTGGGTTTACTTATTTCATCTTGTCCTCGGCCTACCTTAGGAAAACATTCCAATCTTCATTTGTAGGACCGACTCTAAAGGAGGCTATTATAAAACAAGTTAAAACTACTAACTGTGGGTTTCCTTGCTCGTGTGCTAAAGAAAAATACTAATACTTTATGTGTAGTGAATCTTTTTAATCAAGATAAAATGAACCATTCATGTGGTATTTGCATGTGCGATTGATAAGGCTATTGCCCAACTAGTATAAATGTGGGAAGTGCTTTAGCATAAGCCATAAAACTCATTTGAGGAGTACCACAAGAACCCCAAAGTAGTCAGCACATTGAGGGAATTGGCTGACGAAATAGGTACCCCCATCCTACCTGACTAGTACACCTATGATATTAGAGTCACAAATACCCTCAATAACGACCCCAGTGTGATTCATTTGAGAAATATATTTTCTCATTATTTCAAAGGGGGTAAAGTAAATCCGATAACTAGCAATAGCACTACGCTCACTCAGGTATACTACTGACACCTAGTTGAGAGAGCCAACCAGGAAGCCAAACACTGTCCAATCTAATCTAAGGTAGATGCCAAAACATCTATAAATAAAACTTTTATTTTCACATTTTATTTTCTCTCTTTTATTTAGTTAATTGTGTTTCACACTCGTATCTTATGTTATCATAGTAGTTTCATTTTTAATCTTTCTCAAATACTCCTTATTTGGGTTAATTTTCATATCTTTTCTACTTTCCAAAGTACTCCTTAATTGGGTTCACTTTTGCATCTCTTTCACATTTCCAAATACTCCTTATTTGGATCCAATTTTGTCTCATTTTCACCTATTTACAAACGAGTCTAAGTATTGAGTTGTGGACATGCGTATCCGCACTTGAGCACTATTATCCTTTTCATATAAATATTGACATCATGATACTCACTTTATCACAATCAAATCACCATCTTGATCACCTTGATCCTTCATCTTTCTAATTCTTGAGTTTAAATTTTACATCTTTTAACTTCAAGCATTCTTTCATCTTACATCGTCACATTTCAAATTCACTTTGTTGAATTTTTGACATCTTAAAAACATTTCTTGACTCATCTATTTTAAAGAATTCAATTTTCTCTAATTTGAGATCTTTAATCAATCACTCCTTCCCATATCTCTCACATTTACTTTGTTGATATTTGATCTTTTCATCATCATCTTTTCATCTCTATATTTTGATATTCACATTGTCATCATTTGAGTGTTATCCTTCCATTATTTAGTCTCCTCTCTTAGAAAGCATCTTGTTACGAGTTGAGAACCTTCACACTTCCTAAGTCTCTTATTTTAACACTACTCTTGTTAAGTGTTGAGCATATTTCATCGTGTCTCTAAGTCTCCTCTTGTTGCACTCATTTTTTCACAAGTTGAGCAAGCCAACCTCCTTTCACCTCTTCCCTCTTTACATTCATTTTTTAAAGGGTCGTGAAATATTTTCAACATTTTCCTCACTCTTATCACTCATATAGTTAAGATTCCTCTAACAAATATTTCAATCCCCCTTTTGTCTTAACAATACTCATTTATTTAAGTGTTACTTGAGTCTCCCCTTTTTTACACTTAACACTCACCTTGTTAAGAGTTAAAATTTTGAACCTTTTTGTCTCTCTTAACACTCCTTTTTAAGAGTTGATCACATCATCTTGTCAAGTCTCTTATATTTTAAACATCCATTTTAACATTTTGAAAATTTACACAAAACTAAATGTTTGTGAGAAAATTTGTCGAGTGGAAAAATTAGGTGTCTCCACTAACATTCACGAGGATACGCCCCTCTACATTGAATGGTACATCTCCCATTATTGAATGTAACTAATCCTAATCCTAATCTAAATGTTTTGGGTGGCCAAATTGGTCGAGGATCACATAGGGACACTCCACTAAACTTGTGGCAAAGTTCTTATATGGGGTACAAGGGAGTAAGTTACAGTGTTGAGGAGAAAGGGGGGAAACTAGTTAAGGAAGATTACTGTTGTGAGTAGATTACAGAGCTTCACACCCAGTAACTAAAGTAGTTCAACATCCAATATAGAAGAAAGTAACAATGAAGCGGTTAGTGAGACAAACAAAACCCACATAAACACATTTTTCTGAGGCTCATTCATCGAAGATTCAAAGCTCTCTTTGATCACCATGCTTACAAAGTGCATACAAGAGGGAAATAGAGGAAAAACAAGGAAGAGAAATAGAATAAGTGTAGATTTTATTCCATGTGTAGTGATGAATACAAAGCTTCAACCAAGCTATCACAATTCACAATGCTACATAGTAGGAGTTCTTCAAAATTCAAAATCCCTTGGAATGGAGAGACCATCCCAATTTATAGAAATCTAAATTTTCCTTTCACCTCCCTCATATGAATCTTCATTTCCATATTCCACTCATGGCCTTTCATTTTCCATGAATTAAGTATTTCTCTTAAATTTGAGAAAATAATTTTACAAATTTAAAATAGGTCACTTAAGTGAATAGGACAAAAGACAATGATGATGCATAACGAAGAATTAGAATAGAGAGAGAAGGAAGAGAGGGAGGAGGAGGAGGGAAGGGATGAAGGGAAATCACTCCTCATGATGAACTACTTTGAATGCCTTGATGCAGTCATGAACTTTGAGCAAATATTTCGCCACTAGTGATCCTCTACATAGATGAAGATTGCTTCCTTAAATAACTTTGAATCATTTTCCCCATCCAGAGATGACCACAAACTCTATGATGCACAGACATCCTGGACCATAAAATGAGTGTTCAGATACATTGTTATGAGGTTTACCTATGCAAGCTCAAGATAAACACATGCAATGCCTATGATGACCCTCCTTGAAACTCAGTTGATGAACTCTTTGACTCATTGGAATTGTTCTGACCAACTCACTTTCAATCACCCGGCTCCTTAAGTGACGAAGATGAATTCACATGATGTGCCTTGTGATGCCCTATTTTTCCTCTGTATACCGTTGCACTCAATATGATGTGTCTAGAACCTCTGTGAATTTCTTATTCCTCTGTTTGACCCATGAAACCATCTCATTATCTAAAGGGGAGTCAAAAATTAGTAAGGTGAGTGAAAACAATGTCATATGCAACATTCCACTCCTAAAATGAAAATTTTCTAGTTTTAGAATATGATCCCATGTTCTGCTATTCTCGGGACATATCACCTATCTTCCTTCGCCACCTTTTGAACCATTTCCCATATTCCATCCTTCTTTGTTCTGAGATATTGTTATTTTTGGCACATTTCTATTTTTAGCATGATATTTTTTGGGACTGCTATTTTGGGAAGAATTTGTTTCCTATCTTACTTTCCATTTTACCCCTTTTCTGATTGTCTCGAGTGATCAAACTTGCAATTCAAGGGGAATTTCCATTTATAGCATGTGAGGAAGTATAGAATATGCTATTTTTAGTAAGTGGTCAAAATGACCTTGGTTTGCTGATTTAAAATAATTTTTTTAGATTCGGCTCTTCATTGCAAACCCGTGCTCCAATTTTCATCATGATTCACTTACCAGAAAGCTCAAAAATAAAAAATGAAAATATATGCCTAGTAAGAGCTTCAGGTACATAGCTACCATGGTAGAATATTGATAAAAATAGTCCTTCATATCTTGAGAAATTGGCAACTTCATCGCGTAAAAACTAGTTTAAAAGAAACTAGCTTTTTTGGATACCCTTCCTCCGAATTTTGGATGATTTCACCCTCTGGATCTTTGGGGATTTGAAAATTTCTTTAAAGAGGGTAAAATCCTGATTAAAAAACACAACTCTCCATATCCCTAAAAATAGGGACTTCATGGCACAAAAAATAGTTCACACGAAACTAGATTTTTAAAGGATCGTTTCCACCGATATTTGTGCGATTATGCCTACTAGATCCTTGAGAAGTGGAGAGGTAGCTCATTGTTGTTTCATGGCAGCCATTAATGGAGCTCAAAAATTATAGGTCTCCTTTTCCACCTCGGATTGTGATGAAACAAATTCCATTGGGATAGGTTTTTCTCCTAGATTTTGTGTGCAAAATTTTAGCTTCACCCGCTTCTGAGATTGATGGGAAATCAAAGGAGAAGAAGCTAAGGAAAAAATGGAGTTTTTATTCTAGTTAATAATCTAGGGCATCATTTTATCTTTCGTTTGTTTCATCTTGATGGCCTCTAGAAAATAAAGAATTCAGTAAAAACCTCACTTCAATCTGTGCTCGGATTGTGAGATATGAGCATTTCACTATTTTGGTTCATGAAAGTTTCTGGCACTGAACGGACATGGTGGCAGCTGAAAAAGATAGAGTTTTGATGTTATTGCAGTCCTTGACTTGTAGGAATAATTGAGGGAAGAATAAATGAGGATGAGCAATGGAGGTTTGCAAGTTCTCTGTAACTTTCTTCCGGTAATGAGTTTCACAGGCAATAATGGAGAAGCAAAGAAGGAGTTAGAAAATTTTTCAAATTTTGAAGCTGGGGTTGGGTGCATTTTTTTGTCCCTAATTTTCCTTTAGCTAAAGGGATGAAAGGGACAATAATTTTCACATCGTGCCTCCTCGCAACACTTGTCAAACATCCAATGGTTGAGCATTTGGGCTAGAAAGCTTGAGAGAAACACCTGGGGCTTGGAATTCGGTGCATGGAGGCTCAGGAGGCATACCTAGGGATGGGCACATTTTCCTATCCCCTATTTCCCTTTAGCTAAAGGGATGAAAGGGACATCAATTTTCACATTGTGCTAGGTTATGCCACTTGTCATGATCTAAGCGACTAAGGGGATAGGCTCAACAAGCACACAGGGGTGAACCGACAATCCAAAGGGTTCTATGTGTGACCAGAGGACAAAATAGGGTTGGGTGCATTTTACTGTCCCTCATGTATCTTGGATTAAGGTATAAAAAGGACATCAAAATGCACTAGGCTCCTAGAGCTAACATGTGTCCTCATAAAAACTTGACTAACTATGGGAAGCTCACCTTGAGGGCAACTTGAAACGACGATATCTTGAGCTCCCAATGGAATTTTTGGAAAAATATTATATGAATTTGATTGAAACTGTCATTCGAATCAAATGGTGAGGTTATAATCTCTTGATTCCTCCACTTAATCCCTGAAAAATTGGATTGTTTTTTTGGCTCCCTAGCATGGGGAAAGCTAGATATAAACCTATTGCTCCAAAGTGTTGTGAAAAATATGATTTCAAAATATTATATATCTCTGAATTCCCTTTCCGATTATGTATTTTTAGCTCCGAACTCCTTCCAGAGCTCCCATAATTGCTTCCTGAAGTTCAATAACTTTTTTAGCCCCGTGCATTGCCTAGGTCCGAGAACCTCTTTTTTTGAATCTCGCCACAACTCCTCCAAATCTTTCTTGAATCTTCCAATATCAATTCCTTGATGTTTTTAGACCTTTGTTTCATCTCCATGTTGGATTTTTCTCCTTTTTATGCTCCAGAGGGTTACACTACCATGGAAGGCTAGTGTTAGCCTTTCCCAACACTGCTCAAAATTAGTATTCTTCAATAACTCCTAAAATTACCTAGGGGGATTGACTTGACTTTCTTAATTCACCTAGGGGACTAAGTTAACATCCACTAGGGGATCATTGGATTGATTGGGTAAGGCCGGTGCTAAGGATAGGACTGACCTAGGGGTGTCTTGGAAAGGTATGACTTTCAAATTTTTGACACTATGGGAAAAGTTGTCCTGTTCTTGGGTGGATTTTTCCCATGCATATTCTTAGGAAAACATTAACCTTTTCCAATTCTCATCTCCTTTTTACATTCACTTTGTCACAAGTTTGAACACATTACTTTCACTTTCAAATCTTCTTCTCTTCATCCACCTTGACATTCACATTGTCAAGGGTTGAATCTAACAACCTTTTCAAATCCCTCATCCATCTTAACACTCACGTTGATAAGGGATTTTTTTATTTACTCTTTTCTACTCCTCTCTTCTTTCATCCACGGTGTAAGGGAATCGAGTAACCTTTTGTCATCACTAAGTCTCTTCCACCTTAAATTCCTCTTTGTTAAGGGTCAAGAAACTTCAATTTTCCCATCTTCCATATTTACATTCACGTTGTAAATGGTTGAGTACTCTATCATCATTTCACACTTCTTCCATCTTAACATTCATGTTGTTAAGGGTCAAACAAATCAAATATTTTCAATCTCACTTCCATATTAGCATTCACGTTGTTAAGGGTCACATTGTTCAATTTTTCTTCCCCTCTTCCATTCTAGCATTCACTTTTCTAGAGGTTGAGTATGTTGCTAACCATTTTCACCTCTTCCATCTTAGCATTCACCTAGTTAAATTTCTAGCTTTCAAACCTTTTTCCTCTTCCATCTTAGCATTCACTTTGCTAAGAGTTGAGTTATTCATCGCACCATTCTTCACTCTCCCCCATTTTTCATTACAATGGTGGATTCACACAATTCATCATTTTCTCAAGAATGGAAAATGATGAAGGACACCATTGTGGGTATGTAAAAACAATGCAAACACCTCAACTCGATGAATTATGTCCTTACCCTTTCATTATGGACATCTTACCTTAACCTTTTCCTAAATATTTCAATATGCCCAAATTTGACAAATACAAGGGAAAATCGATCCTAGAAATCATATCAAATAATTTTACATAGCATGCCATGAAGTGGCATATAATGATATATTTCTCTTGTGCCTTTTTCCTAGAAATATAGGAGGAAAAGTTTTGGACTAGATCTTACACCTTCCAAATGGATCTATCACCATCTTCATGGACCTCTTGAATAACTTCATCAAACATTTTTCTTTCAACCTCAATCACAATCACAACCACCCTAGCACTCATTACAATAACTTTTGGTGTACATCAACCACAACCGTAATGCTGTTAATGATGGTATCATGGATACTCAAAAAGTTCAATCATACAACCTAACAAAGACACTACTCCGCGCAGTTAAACAACAATTTACATGCCTCAAAGAAATTCTCTCTAGTGTCTTTCATCAATGAAAAGAGGCTAAGATGATAAAAATCCACTTACAAGAACTTGGGTTCAAGGAGAACCTAAGCCATATTGGTACAAACCTCATACATATTGTGACTTCCATCACATTGATGGCCACTCAACAGATAAATGTGTGTGTTTTAATAATTATGTCTAATACTTAATTGACGACAAAGAGATCTTTATAGAGCTTGACGATGAAGCTATCAAAACCGAACACATGTCAACTACTAAAAATTCTCAAGAAGAGTTGAATGTTGTTCCTACTTCTATATATACTAGCATTCAACAAGATTGCAATGAAAATTAAGTATCTCTCAATCCAAACCAATCTATATCTTCTACATATTTTCTTCCTTTAGTCCCAACAAACAATAAACTTGTTTCAAACAACAACCTTCTAATATCCAACGATAGCTTGAACTTTCTTCAAGACTCCCTTTTAACCCTTGATATACCTGTAGAAACCATAGAAGAAGGTCCATCATCAAGTACCATTGACCTTGATTTTATTCTTTCACTGTTGGCTCTTATGCCTAATATCTCTAGTCTTGTTGTAGCAACATAGCCACAACAAGTTTGGACACTCATGACAACACAACCTTTCATGTCCACAATCCCTCAAACAATCACTCTTGCAGGAATCGATCAATGATGACCCTTATATTTCAAGACCTCTACATGTGTAAACTCCGAGAGGTGCATATACCTATGAATATCCTTATACCACTTTTTTAATATCTAATCACAAATATATCATCAAAACCATCAATCCATTACCTCGAAGGAGCATCATTAAATATTTTCTCTCTACAGCCTATAAGAAGCCTCGGATGTACATCTAGAGATCAATCCTTCTTTCCTCACACTCTTTCACTCACAGTGAACATGAATATCAACATATTCCCCACTTTGACAATCATACTCTAACATCACATAGGTCTTCTGATCCCATCAAAGACTTATCTAATCAAACATCCTTTGACTTTTCCCTTGTTCACCCAATTCTCATACTTTAGGACTCATTGAATCTTTATATTCTCTCCTTTAACTTGAACCTTATCGCCTAAGTATTTTATCTCATGACTCATTGAATTTTTGATTCTCTCCTTTGACTTAGAACTTTTCTTCCCAAGTCTCATACTTTAGGACTCATTGAATCTTTGGATTCCCTCCTTTGACTTAGACCTTATCCTCCCAAGTCTCATATCTCAGGACTCATTAAATATTAGGATTCTCTCCTTTGACTTGTATTTCATCCGCCCAAGTCTCATAAATTCAGACTACTTCCATCTATCATTGATCAAAATATTTCGATCCTCTCCTTTGACTTGGATTTCATCCCCCAAGTCTCATAAGTCAAGACCATTCCATTTTCATAAACATGGACCTCTCTCCTAATGAGTCCCGATGAGGCAATAAACCGCCATAAATTATCATTATTTTTTCCTTCCAAGTTACTGGTGAAAGTGGATTTAAATGTAATCTAGGAACTTATATTTTTCTTAAGATAGAATATAGAATATATATCTTGTTCATTCTTTAGAAATATTTTTTTATCTATTTTATTGACTAATCCTATTGATTATTTGGGAAAAGATGCAAAGTCTTGTGTATGCAAGCCATAAAGGAAAGATAATGCTAGTATTGAGAAAAGTGGAATTGATCATGGATGGTATATCTAAACTCAAATATGATTTCATATTCATATTCCTCTCAAAAATTATGCAAGTTCAAAAAAGAATCATCTCAATCTGAGATCGTATGCAAAAGTTATAGTTGTTTTAAGTTAGTTCCAAACTCACAGAGTTAGTTCCAGGAACTCACATAGTTAGTTCCAGAACTCACAGATTTAGTTCCAGAACTTGCATCAAATGGGGAATGTGAATAATCAGATAGTCAAATAGAAAATATGAGAGATTTTTTTGTTCATAGTAAATGTGTTTAACATAAACCTCGTTCAGATTTTCTACAGGTTTACCAATGAAGAGAAATCTAACTTTTAGTGAGTTGTAGTTCGAGGAAAAAGTGTATCAGACGAGCACTAAAAGTTCCATAAATAGAAACAAAAAAGTCAAATGGAAAATATGAGATATTTTTTTGTTCATAGAAATGTTTTTAACAAAAACCTCATTCATATTTATTACAGGTTTTACCAATGAAGAGAGATCTAACTTTTAGTGAGTTGTAGTATGAGGAAAAGTGTATCAGACAAGTGCTAAAAGTTCCATAAATAGAAACAAAAATTCAAATAGAAAATATGAGAGAGGTTTTTGTTCATAGCAATGTGTTTAACAAAAACCTCATTCATATTTGTAATAGGTTTTACCAATGAAGATAAATCTAACTTTTAGTGATTTACAATTCGAGGAAAAAAGTATCGAACAAAAGTGTTAAAGTTCCATAGTCAAAAACAACAAAGTCAAATGAAAAATCTGAAAGGTATTTGGTCAAAATCATATTTTGAGAAAAATATTCCTTCCAATAATGTAGAAGAATAAAATCATTATGATTCTTGTTACCGAAAAAGCAAGGAGAAGATTTGGGAGAAAATCTTCCTAAAATAAGTGAGATAAGACTTTGACTCCAATAATATCTCTCTCCATATTTTGTGGAGATGGAGATCTTAGTTGTTAGGATTAGAATAAAGATAAGATCATATTATATCTCCCAAAATAAGGAGTTGGTTGGATGCATAAATTATAAATGTAACCTTCCACACTTAGATATGTAATGTTTTACCACCAAGAAATGAATCTGTTCTTTTCTCTCTAATATTCTATAGTTTTGAGTTAAGATCTCGAGGCATGGTTTAAATCCTCTTCCAAGGAATGAGCTAGCCACTCATTCTAAGGAAGATGGATCTATATATTTGTGTTTTTATTTTGTAATAATTTGTGTTTATTTCTTTTTCTGTAATTATCATCTTGTTGTGTTGTTCTTCTCTTTGTATTGTAACATTCAATTTGTTGTAATCTGTAGGTGTTTCATTTAATTTTACTTATTTCCAATTCAGCAATTTCAATTTATACAAGTGTGTTTTATTCTTGCAAGTGTGATTTCCTTTATGCAAGTGTGTTTACATTTCTGCAAGTGTGCATTTAAATTTTTGCATGTGTGATTTCAATTTATGCAAGTTTGGATTGTGTTTAAGGGAGTTGTTTTCTAAGATCTTCTCTTAATGCATATAGCCTTCAGACACCAACCCAGATTGACATTATTAATGGCGATGATTGACAAACCTCATCATTTTGGCACCGTTGTTTCCGGGGGACATGATGTTATTAGAGATTCAGAGTTCTCTAAAAGAATATTCTAGTGATAGTAGAATACCTTTTAGCAAATTCTATGATAGAAGTATTTGGTAAGTAGTTTCTTTAGACTTTTATTTCCTACAAGTAGATTAAAATTTCATTTCTATAATTAGGAATATTAGATTGTAAATATTTATCTCCCCACAAACTAACTTTGTGTATAAGAAAATGACTGTGATGTTTGATCAAGAAGGTATAATGGTATGAACAAAGAATTCAAATATGGAAATGGTAGAATATGATATTGAATCTGAAGTAGATCTAGTTGATGAAATATCATATGTCATTCTTGATAACCACCACCATTTCCCTTTGTATCAACTAACAACTCAATGATCTTATTACACATAACCTTAGTCAAAAATTGGCTTATCCAATTTGTAATAATGAAGTGGTAGCATTTCTAGTTAACTCCATCCATATTCAGGGATTTCATTAGAGCCAAAATAAAAATCCACTCATAATAAATCCACCCATCCAAATTAGTTTTTCATCACATAATAAAATTCAATCCTTGAACCATATCCATTAGAAAAATTTGTTTTCATGTCTTTCAATTTCTTCATTTTTGTATATGCTTGTATAACATGAAGAAGCAATTATTGTGAATATCAAGACAAGCACTTTTTTTTTGTGCTAACATCCACAGAATTTCCAAAGTTGTTCTTGGTACCAACATGCATATTTTTACGCACCAACAATATCAACCAAGGAGCAGTTTGGAGGGACCCACAGATACATAACACAATCCATCTCTTGAGATCACTAGTTTGGGCTTTGAATATTACTATGGTGATTCCGATTCAAGTTGGGCTTTGAAGACCTAGAAATTATCTACATAATTTTTGGAAATCTTCTTGAGTTACCAAGTATGCAAAAAGGTTTTTATGAGATCTCAGACATTACTTCCTATTTTACACAAGTTGTACTTTGATGAATATAGTCTGATGATGGATCAAATTTTTCTCTAATCCTTCTCATGCTATCATTTCATCAAAAATAAAAAAAAAAAAAGCTTTGATTGAAAACCAACTTGTTGGCCAATCAAAGGAAAAAAAAAAAAAAAAATTAAAAAGATTTTATTGAAAAACCAGCTTGCTAGCCAATTAAAGGAAAAAAAAAAAAAAAAAAAAAAAACTTTGATTGGAAAACCAACTTGCTGGCCAATCAAAGGTAAAAAAAAAAACAACTTTGATTGGAAAACCAACTTGTTGGCCAATTAAAGATAAAAAATAAAATGCGGTTCTTCTTCAAAAGCAATCAACTGTTACCTAGTGGCTTCTTTCTCACACTATTTGACCATGTTAACAATATGATGACAAGGACAACTAGAGGTATGATCAAGTTATTTTGTTCTACTATTTTATTTTTAATCTTTCTTGTAAGTTTTTTTATTACAGCTAGATCCACTTTTAAGATCTCCAAGGAAGGCAAGATAAAATTCATATCTCCCCTACTTATATGAAAAATATGTGCACCTCTTTACAATCAAACTTTTAGAGTCTAATTTATGGGAAGCCATGAATAAACAACATGCATGAGGACATGCATGAGCTTAAGTGTGGGAGAGAAGGAGAAGCACGAGGTATGCATTTTGATTTTAAATATGAGACACGGTAGGAGATCCACACAAGAACCTGTTGTAAAAGAAAGGAGATCAAAAACAACATAAGGAGATCCACATAAGAACCTACTATAAAAGAAAGGAGATCAAAAATAGCAAAAGGAGATCCACACAAGAACCTCTATAAAAAGAAAGGAGATAAAAATAACAAAAGAAGATCCACACAAGAACCTGTTGTAAAAGAAAGAAATTAAAAATAAAAGAAGGAGATCCACACAAGAACCTATTGTAAAAGAAAGGAGATCAAAAATAGCAAAAGGAGATCCACACAAGAACCTGCTGCACAAGAAAAATAAAAAATAAAACAAAAAAGGAGATCCACATAAGAACATGTTGATAAGAAAAAAAAATAAAAAAAGCAGAAGGAGATCCACACAAGAACTCATTGTATAAAAAAAAGAAAATAAAAAATAGCAGAAGGAGATCCACACAAGAACCTATTGTACAAGAAAGAAAATAAAAAACAATAGAAGGAGATCCACATAAGAACCTGCTGCATAAGAAAGAAAATAAAAAACAATAGAAGGAGATCCACATAATAACCTATTGTACAAGAAAGGAAATTAAAAACAACAAAAGGAGATCCACGAAAACATGTCTTTAAACTATATATGGAATGCTTACATGCATAAGCTCAATGTGAAGAAGACTCTAAGAAGAGAGATAATAATATAATGCATGAGGACATGCATAAGATTAAGTGTGGGAAATGATGAGGCCATAAATTGGCCATAAATTACCATTATTTTGTCCTTCCAAGTTACCTTTGAAAGTGGATTTAAATGTAATCTAGGAACTTATAGTTTTCTTAAGATAGAATATAGGATATATATCTTGTTCATTCTTTAGAAATATTTTTTATCTATTTTGTTGACTAATCCTATTGATTATTTAGGAAAATATGCAAAGTCTTATGTATGCAGGCCATAAAGGAAAGATAATGCTAGTATTGAGAAAAGTGGAATTGATCATGGATGGTATATCTAAACTCAAATCTGATTTCATATTCAAATTCCTCTCAAAAATTATGCAAGTTCAAAAAAAGAATCATCTCAATCTGAGATTGTATGAAAAAGTTATAGTTGTTTTAAGTTAGTTCCGTAAAATCATAGAGTTAGTTCTGGAACTCATAGAGTTAGTTCTAGAACTTGCAGAGTTAGTTCCAGAACTTGCATCAAATGGGGACTGTGAATAATCGAGATTTAGAAAATCTGAGAGATTTTTTTTCATAGCAATGTGTTTAACATAAACCTCGTTCATATTTTCTAAATGTTTTACCAATGAAGAGAAATCTAGCTTTTAGTGAGTTGCAAATCAGGAAAAAGTGTATCGAAGCACTAAAAGTTCCATAAACAAACAAAAAAATTCAAATGGAAAATCTGAGAGAGGTTTTATTTCATAGCAACATTTTTAACAAAAACTCATTCATATTTTTTACAAGTTTTACCAATGAAGAGAGATCCAACTTTTAGTAAGCTGCAGCTCGAAGGAAAAAGTGTATCGAGAGATCGCTAAAAGTTCCATAAACAGAAACAGAAAATTCAAACGAAAATTTGAGAGAGATTTTTTTCATATCAATGTGTTTAAAAAAACCTCATTCATATTTTCAATAGGTTTTACCCATGAATATAGATCTAACTTTTAGTGAGTTGCAGTCCAGAGGAAAAGTGTATCAGATGAGCGCTAAAAGTTCCATAAACAAAAAAAAAAGTCAAATGAAAAATATGAGAGAGGTTTTTGTTCATAGAAATGTGTTTAACAAAAACCTCATTCATATTTTCAATAGGTTTTATCAATGAAGATAAATCTAACTTTTAGTGAAATGCAGTCCAGAGGAAAAAGCGTATTAGACAAGCGTCAAAAGTTCCATAATCAAAAACAACAAAGTCAAATGGAAAATCCAAGAAAGGTATTTGGTCAAAATCATATTTTGAGAAAAATCCTCCTTCCAATAATGTAGAAGAATAAAATCATTATGATTCTTGTTACCAAAAATTAAGGAGAAGATTTGGGAGCAAATCTTCCTAAAATAAGTGAGATAAGACTTTGACTCCAATAATATATCTCTCTCCATATTTTGTGGAGATGGAGATCTTAGTTGTTAGGATTAGAATAAAGATAAGATCAGATTGTATCTCCCAAAATAAGGAGTTGGTTGGACGCATAAATTATAAATGCAACCTTCCACACTCAGATATGTAATGTTTTACCACCAAGAAATGAATTTGTTCTTTTCTCTCTAATATTTTGTAGTTTTGAGTTAAGATCTCGAAGCATGGTTTAAATCCTCTTCCAAGGAATGAGCTGGCCACTCATTCTAAGGAAGATGGATCTGTATATTTGTGTTTTTATTTTGTAATAATTTGTGTTTATTTCTTTTTTTGTAATTATCATCTTGTTGTGTTGTTCTTCTCTTTGTATTGTAACATTCAGTCTGTTGTAAACCTACAGGTGTTTCATTTAATTTTTCTTATTTCCAATTAAATTTCAATTTATGCAAGTGTGTTTTATTCCTACAAGTTTGATTTCCTTTATGCAAGTGTGTTTACATTTCTACAAGTGTGCATTTAAATTTCCGCATGTGTGCTTTCAATTTATGCAAGTTTGGATTGTGTTTAAGGGAGTTGTTTTCCAAGATCTTCTTCTCTTATGTCTCGAATCTTACGATGGAAAAATCCTCCTTTCAAATAATCTCTTTCTTTAACACAACACTAAACATATTTACCCTGGACCTTTTTTATCATCAATCTCAGTCTACAAGATGTTAAATCCTTGCATCCTACTAGTCGCATGCGGATGAGACTTGGGGAAAACTTTTCCTTCCCAATAAGCACATAATTTACATAAAAGGAAAAATCAATCAAAAAATACAAAAACAATAATTACTAGTAGTATGATACTGGGAACATAGGAAGATGTCCTTACTCGCCTACATTTTGTCTTCAGTTTTGAGCCATTGTCTCTTACTGGTGACATGGGGCAACATGTAGGGGGTCCTTTCAAAAAAATTAATCAATAAAGCCTTTATCAAATATGAATCAAAATTTCTTAATCATAAACATCCCAAGAAGTAATTTAGCTGCTCATGTTAAGAGAGACAATAAGTCCTTTAGTTTGATTTTTCCAATCAATACACCATCTATGGATCTAAGTCAAGTCAAAACCTATAAATTGAAATCATCTTGGAATAATTCATTTAATCTTGACTAAATATGAGTTACATTTTTCTCACATGGATCATTATTTAACCTTGTGTCGTAGCATCCATTATCTTTACTTTCATATCACTATTTACTTGTTATCACGTCCTTCTTGGCTCTTGGTGATGAGACATCACATCTTCCTATTTGCATGGAGTTATGAGCAGAGTGATACATCCTATCTTTACATCATCTACATTTCTATCAATAGAATGAAATGTTTCTAATTTTGTCACTTGCGTTCAGGTTTGTTCACCCTTTCTTGAGTCAAAAATAAAAAAATTCAAATATTCAAATATGTTTCAAATATGTTTCGTCAAACACAAAAACAATATAATTTTTTTAAATTCTAAAAATTGTCCAAAATCCAAAAACAATATAAAAATGTCAAAATCAAAACATTCAAATAATGTTTGACCAAATTTCAGCAATGAATAACACAGTTCAACAATTTCATCATTTGACGACACTCCTCATGATCATTCTAGATCATCTTTCAATAATCAATTTTCTTTCCCATGGTGTATATCTATGCTCAAGGTAAGAAATCATTTACCCTTTCATAATATAACTTTTCTTGGGGCACATTTGGATTTCACATTTTAATCTAATACAAATCAAAATTCAATGGGATCCAATAAGAGTATTTTTTGGAGTATCTAAGCATCACTCCACTCTTTGGCTCAATCTAATCCTCTCACATTCTAAGGTATCACTCAAGGCATTTAAATTTATCTATTTCTTCAATGTGGAACACATTCGGAGTGTCATTGCATGTTGTTATTGCAAATTTTGCATGTTGTCAACATTATGATAATGTTTTTACTTCTTTCGCTTATTATTTTTTTGTACTTTGTTTATCTTTCTTTTGTAGACCAATTGTAGGAAACTTATTCACATATTAGTTCACATATAACTTTGGTGTGGTTCCTTCCTGTTCATATTGGAATTTTTGCTTGTTTGTCTTGTGTCTTTTACCGCTTTCACGTGTTGTGTTTTTCTCCCGGTTTATTAAATAATCCATGGAGTGTTTTCCTTTTTGTGTATTCAAGTTTTTTTACATTTATTTACATTTTTATTTCAAATTACTTTTTCCAACAACTCACAAAACTCCAAAAAATCCATATATTCCAAAATTTAACAAAAATCGAAAAATTACAAAATTTTCAAATAAACATTCACTTATCATAGAAATCTTACAATTGGAAAACCTTGAAGTGGATCTTTCAAAATTTCAACACAATCTTGATAAATTCACACCAAGCGTTCGTCCACCAAACCTTGTTCAACTTCTTTTTCTTCCTATCAAGTGGTTGTCTACCGTGCCTTGCTTGCATCATCCACCCACTTGAGGGGGAATTCCCTTACCATTCTACTAGCTAGGGCATCCAAATGCTTCACTTCTTTCCGCTCACTAATCTGCATGTGTCTACTATCTTTAAAGCACTATTACTTCACAATAACACTTTAAATAGGGGAAAATGTAGACACCCTAAAAATACATACATATTTCTAGTCCTCTTTTATCCAATTAGAATTAATTATATCCTACCATAATATATCCCTTCAAAATTAATTCTTTTATTCAAATACTCCCTTTTAGAATTAAGTAAAATTAATTCTATCACCTAATTTATATTCCTACCCTTTAGACTTAATAAATTTAATTCTATTATGACTTTGGAATTAATTAAATTAATTCCTTCATCCCGCTAGCTAATATAATTAAAATTTTATTTCCTCACAATCAAATACTAGTTAATTTAGTTATTTAACTAATTTGTTTTATTCACTCATGCTCCACTTCACTCTACTTCTAGAAGCCTACAATGGTGGGGGCAACAATAATGCCCGTGCAACCACTTCTCGGATGAATTCAAAGATAATGATTTCCCATGCAAAGCTGCAACTGCACAGACATGGTCATCTTACTATTTTAGGTAATTATAATTATTACCTATGGATCCAATTCAACCCAAGATCCACTTCTCATGGCCTCACCCTCAGCTATAAAAGCTTTCCAATTCCTTTACAAATCCATCCCTGGAGCTTTGAGAAAATTACATCCAACTTCTGCTGAATTTGTTCCCGCATCCTTGTGAAAAACTACTTGTAGCATCTACAACCACATTTGGAGATTAATATAAAAGAGCATCCATAATCCAAATCTATAACAAGATCAAACAAGCTTCAAGATTCTACGGTCTTATCTTGAGGTTTGCAAGAGGTCTACAATGAAGGTAATATCTGCATTTGTTTGTTTACTTTCTTTGTCTGTGATTTTTACTTGTTTACATTTGGTTCACAATTAGATCGATATCCTTAAAGGTCTCAGTAATTGTTTTATTTTCTTTTTTGTCACACATTGCATGTCATGCATAAAAGATTCATACTCTGCTAAGTTGTTAGAATAACTAAATTAGAATATAAAAGAATAATAATACCTCATAGTAGTAGGAGATACAAGTACTACACCTCCTCTTGCTCCTTGTTTGCTTCTTGATCCATTAAAGAACATTTTTCAAATCCTTCATCATGTGGATCTACTTTCATAATACAAGGAATAGGTGAATATTTCTCAAGTAAAAAAAAGATGCCTAAGTTAACTTCTTCAATCTATTTGTAAGGGTCAAAATAATGGCATTCATTTCCCCACTCATCAAGTAGTAAATTTGGGATGCCTTCAATTTGAGTATTTGATTCTTGGACACTTGGGTGATTCTCCTAATCAAATATTATGCAGTTTACATTGATGTGGTTGGGTGCATAAGGCTCTATATGATATTTAGAAATAGGTTCAGACCTAATAGTAGCTTTGGTGTCATATCTGGTTTTGAAAAGCATGTTAGACCAATTCGCGAACATGTATCCACCAATCTTAGTAGTGAAATATTATGAAAGGCACAAAGTAAAGAATGGGGGAAGGTCAATGATGGATACATCCTATGGAATTGAGAAGTTGGGACATATGTGTAATGTGATGATAATGCCTTTTAAAACTCCAATGGTTCCCATCGTGCTCCCATCTAATTATATCACTCATTTAGATATTGACTTATATTCAAGACCAATTTGGTCTATTATTTGTTTGGGAATCACTAAACTACTTTCCCTTATTTAATCATGTAGTTGTGCACAAGATGTCTTCCTATGATGAAAGATACATAAAAATATGGTAGATTCATGTTTTTATCTGGTTGGTCATCCTTTTTCTAGAGCATGTTGGTGAGCACAACTTTGTTTTTTTCCTTGGGTGGTTCATGTGGTGTATGAATATCAACCATGATAGTTTACAAGATATTTCTCTATCTATGAATAGCTAGAGATTCCCATGTTTAAATATTGGCATTGGTCCTTTGCATTTGTTTTAGGATATTGAAAGGATGACCCATAGACTTCTATAATAGAGGGAAACATTTTCCTTCCTTGTTTGTTCTATTCATGGTCTTTCTTTGTTTGTGGACTCTCCTTATTGTGCATAAATATGACATTCTATGGAACTACAATGTTGTGCATGTATGTAATGTTTTAATGTTCTGTATTGCACTACAGGTTTACCACACTCTATGGGTTTATTGTTGATGACTAGGGTTTGCCTAATCCTGTTGTTTGATTGAGTTCGAGATGCGGACTTGGTGAGGTAAGAGATGGAGTATTTTGACCTGATATTTTTAGGTATACTTAAAGAAGGCAGTTGATTGGCCCCTTGAAGATGAATGATTCCATAAAACTCTTCCATTTTCCAATTTACAAGAGAACCATCACTTGGTGAAATTTCTTGATTGGTCCCTTGATGTGGGTTTTCCTCCATGGGTGCATCTTAAGATAATGATGAATTTTCAACCATCAAAGCTTGGCTTAAAATGGCATTGGGTTAGGTTGTTTGGTTGTGCGGGAGATTACAAGGAAACACCACTCATAATCTTACATAATATTATTTTTTATTGGGACCGGAGCCTTAGACGAACTAGATGCATTAGGATTGTAGGATTGAAATGGATGTGCGTCGTAATTTGATTTTGAGGGTTTCTTAGAAAGGTGGCTTGTTTGGTGGATAAGGAGGCTTGTTATGTTGGTATGGAGAATGGTTAGGTATGGATTTTTGGGATTTTTACCTCTTTAAGGATACCAACTCATTCCCAAAATTTTGTAACTACTTCATGACCTCTTACAACGCACTTGAAGGGATTGTATAGGTAGATACATGACTCAAGCTTCACTTCTTAGGAGTGGAATAGGGGCTAACTCATGGGTTTGGTAAGAAATTAATTCTCCTACCTATTTGAATATGGGAATTGGACTTCTAGGGAAATTTTCCCATCCTAGATGAGACTAATTTCAACCCACGATGGTAATATCATAAGCATATGGAAAAAAATTACCCTCATGGACTGAATCATGACAACAAGTTCACTATTTAAAACCCTTAAATGATAAAGGAATGCATACTTGAGGTGTAGGACTTACCATTTAAGGAATTCTATCCCAAGTTCTTTGAAATATGATGTTGAAATCAATCATTAGCTCATGTGATGCCCTCTTTTTGTTTTAGTTACTCCACCAACGATAAATGATTTTTTTTATCTTTAAAATGAGTAAAAATATCCTAACTCATCCCAATTAGATGTAGAGTTAACTCTTAAGCCTTTGCACTATTGTAAGGATTTTCCCTTGAAAGAAGCAACTAATAGTTTGACTTCTACATTCTTTTGTGTAACATGATACACCGAACAAATGTTTACAACACCCTTGATGTGCTCAATGGGCATTGTAGTGTTCTCTCCAATGAATAAAGGAACAATTTTTAGGGATGAAACTAGAATATCCTCATATTGAGCTAAAATTATAGGACTTCCACCATTCAATGTGAAAAGTTTTTGATTCCTTTGAAGATCCATAAATGTAATGGGTCTTAGAATCTTAGAGGAAAAAAAGAAGGGCCTACCAAGAGGAAGAGTAGAGAGAACTCCATTTAGAGGTAATGGTGATTCATGTGTATATCTACCTCTCCTTATTTTCCTCGGTGACAACTACAAGTATTCAAAAGGATCTCTATGCACTATTATTTTCCTTGTTTGAATCTCTCTCATGAGATAGTGACACTCCTCTGTTGAAACTAATAAATGAAACAATCAGAGTCACCAGATGTATTTTTTATAACCTCTAAAGGCTTGATATCACCCGGATACACACCAACTATTAGTGAAATGGAAAGAAAATATTCATTCAGTCCCTAATTTAACAAAAAATAGTAGTTTATGCTAAACCCTAATTGCAAAGTCACGTATGATAAATAAATTCTAAAGTATAGATTTGACACAAGAAATAAGCTAGATAAATATGAAAACCTAGGTGCAAGAGAGATAGAGAAGGAATTAGCCGATATGGATTGGAAAACTAATGAACAGAAGGAAATACGACATATCTAAGTAGAGTAAATTATAGAACCATCAAACAGGAGCTCGAACAAGGGCACCTAAACCTGGGTGAGGGTGCCTAGGAGTCAAATAACTCTACTGGGTGTGTATGGATCTGCTGCAAGAGCTCAAAATCTGGTTTTTCTCGGTGTCACAAGATAGTCATTGATATTCATTGTTGTTGTTTTCTGTATGTCATATTATGATCATAGAATCACCTATAACTTATAAAGATATGATGACCTAAAAAACCCTCAAACTACATCAAATTCTAAAAATAAAATATGCAATATGGGGAGCCAGACTGACCCCAGTGGTCACCTAACTAAGTGAACTTATGACCGAGCACTATACTACATCTCATACTCCATGTAGTTTTCATGCGTGTATGATAGAATCATGCCCTAGGAAGCCCTTGTGAAAGTGCATGTGATAGTGAGCGATAGCTAGATGTACCAATGTAAATAGATGTGTGGATGGAAAAATGAACTTCCCCTTCTTATGAAGTATATGAAGATAATACAGTCCCTTGTCCCTTGAATGAGTGCTAGATGGATGCATTTGATGCTCTTAGATGCCTTTGGATGCAACCTTAGGTGATGATAGTATATGCTTAGAGCTTGGTCTTTATTTTGCTCACATAGCTTGGTATTTATATGATTCCCTTGTTTAAATTTCATAATTAACAACTGGAAGATGACCCATAAGAAAATAATATTCCCAAAATATAAAAGAGACTCAATAGTAGCGAGTAAGTTAGAAAAGAGTCACGGGCACCTAGAAGGATGAGGGCACCTAGATCTAACATCTTGTCTAGGATTTGGTGTCTGAAGCCAAAAAATATAAGCAAGTGAACTACCAAATAGGTCTGTAGGGTGTAAAATACTAGAAAGAAGACCAGAAACAAAGCAAAGAGGCCAAAGATAATTGTCAATTACTATTTTTCTCGCTTAGGAATCATATGAATGCAAGTATGTGTTTTAGGACCTAGAAATGTACCTTAGTGCATGATTTTTTGTCTACATTTTCCCCACTTTATGTTGTTAAGTGAATACTCAATAACATAAAGTAGATAAGAGATATGTACTTGATAACCATGTAAAGTGTGATGGCAATAACATGCCAAAGAGACAAGTGAAAGCGTGAAGTGATAAAAAAGAAGCGTGGAAGCTAAGAAAGAGGAAGTGACCCTAGGGGTGAAGCATATTGTTATGTACCATGGTGTACCTATTGTCGTGCTTGATTTAGGGATTCTTCCTTCGTATTAAGGATGGACTCTGCAAAAGAAGAGTGAAATATTAATCAAAGTCGTGTATTATGAAAAATCTTACAAAAGTATGTAAATGTGAAAAAGTATTAAAAGGAAAGTGTGCACCTAATAAACATGAGTGAAAAAGATAGAAAATGTCCTGAAAATGTTGTAGAAGAGCAATGTTTTTTGGGAGATATCACGCCAAGAGTGAGTTTTTTGGGTGATCTCATGCCAAGAATGCATTTTTGGGTGATCTCATGCCAACTGCAAGTTTTTGGGCAATCTCACGCCATGGTAGAAGATTTTTGGGGAGAGAGGTCTAGTGTTAATATCCTTCCATGAATGCTTCCCGAATTATACACCACTGCAGATGGTGTGATCCATGTTTAGTTACAAGTTATATCGTATTATTTTTAAATTTGTTCCATCTAGAAAATAGGGAATGAATGCATTCTTCTTGTCGGAAGATTGTGCATGTATTGTGAAAATTAATCATGTGAATTGCTTAAAATTGTGTTGATATGAGGAAGTAGTTGTATTTTCCCCAAGACATAAGTGCCTAGGAGAGGTCGGAGCTAGTGTTTGTATCTAGGCATTGGTGGCTATGTTGTATTGAGGACCCTAATCATATTATAGGTGGTTTCAGAATCGTAGACTATTTTTTTCTTGTATTACGCATATCTATATTGTAGCTTTGAGCTACTATATGGGGTGACTGGTTCACCCAATGTATACCCCCTCGTTCAGGGTGCATGTGATGTCGCTAGGATTATGTGGCCCAAATAAAGGACCTAATGTTAATATGACATTGTAACCTTGCAGGGGAGGGGATGTGCATGGTAGAAACCAAGGCACATGAAAACACATTGGCTATATGCATGTGTTAGTAGAAAAGTATCAAACACGTAATAGAAAAATAGTGTAACAAGCCAGTGTGCATACAAGATGGATAATGAAAAGAGGGTTTCAAACATGGGACATCACTCATAATTTCACAAGACAACCAAGTCCAAAGCAACCAGAAAAATACAAGAAATGATAAAACAATACATAGGGAATAGCCCAAATACATTGGCATACAATAGAAACCAATAGAAAGTAAAGAGTAATAGAAAACCATGGTGGCAAATAGTTCCTGTAAAGTAAATGTTGCACATGAAGCACCATTAGCATGTTAGAAAGATAAAGAGTATGTCAAAGCATGTATAGATCCATGGAAATTAGTGTGCTAGTAAGAATATGAAGTAGTAAATAATGAAACAATAACACCTGTGATGTGTAAGGATAGTAATTGTAGATTCCCCAAGAGCCTTGATGGGACTGGTAAGAGGTACAATGTCAAACATCATTACCACGTGTAAAGATCTATGGGTATTTTGCATTCACAACAAAATACCACGTGAACACACATGTGTATATGGAAAATATATGAACATACTAAGTATCCATCTAGCATGGAAAATTAAGTGTTCATATAAGCATAAGCAAGCAAGATTAAATACAACCAAGATACACAAGTATGTTATGAATGAGTGAGATGGAATGATATGCAATGTGAATTTTATAGGAGCAACGTTCCCCCAAGAAAATGTGGATGAGTATGAGATGAGTTTCATTTATAAAATACCCCTCAAAAGTAAAGAATGAACCATAGAATAAGAGTGTTTCATCAAGAAATGGTTTGATAATGTGTGCTAGATGTAACATGAAGCACATAACATAGATTTTAGAATAGGATGGTATGATGTGTGAAAATGGAGTGCTAGAAAGATGTATCGTGAAGCGTAGAGAATGAAATGTGCAGTGTGTGAGGTTCATGGATGTAGTATTCCCTCAACATTCAAGTGTGAACCTTAGCACAAGAGTGTGTCATAGGGTAATGACGATACAAAGTGGATCACGTTTTGTAACATTAGTGCTTAAAATAGGAATTAGGGAGTGTGATAGTAGAAATGAGAGATACTTGAGAATGTTAGGAGGGGGATAATGAGTGTGATGTCCACAGAGTGTATGATGTAGAGAAGAATCAAGTAACATCATCTAAGAGATCATCATTTTCATGGTCGAAGCCAAATACGAAGCGTCGGATACTAGTTAAGTAATAATATGGGGTTGATAATTTAAATAGCCATTACGGCGTAAATTGTACATTCCCATTGTAGATTCTTCATCGTGAAAGATGTTAGTGGAAAACCATGTGTATACCAGTGAGTAAGATTTTATGTATAGCCAAGAAATGAATCATTGCAAATAGAAACACATCAAAAGGCATGGGAAATGTGATATCAATATGATTAAGATCCAAAGTGCCACCAATGTATTCAAGCCAAGACTACCCAAGTGTAAGTGGAGAAGTGTGGGAAATAAAGGCTGATAGATGGAAGACACAAAGGCCATAAGTAGAAATGATGTAAACATATCTCGTGATAGAGTGGGGAGAATGGGGTGGAGGGAGGAGATCAACAAGTTTGAACCCGAGAGGAGCCAAGCCATCATGCATGTCAATAGTCTTAGAGCAAGTGGGATCGAATGGAATATGATGCCAATAAGATTTATTCATGAAAAGAGTGAATGTGAAAGGAGGTAATGTTGAGGCAGAGGGAGATGAGGTTGGTGATATGATGTCTAATGTATGGAAAAACCCAAGAAAAATATCATAGCATTGGTTGAAGGAGGGATTTTTGAATTGATATTCACTAGGCCATTACCAACAAAATTATCATTGAAATATGACTCATATATCTCTAAAGGAGTAAAGTTAATATTGCACAATGTGTCATCATTAAGTTCCACAACATCAACCTCATCATCAAAATCATCAGTGTTGGCATTGTCATGTTGTATATAAGTATCAAGGATATTGGTAGGATAGGAGCCAGATGTAGGAGCAAGAGTATTCTCGATAATTGGAATAATAGTAACTATGGGAGTAGAAAAGGTGGGTGAAATGATATCATTAGTATGAGTGGGAATTGATGGTACAATTGTAGAGGTGGAAGAAGATTTTGGAGCACTATAATTTCCAATAGCATAAGTACCAATATCACTATATGGAATAGGACACGATGGAGGAATGGGCATAGCGATAATAAGGTCTATGAGACAAAACTTGAATGGATCCACGTCAACAAAGAATAGTATGATCATAGACATCGTGTAAGAATTTAACGCATCGATGAACTATATAAGGGACAATATGCATTGTATATTTCCATGGTCTACCCAAAGAAGAGATTAAACTAAAATGATGCATCAATAACAAATAATACCATAGGAATGATATTAGGCCAAAATTTTATATGTAAATTAATTATACCGAGACATGTGCGAGTGGTGGAATCATAGCCATGAATAAGAGTAGAATTTTTAGTAATTAAATTATTAGTAATACCAATTTTCCTAAGAAGGGAGTGAGCACATAGATTTATAGTAGATCCATTTTCAATGAGTACACACTTGATACAAATGGTACCAATGGTAGCGGTGATAAAAAGAGGTACAAAAGGATTTTCAACAACAAATGGTGGAACATCCTCATCACTAAATGATATAGCATGTAGTATATTTTTGAGAGACTGAATGAGATGTGTGAAGGCCACTGATGAGTTATTGATTTCAATGTGAATAGATCGAAGGGCGGCCTCTAATGTTTGATAACAATTAGGTGTACTTTGCACAATAATTCATAAAGATATATTTTTATTGATGCATTCTTAAGTTTTTCTATGATTTCATAACCCTTAGAAGTGGTGGTAGGAGATGTAGAAGTGATAGGTGGTGGGATATAAATGGGTTGAGTTGTAGGAGGACAGTACGGTGAGTAGTGTCTACATTGATATTTGGATCAGCCATTTGATTAATGAAGTGAGGAGTATGCTAAGTAAAAACTTACAAAAATCAACAACGATAGTAACCATGCCAGAAACTTTATTTGGTGTGAAAGAAGGATAAGAAGATTGATCCATGAATTTAGAAGGAGGAAGATTGCAATGCATTCTCATAAGGTAGGGTTTGAGCAAGTGGGTTCACCAAATGATTTAACAAAAATAGTAGTCTATTCTAAACCCTAATTATAGAGTCGATATGATAAATAAATGTAAAGCACATATTTTACATAAGCAATAAGATAGATAAATATGAAACCCTAAGTGCAAGAGAGAGAGAGAGAGAGAATGACTTATCTTATACGCACTATTCCTAGAACTAATTTGGACTAGAAAACTGATGAATAGGAAGGTAAAACTATCGCAACTAAGTAAATTAAATTATGAAACTGTTAGACAAGCCTAGATTGGGTGAGGGCACCTAGGCACTAGAAACTTCTATTGGGTTCCTGATCGCAGCAAGGAGATCGTAACCTAGTTTTTCCGTATAGCAAGATGGTCGTTGATAGTCATTATTGGTCACATATATGTCACACTATGATCACATAATTCACCTATAACCTATAAAGAGATGATGACTTATAAAACCCTCTAACTAATCAAATACCAACAAGAAAATATGTAATATGAAGATTTGAATGACCCCAAAGCCAAATCACTGACTGAGTGAACTTATGACAAAGCACTACACTACATCTCAAACTCCATGTAGTTATTGTGTGTGTTTGAGAAATTGTGCCTCGGAATCCCTTGTGTAAGTGCATGTGATATCCAAGCGATAGCTAGATGTAACAATTTAAATATATTTGTAGATGGAAAAATGAACTTCCCCTTCCTATGAAGTGTATTCAGAAAATGTAGTCCCTTGTGCCTTGAATGAGTACTATATGGATGAATTTGATGCTCTTAGATGCCTTTGGATGAAACCTTAGGTGATGATAGTATATTCTTAGAGCTTGGTCCTTTATTTTGGTCATATAGCTTTGTATTTATATGACTCCCTTGATTGAATTTCGTAATTGACAACTAGAAGGTAGACCCATAAGAAAATAAAATGCCTAAAATATAAAAGAGACCCAAAACATTGATTAAGATAGAAAAGTTTTGGGGGCACCCAAAAGGACGAGGGTTCTTGGGCACCGACATCCAATCTCTGAGCTAGTTTCTAAATCCATAAAATATAAGCAAGTGAAATATTAACTGGGATATAGGGTGTAAATGAATAGAAAGAAGACCAGAAACAAAGTAAAGAGGCCAAAGATAGTTTTCTATCTTAGGAATTATATGAATGCAAGTATGTGTTTTAGGATCTAGAATCATACCCAAGTGCATGATTTTGTGTCTACATTCCCATTGGGCGTGCTCAAACTGTTAGATACCAAAGGTAACACCCTTGAGTTGATCATGGAAGATCAAATACATTAGCTAACATGGGATTGTATTTAAAGTGTGGGACCTTGCTCCTTCAGAAAAACCTCTAGATAAGGTTGGTTCCTTCTCTCCTAGATCAAATTATACTAACCTAAACTACTCAAACTGCAACTAAATCTAAAAATAAATCTAAATCATATGGGGTCTAGGGTTGAGAGAAATGAAAAAAGATACAAAATGAAAGAGATGATGATGTGTTCTAAAACTAAGAAAGGGTTTGATCCAACCAAAAATATATAGATAAAATGTATATGCAAATATTTAATGGAAATACAAATTTTTGAGAGACATGAATGTTTAAAACTCAATGAAAACATCCATAAAAAACAACTAATGTTTGAAGGTAAAAATCCACAAATGATATCATTTAGTGTGTATTCATCATGTTTACAAATCCAAGGTTAGATATCTAATGCAAAATGTAAAGTTGCAGAGGTATAAAGGCAATAAAATGCATCGCTCTAAGGAAAAGCATGTTTATTCGGTAGAAAGGAACCCGTAAACGTGCTTTTGTACTTACATTTATAGAATATAAAAAATGGGAGAGAAAGAGGTTGGGGAATTCAAATTTGGATCTTCTATAGACAAAGAAAACTTGTCATCCATGGATCCCGATGCCATTAATCTCCCTAAAAATCTACTATTTCTTTTGTAACATGTCATCACAATTTGTAGGCGAGGGAATGGGTGTTATTATTGCATTTACTTGTGGTTGGTGAGGTAGTTGGCCATTAGAAATAAGCAACTTCTAGTTATCTTTGTGTATGTGAACTTTCATGATCCCTTTCTTGTAACAACACCCTTTCACATTTTCTTTCAGCGTACAATGTAGCCATTAGAGAGATAAGAAAAATGCCCATCGTCGTGCAATCTAAAGTTCTCAATAAGAAGATTTGGCCAAAAACCAGCTTCTCTTTGTCCTAGGACATTTTGGATGCTTGACAGCTCCTGCCATGGTCTTAATCATTTCTTACCTCCATGGATCTACACTTTGTCCTGCAGCTTTTGGATTTTAAAGTTCTAGTGGGTTAAAAAACCCATGAGATACCAATTCTCACATACCCACCGAAGTCTCTTCTCGTACTTTCGTGAAATTCTATATCTATATTTGACCACCTGCACATAATTCTTTGGCATTTACCCTTTATTTCTTACACAAAAATCCACATAGGCCTTTCTTCCTCTTCATTTCTAGTGAATTTTAGAAATACATGTACTATTGCACTTAAAGTACCTACAAAACCCTAGGAAAATGTTTCAGGATTTTAGAATTAGCCAATTTTGGTTGCATCATAGTCTTGGCATAATGCATATTATTTATATGGAGTTAATAAACTCCACAAAACCACTTCTCCAACACATCCATGAGACTTTTTGATCCTTTATCACGTGAAACTGAATTTTGTGAAACAACAATATTTTTCATCCAAAGGTGAACTCTCGTCTACCTCCTGTTTTAACTCGCAGCTTTGACACTTAGCCAAATTTGATTTATTTCTAAATGTGGGTGTATTTGTGACCCTCGAACCTTCTCCACATCCATGGTGGCTAATTTTGATTTCCATGGAACACTTAAACAATTAACACTTCATTTTGCGAGAACTTTGAGAATCAGAAAACACCGAATTTCTGTAATAAGCCTCCACTACTTTTATAATTAGCTAATTTTTAATTTTGATGACAAGATGGAATCTACCTTGTTTTTGAACTTGAAGAGTCTTCCAAAATAGCAAAGGGAGTTCCATTTTGGATAATAGTTTCTATGTTTCCTTCCATAACCCCACGGATCACATTATTGTAAATAGATCTAAACCAAATTTTGCAAATAAGGACATACAATATAAAATATAATAGATGTCCCCAAACTCTCCCCATATGTCAAAAACTAAGTATAAACTGAAACAAACATTTAAATATGCTAAAAAGGTGCTAATAATGTTAAAATAGGAAGGATACTTGTTGCCCAATAAGCACTCATGATTTTCCATAAAACTTGATTCTAATTCTAGACTTAAAGCGGCTTCAAGAAGAAAAATATGCATAGTGAAGAAACATAGTGTGCCACAAATTAAAGGAAAATGTATAAAGGAAATTAGAAAAAAATTGAAATAAAGGGGGCACACCATAGATGTCTACACCATGGAAAAGAAGAGTTTGTGAGGAAAATTAAAAACCCGTGCAAAGATGAAGAGTCGTGGGTGAGGTGGAAAAAGAGAAGTCATTGAATTAAGGAATAGAAAAATCTATGGTAAAAGGTGAAAGCCACGACAAAGAAAAGAACCCCATGAAATATTAAAACTTGTGAAATTAAGAAGAGGGAAGCATGTGGAATTTGAATAAAATCCGTGAGGTCTAGTGACAAAATTGTGGATCACCTAGTCTCCGTTAAGTAGTGCTAAAAGCTACTGAGGATAAATACAAGGTCACAAATCATCAAAAATTCATGGCGCGTATAACAAAGTTGTGCCCAACTCAATCGAACATCTAATCCCCAACAACCAACATTAAATCTTGAGTGGTGCTTCTCTCTTTTCAAATAATTTGATGGAATGTGATTCAAACAACCTCATGTGCCCATACTCAGTCTAAAAACTAAATTCCAATTGATCCTTCATGGTTAGTAGAGTGGTTGATTTTAATTATTTTTAGGCACAATATGATCATATTTTCTTCCTTCATCATTCTCTATAGATATAAGTGTATGGGAATAAGAAAATAATATTATTTTCTAAGTTCTATAACTCTACCATTTTGGGTTTTAAGCTTGTGATCATGGACCTATATAACATGTTTGTGAAGTGTTCTCATGCAAAATGTAAACATAAAAATTAAAAATTTGAAGCATGACAACTAAACCCCAAATTGAAATTCAGGCTTCCTAGTCACTTTGCATCCTTCCTCTAGCCAACCTATCCTTAGTTTAACCTTCACCCTAGATCATAGGAAATTCCTAACAAGTTTTTATGTTAGGGTGATTACACAAGGTGATAAATGGATTTAGTAAGATTTAGTTAAAGATAACTTCTTCTCGAGGCCTAAAAAGGCTATTTTGTCCATTATGGAGCTAATTAAATACCCTTTGGAAACATTCAAGGAAAATATAAAGCATATGGAGGTGATGTTATATATAATTTATGGTTTTCAAGGTAATTTAGTAATATTTAAGAAATAAAGTATCATTCAAGAGAAATCTTTTCAAGATTGGGTTTAGGTGCAGGGAATGAATACTAAAACAATGAATGTTGACTTCTCTAGATGATTTTGGGAGTAATAGAATGATTTAGGAGGAAATAAAGGAATTGGAAATATATTAAAATATTATACAAGAGGGAATCATCAAATTTTATCTAAGGCTTAAGGGTTTCCTGATATATCTCAAACTTCTACAATTTGCCCCTCTTAGTTCAAGAAGGAATATGAACTATATTTTGAGTTTTAGGGTGAATTTGATTTTTTGAGTTCTTATGTTGATCTTTAAATGTGATTTGGAGTCAAAATAATATAATATTTGACCCCAAATCATTTTCCTAAGCTCTTGTGGTGAAAAAATCAAGTTCGGTGTCTAAAAATGGACATCCAAGGAAAATAGGCTTTCCAAATCAGGCACAATCACACTTTGGACACTCTTGTGTCCCCTATGAACCCTAAGTAGATAAGAGGATGCCAAAGTTTTACCTCCCTCCCCAAGTCACACTTTGGATATCTTTGATTCCCAGTGTCCCCTCTTCCCCACGATGCAAGGCGAGAGACAAAAGTGTGACCTCCTCCTTCCCCCAAGTTGCACTTTGGTCTCCCCAGGTATCCCCACTATCCCCAGGGGACAAGAAAATTCTAACCACTCACTCTAACATCGCCTAGACCCCCATGTGACCACTCACAACTCCTCTAGTGTCATTTCTCATCCCCTAAATCTCTTTTTTATCCCCTCTAGACTTATAAATCGCACTTTGGACACCTTGGTGCCCCCTTTTTCCCCTATTTCCCCTCGAGGGTAAATGGAGACAAAAGAGTGTGACCCAAGTCTTTCACACATCTTCCAAGATTAAATTATGGTCATAAATTACATAAAGACACATGGAAACCTACTTAAATATCTCTCTAAAACTCAATCACTTTAACCTTTAAAGTTGTTTTGTTTTTTTGGAAGAAACAAGGATTGAGAGGCGGGGTGAATCATTCCTTAATAAAACCTTTTCAACACTTGTGCTTCAAACCCTAACCATACATGCTCATATGCAACACATCAAAGTATACAACCTTCTCAATGAAGTAAAATTAATGTAAGGAACATAACATGATCTCAAACACACATATATGGATAATAATATCATATCAACACACTTATATAGATGCTCAAATCAGATCACACAAAATAATGTCTTCAACAATGATCCACAAGATACAATAAAGTGCTCTCAATACAATCAATGTCTCATGAATAGATATGAAGAGATACAACTATGAGAATTTCTTAAACCTTCAATATCATATCTAAAAACTCCTTATAAACCTGCAAATAACATCAACATGCTATGAGGATAGCATCCAAACTCAAGCACTCAAGTTTTCTCTTCTTCTCCAACTCGCTCTCAAAGAAACATGACCACCATTGCACTTGCTCAAGCTCTTCTCATGAAAACTCAACCAATAGATATCCTATAATTATATTCCAAGTGTTTTGGGATAGGCCCAAAGGGTTTTTCTTTTCAGAAAAAGGGTTCTTCAAAAGAAGATAAAAGGGGGTTTTAAAAGCTAGAACTATTATGCCCAAAAACTCCATTTTATACCCTTTTCTTGATTAGAACTCAAAGGAGGTCGGTACCTCATGATAAATTTGACCCATGAATCATTAAAAACATCCCATAACTTTTTCACAATAGATACAAGTGACCCAAGTAGGTCGGCCTAGCAAAACCCTTCATTTCATGATCCAAAAATCACTAAAACACATGCATTGGGATGCCAAAATTCTCCTCATTCCAAAACCATGCTTAGTAAAACTCCCATATTCATAAAACATGAGAAATACATCATTTAAACATCAAACATGGTCACAATTTTCATGAACCAATCAGATTATTTCATTTAATGGGCCCAGTGTCCTTTGTATTTCTCAAAATTGTTGTTTCCTACACCCTTCAGCACCTTGAAACTTCATAATGCCACAAAATTACTAAAACTAAGTTAATACATGCCATGTGACCACTCAAAATAAATTTTAGAACCTTCATAACACTTATAATCATGTTATAAGTCATGAAACATCTTTCACTTCAAACCACAACAATATTTTCTTTCGCCAAATCAACTCGCTAAAATATGGGTCTCCAAAGGTTAGCTCATAAAACCATTTATACAAACAATAAAGACTTAAAATTTGATTCATTGGATTCAAAATCCATACTGCTTCACAATCCATGTGATTTAAATCATCACCCAATCCATTTCATGCTTCAACCAATGTCAAACTTTCACAAAAAAATGTTATTTTGAATTGCCAAAAATCTTCTTACTCAAAGAATGCCTTGAAACCCTATCATATGACCTCACCATGATTCAATCCATATATCACTAGAAATATCTCTAAATAATATTTCCAACACAACTTGTATCATTTGAAGAATCATCATGTAACTCAATATATGGCCAAAACATTGAAGACTACTTTTTGAGATCCCAAAATTGCCCTTTAACCAATCAACCTATTTGGACCTCAAAACTCATGAACCTACTTGAACTTGATCTGAAAACTTTATTTACATAAATAAATCATACAACATCAATTTTTCATATCACTTCTTTGGACCAACTTATCCTAAACTAAAACTCTTCATAAACTATTGTTTTCAGGTGGGGCCCACATATGGTCAAGACCTCAACTATAAATTTATGGAAATCCAGAGGATTATAATACAACATCCAATCATCACATTTTATCTTTCAATCAAAATATACTCATAATACTTCACCTTTTGCAAACTGCTCCTAGCTAGGGTTTAACTAGGGTTTTTGACCTTCTTACCTTCTTAACATTCATTCATAAAAACACAAAGATCAAAAACCTCTTTATTATTATTAAAAATTCTTAACTCACCTTATAATAATCCTTGAAATCCAAAAGGTCCCATGCAAAGCACATGATTCACAATGAGCATTAGAAGTTCAAACTTGAGTTGGATTTTGCATTGTTTTGACCCTGTCTCACCAAAACATACATATTTAGAAAAATACTCATCATGAAAGCCCGAAAGTTTTCTCGAGATCATTATAACTCATCCCTCTAACATCTCCAATAATTATAATGATAACACCATATCCAAATCTCTCCATCCAATATCATTTACATAGCCTTACCTAGGGTATTTTTCTTGTGACAACTAGAATCAATCCGAAATAGTGCAATAAATGAACATGGAACTTTGAAAATCACCCAAACATACCTAATATGCAATTATATAATTTATTAGATGTTTTTATGAGCTCATGTATCCCCAATGCACCATTTCACACCTCCAAGCAAGCATACCTAATCCTAATGAGCAACATACCTGCTCCCAATGAGCACCTGTAACATGGTGAACCACATGTACCTGAACTATGAAATTTTTGTGAGTGCTCAAGAACCCTCGAAACCTGATATATATCATGTCAACATCCTTTCCAAATTACACAGAATCTCACACTATCAAGCTACACCTCCTAGGCACTGTTAGGCTTGCTAGAGCAAGCATACCTCATTGAATCTCCTAGAGCAACTCAAACACATCTGAACCTGTATGTTAGCATCTCAAACATCATCATACCATCATCCTACAACATCCACTTTGTCATTAATGTTTTTTTTCATCAATGACAACACCTATTAGGCCTACATGCCAACATACATTTTCCTCTCGACGTTCATTAATGTCTTACATTCCTCATCAAACAAAAAGGACAACAATATTTATTTGATTCTACGAGATTGGGTAGGTGAAATCATCTTAAACTTGGAGATAACATTCCTTGAAAAACTACTTTCATCCAATTCATTTCTTGCATGATGAGGTTGCTAATTTTTTGGGATATAGAGGATTGAGTTTTTTTAAGAATTCTCCCCTATTTGAATAATTTTTCCTTTTCTTGGAGATCTTGTGGGTGAAGTAATCTAAAACTTGGATCGAATGTGCCTCATAAATGTTAGGAAATAAGGGATAAAATATGTGGAATAATCCCTCACAAAATCGCAATGAAAAGAGAAACTAATATGCGAAATTATTACAGATCTCAAATAAAATTGCATAATAAAATAACACAACACAAAGAGACAATATTTAACATGGTTCACCCAATTTGGGCTACGTCCACCAAGAATCACTTGCTCAGATTTTATTACAAGCCACCGCTCTCTCAATACAATACCTGATCCGTTTGGAGCTATGCTCAACAAACTCTGCTGAATTCACACCAATTCAAAACACATCTCGTAATACATTTGTTTGTACATCTATCATATGCATAAGACCATATAAATAGACAACTACTTAAGCAGTTTTACAAAACCATGGGAAAAACCATGGGAAAAATCCGTCCCATAAACCTATGGGTCAAAAAACTTGCCCATATGAGAAAAGCACGTTTCCCGATATGTTGGGTGCATTTTTCGAGGCCAAAAATTTTACGCCTAAAAAAAAAAATTTGGGGCTACGCCGGACCCCGCTCGGGGCCGGGATCGGCTCTAGCCCCAAACCCCGGTGAGGATACATGAAAAGTGTACAATACTCTTAGTGTACAGTCTTCAACACTTTCACACATGAAAACAGGCTCCACAACCTAACAA
This sequence comes from Taxus wallichiana var. yunnanensis, assembly GCA_018340775.1. Classification (NCBI taxonomy): domain Eukaryota; kingdom Viridiplantae; phylum Streptophyta; class Pinopsida; order Cupressales; family Taxaceae; genus Taxus; species Taxus wallichiana. The sequence continues at coordinate 614,867,737 of CM031242.1, read as the reverse complement.
TCTCCCACTTGGAGACTAGTTTTCCTCTGAGCAAGCTTCTCAACCCTTCACTAGTTTCTGTGAAGACCAACCAAAGCTGAACACAACTTTAGTTTTTCCCTTGTGACCACCTTGGTCATCATGTCTGCAGGATTTTGACTGGTATGAATCTTCTCCAACTTCAACTTCTCTTCCTCCAAAGTTGTCCTGATGAAATGGTACCTTAACTGTATATGCTTTGTCCTAGAGTGGAAAGCAGAGTTCTTAGCTAGGTGTATAGCACTCTGACTATCACTATGCAGCTTACATTCCTCCTGCTTATGCCCCAACTCCTCAAGCAATTGTTGTAACCAAATCATCTCTTTGCTTGCCTCTGTGGCAGCAACATACTCAGCCTCTGTGGTTGACAAAGCCACCAGCTTCTGTAGTCGTGAAATCCAACTCACTGTTGTCCCACCTACAGTGTAAATATAACCTGTCGTGCTCCTCTTGCTGTCTACATCTCTAGCCATATCTGAATCTACATAACCACGTAAAGTGGTGTTTGATCCACTGTAGCACAAAACGTCCCCATGGTCCCTCTCAAATACCGAAGGATCCACTTTATTGCTTGCCAATGCTCTTTACCTGGATCACTCATAAATCTACTCATAGCTCCCACTGCATGGGCAATATCAGGCCTAGTGCACACCATAGCATACATCAAACTGCCAACCGCTGATGAGTAAGGTACCTTGGACATCTGGTTTCTTTCCTGCTCTGTCTTGGGACACTGCTCCTTTGATAACTTGAAATGGCTTACTAAAGGAGTCCCAACCGGTTTAGCATCCTGCATATTAAACCTCTCCAAGACCTTCTTAATGTACTCTTCCTAAGATAAAGTCAGCTTCCATTCCTTCCTATCCCGAGATATCCTCATACCAAGGATTTTTTTGGCTGCACCCAAATCCTTCATAGAAAATGATTCACTTAGCTACTTCTTGAGTACTTTTATTTCCTGCATGTTTTTACCTACAACCAACATGTCATCAACATACAAACACATGATAATATAACTTCCATCCTCAAATTTCTTTGTATACACACAATGGTCAGAATGACATCTGATATAACCTTGCTCCATCATGAAGCTATCAAATTTCTTATACCATTGACATGGAGCTTGTTTCAGGCCATACAAGCTCTTCTTCAGTTTGCACACCATCTCCTCTTTACCTTTGACTTCATATCCTTCTGGCTGCTGCATATATAGCTCCTCCTCCAAATCACCATGGAGAAATGCAGTCTTTACATCTAACTATTCTAAGTGCAATTCTTCTTTGCCACTATTCCAAGAACAGTTCTGATAGAAGTCATTTTTACTACAGGAGAAAAAATCTCATCAAAATCTATACCTTTTTTTTGTGCAAACCCCTTGACCACCAACCGGGCCTTGTATCTTTTCTTGCCTCCTTCTTCTTCTTTGACTCTAAACACCCACTTATTTTGTAATGCTCTTTTTCCTTTGGGTAGCTTTACCAAATCCCATGTCTGGTTCTCCATGAGAGCCTGATGCTCCTCATCCATGGCTTGCTCCCACTTCTTCCTGGCATCTACCTGCATTGCTTCATCAAAGCTCTCTGGTTCTCCACTATCAATGAGTAATAAATAATAAAGAGAAGGAGAAAAACGTTCAGGTTCTCTTCTTACCCTAGAAGACCTCCTCAATATAGGAGTTTGGGGTTCCTGTTGAGGGGTTCCTAAACTAATTCATGTGTCACTTTCCCATCTAGAAGATCCTCTACCGCATATTCTTTCTTGGATTCTTCCCTATTTTCCTGCAATTGCTGCTTATACATGACTTTCTCATTAAAGACCACATCCCTAGATCGAATGATTTTCTTGTCCTTAATACTCCAACATTTATATCCAAAGTCATCACCACCATAACCAATGAAAGTACATTTTTCTGATTTAGCCTCTAGCTTAGTCCTATCATCCTTGTCTATGTGAACAAACACCTCACATCCAAAGACTCTAAGAAATGAATAATCAACTTTCTTACCATACCAAGCCTCCTCAGGTATGCCTCCATCCAAGGCACTTGAGGGTCCTCTGTTTATCAAGTACACAGCTGTGCTCACCGCTTCTACCCAAAAAGAAAGAGGTAGTCCTGCATGTAACCTCATGCTCCTAGCACGTTCCATTATTGTTATGTTCATCCTTTCTGATACCCCATTTTGTCAGCGAGTTCTGGAACCGTCTTTTGCTCTACGCGATTCCATTCTTAGAACAATAATCATCAAATTCATTGCACGCAATACTCCCCTCCATTATCTGACTTGAGACATTTTAGCTTAAGACCTGTTTCATTCTCTACCAAGGCTTTCCATTTAACAAAAGTGTCAAATACATCAGATTTGTTTCTAATACAATAAACCCAAACTTTCCTTGTTGCATCATCAATAAAAGTAACATAATAACTTGAACCCCAAGAGATGATACCTGAGCCGGCCCCACACATTAGAATGCACCAGCTCTAACTTACTCTCTTTCTTTGTAGGTCCAACCTTGAGAAACCTTACTCAACTTCTCGTTTCCCATATATGTAGTTCTCACAAAAATCAAACTTGTTTCGTATATCCAAGAAAATTCTTCTTTATGATGTTCATGCCCTTATGGCTCATATGACCGAGCCTATAGTGCCATAATGTTGTATCTACATCTGAATCCACAAGATTACAATCATTAGTACTATCAGTGGTTAAATACAAGGTTCCAACCTTCTTACCTCTTGCCACCACAAGAGCACCCTTGGTAACCTTCCAAGAGTCTACTGTAAATATCATACAATATAACCATCACTTCCCAACTGCCCTGCTGATATCAAATTTCGTCTTAATGTAGGCACATGTCTGACATCCTTCAATAGCCAAGTATTCCCATTCTGCATCTTAACTTGAACAAAACCTTTTCCAACTATGTTGCAAGGCTCATCATCACCAAGAAAAACATGCCCAAAATCTCCTTGAACATAATCAACAAAATAATGCCTATGTGGAGAAGCATGGAAAGAAGCCCTGAATCTAAAACCCAAGATTTAGTAATATTGTGCAAAGAAAGAATCAAAGCATCCTGACATACATTACCCGTTGCCACATTTTCCTCCTTGTTTTCTTCTTGTTGTTTCTTCTTATCCCGAAGCTCCCAACAATCCTTCTTTGCATGCCCAAGCTTTCCACAATTCCAACATACAATCTTGTTCTTGGATTTTGACCTTGCTCGATCTTTTGATTTTCCACGGTTTCCTCTATTCTTCTGTCTCCCTCTAGTTTCCACTGTCAAAGCATTCCCTGAAGTAGAAGATTCCTAGAGCTTTTTCTTCGCATTTCCTCACTTAGAATCACCCCTACAACATCCTCAAACTTCAACTTCAAGTTAGCTGGAACCGAGTTACTTACCGCCATTACCAGGCTATTCCAACTCTCAGGTAAAGAGCATAGAATTAATAAAGCCCTAACTTCTTCATCAAATTCTATTATAACCGAAGCTAGCATATTCACTACCGTATTGAAATCATTTAAATGATCTGCTACTGAACTATTCTCAGACATCTTCATATTAAACAACTTTTTCATTAAAAATATCTTATTAGAGGCAGAGGGTTTTTCATACAACTTCCCTAATGCATCCATTAGATCTTTTGTAGTCTTTTCCTTTGAAACATTAAATAATACCGAAGATGCAAGACTCAATCGGATTGTTCCAAGTGCCTTCCGATCCAACAAATCCCATTCCACATCTTTCATACTCGAGGGTTTGTTCACCTTCTCAGACAACGGAGTATAAAGATCCTTCTGATAAAGGTAATCTTCCATCTGCATCTTCCAAAGACTGAAATTCTACCCGTTGAATTTATCAACCCTAGATCTTCCTTCATCTGCCATAGCTCCCACTCAAGCTAAAAACTTTCCCTGTGATTCAACACTTCAGCAAACCAAACCAGGCTCTGATACCAATTGTTAGGAAATAAGGGATAAAATATGCGAATAATCCCTCACAAGAATGCAACAGTAGAAACTAATATGCGAAATTATTACGAGATCTCAAATAAAATTACAAAATAAAATAACACAACACAAAGAGACATTTAACGTGGTTCACCCAATTTGGGCTACATCCACCAAGAATCACTTGCTCAATTTTATTACAAGCCACCACTCTCTCAATACAATACCCAGATCCATTTGGAGCTATGCTCAACAAACTCTACAAAATTCACAGCTGAATTCAAAACACATATGCAATACATTTGTTTGTACATCTATCATATGCATAAGACCATATAAATAGACAATCGCTTGCCAGCTTTTACAAAACTTATGGGTATCAAAACCATGGGCAAAATCATGTCCCATAAACCTATGGGTCAAAAAACTTGCCCATATGAGAAAAGCACGTTTCCCGATATGTCGGGTGCATTTTTCAGGCCAAAAATTTTACGCCTAAAAAAAAATTCGGGGGCTGCGCCCCCCGAACCCCAGCGAGGATACATGAAAAGTGTATAGTACTCTTAGTGTACAGTCTTCAACACTTTCACACATGAAAACAGCTCCACAACCTAACAATAAAATAAAATTTCATCCGATTCATTCCTCGCATGATGAGATTGATGATTTTTATATATATGGAGGACCATGTTTTTCTCATTATTCTACCCCGCTCAATAAAATTCTCATTTTTCTCGCTAATATGCACAAAAAATCATCTAAAATGGAGCAGCATCCTCGAAAAATCATGAAACTTTTGAGACCAATTTCATCTCAATCCAACATCTCGCATGCCTCCTTTATAAAATTAGTAAGTACTTATGACTTGGCATTTCTAAAGATAGTAAGTGGTCAAAAGGTGATTTTTCAACATCTACTGCAACATCCCGAATCAACATGAAACATCAGGAGTGAAAATAATGAAAAATTTCTAAAAATAATAGTTGTGGATAAGACTTGCTAAAAATAGTAATTCCTAGAATTAAGTTCAAAAAGTTATGAAAACTCCCATTTTTCTTATCTCATTGATTTTTTCCATCATCTCGAGGCCAAGAAGTGGTTTCGTGGCCAAAACAAGAAATAAACCCCCACAGGCTCTCAAAGCATCATTCCTAAGGTGATTTACGTAAGGCATGGTCTAATGCAAGAGTGTGAAGGATTTATCTAATTATAATTTTAGCGAAAGGGAGCCATCTTGGTTGAATTATTTCATCAAAAGGACATCATACGGATCACATTGTGTCACAAAACAAGTTAGAGATAGTCACTTGGATAATGGGTGGAATCAGGGAATATCTTATGATCTATGAGGGATCTAAAACTTCAAGAGCTCCATTGAAATTTAAAGTCATTAAGGATATTGTCATTGGGGAATGTTGAGAGAAACTCATTGTGAGTGATGATTGTGGTCATCTCAAGTAATGCATACCTCATGAATTTTTTCTAAACACTAGATCCATGTTTGATAATGTCCTCACATCTCGCATGTTAGGGAGGTAACATTCACAAGTGCTTTAGTGCATTACAGAGGTCAACAAAATGGAATTCACTTTCAATCTTATCTTCAAGTTCCATTCATGATTCAATCCTCGATATGGTGAGGGAAATCCATTCCCATGAGAAGTGATTGAATCAAAAATGTGTTCATAAAATGAAAGTAGATTTCCACTCATGTGACATCTTTGAAGAAGGTGAATTAAAAAGAGGTCACCATGTTCAAAGGTAAAATGAGAAGCTCATGCGATAAGTTAAGATTCATCATATCTTAATTTTTGTTGCGTCCAAATCTCTCTAAGGAATGAGTCAAAATGAGCTGATCAACCCATTGAGATACTCAGGACCATAATATGTTAAGAATCAAATAGACATCTATTCCTTGAGAGGCATATGAGCAAAAGTGAGGATTCTAGAACTAGAAAGGGTAAGGGGGTGATCTTAATTTAGAGTACTATGTTTTCAATAACAAGAAACTATCTCATTTTCACTTACATCACAACTCACTTAGTAGTGTTCCTATACATTCATGCATCACCTAGTAATCTGATCAAACCCTAAAGAAAGAAGCATGTGCAATCACCTAATTTCATTTCAATGGATGGCCATAGGACAATAATCTCATTCAAAGAGAAATCCTTTATCTGCAAAATTAGGATCTATTTCAGTGAGTGAAATACAAACATAAATAGGTTTGAGCATCATGGATTTGATTTGTGATCACTAGGGTGAATTTTGAAGGCCTAGAAAAGTATGGAAATGATCCTCACTCCTGCCTTATAATCAGAAGAGATCATCATGTTCCCATTTCAATCTAGATATCATAACAATGTTTCTAAACACTTATTCAATGCTCCATAATATTCCTTCATATCACAAAAGAAGGATATTGTGATCTTAGTACTTCAAGTCAACAAGCTCTTCATTAGCAAAGGCTTCATCATCATTAGATTGGTCAACCCTTCTCTCTCTATATCTTCCTTCTTCTCTCTTCATATTCTAATTCTTCACTAAGAATGTACTCTTTCCCTATTTTGTCTTATTCACTTAAGTGACCCTCAATTCAACATTGTAAGAGTCCTTTTTCATCAATAAGAAAAAGACTCACCTCCTAGGAATGTGGAAGGTCACAAGTGATGAGGAAAGGTGAAAATTCATATGGGGAGATGAAAGGACAATTTTTAATGTTATAAATTGGAATGGCTTCTCCATTCCAAAGGGGTTGGCAATTATTGATTGATTGTATGTTGTTGAGATTTACCACTACTACATCAAGAAATAAAATCTACAATTCTTCCATTTCTTTGTTTATGTTCCTCTACTCACTCACTCACTCTCTCTCTACTTTCAAAATTTGTAATTATGGTGATCTTACATAACTACGAAGGAATTATGTGTCCTTTATTGATGAGTCTATAAAACTATGTGTCTCTAGTTTGTCAATCTCATGGATTCTTTACATTATTTCAATCTTCTAATTGAATGTGGACCTATTCTAGTTGATGTATGTGATTTTTTTAATCCTACTCACAACATTAACCCTCTCTCTTTATTTCCACAACTCCCTTTACCTCCCTTCGCAACAAATTTCTCTCTTGTACTTCGTATGCACTTTTCCACATGTTTAGTGGAGTATTTCTATGTGATCCCCATCCTAATGGCCACCCATAACTTTTAGGTAGTTTACATTCAATAATGGGAACCTACCCATATCAAATAAGGATGGGCTTAGCCACAGTGATCATTGGTGGAAACCCATAATTTGCACTAAAACAAATTATTTCACCAACATGAAGTTTCACATGCCTCCACTCTATGGAATTATTAATGATTAAGTTCTTGATAGTTTATAAGTGTGATCTCTTTCCTCTAAATGTGTATGTGGTTAATGTGAATATATTATTCATCTTACAATATTTCATTTTTTTATGATTATTCTACGTGGTATTTTTGTGTGCATTCTTATAGAAATTCACATACTAAGGTATATTTGTGCCTCTTATATTCATAAATGAACCTTGTTTTAGTTCACCGCATCAACTTTCCTTATTTCATAATTCTCCTTTTGAACCCAAGTCCCTTGGAAAATTAGGTTGGAACTAGTTATTAGTATGTCTTATTACTAGTTAGATTTAGTTGTAGTGAGTTAGAATGGGAGGAGCCAACCTTCTTTGGAGATTGACCTTAAAGGCATCATTGTCCCACACTTTGAAGGTCATTCCCGGTTTCACTAAAATTCTAAGGTTTACTTCAATAAATGGTGTAATCTTATGTGACAACAATTTTTGGCACACCCGATGGGGCCATTTAAGTCACTTATAGCTCACTTATTATCATCTTTCACTAAGATTGGTGTGTACCTTAGTAATATTTGGACTTTGGAAGCATCTTTTCAACACATATGGTGACTCCAAAATTTAGATCTAATTTTCAAGCAGTCAAATGCCCATTTTCATGAGATTAATAAAAAGAAGGCAAATTTTAGCTAGAGGATATCTATTTTAACACTTACAACTCTCACCAAGGAGAAGAAAAAGGGGAATCGACCGCCTCCCAACATAAGTCTTTCCACTCCTCTTGGTAGACCATATTCCTTTCTCCTCGGAAACTTAAGGCTTATCCCCTTTATGGATCATCAAAGAAGCCTACATTTTTACCTTTAATGGATGTAGTCCTTTAGCCTTGGTACCTCACAATGATATACCAGTCACTACTACTTAAAAATTATTTCATTCTTTACTAGTAAAAGCTTATGACCCCTATATAATACATTCAAGGCATTATAAATGTATGTTCATTCATTTTTATATGAACATGATGTAGCATAAATATTTTAGCTTCATATATCGAGGGAAAAACAATACAATGGTATATAAGTCTACGAACTCCCCTAATACATTCATGGGATGAGCTCGAGAAGCACTTTGTTTGTAATTTGGAGACAAATAAAACAACATCTCTTTCTTTAGAAAAATCGACTAACTATCGAGAGAAATTCTATTGAACTAATGGTATATTTTAACTTTATATTTCAAAGAACTTGGAATAAGATTCCATCTCTTCTCAAACAACCTCTTCAAGGTGCATTATTGTATTTATTAGTAGCTCTTAATTCTTATATTGGGAGCTACAACATTACTGATGCATATGAAATAGCCATCAAAGCTGGAAATTGTTGATTAAAAGTTGGCAAAATAGCTCCTAGAATTCTTGCATCACTTTTTCAAAATTTGCCCAAAAATTTAGCCTTCTCTCGCTCATATTCTAGAACCAAACACTTCCTCATCTTCCTCCACATCTTATTCCCCAATAGGTTGGATGAAATTGATGACCTTAAAGCTTTGGTTTAAAATATATCAAATGAAATTATCTTCCTCAAGAGACAACAAACCCAAACACCTTGAAATTACCCAAGTTTTAACCAAGGGTATACTTCAAGTCAAAATATTAATTAATTTTATCAACATCAAAGAACTCAATATCCCAATCAAAGCTATGGCTAAAATTATCAATAAAACAAGTTTTAAGGCCACAATCCTAGTTTTCCTCTTTAAATAGTTTCTCCTGCACAAAAAAATCCTACTTAACACAAGGCCATTGTTCTAGTAAAAATAATATATTCCAAGAAGTTAAGTGGTGTTTTACATGTAAGAAACTCAAAATCAAAATACGTGTGTGAATGGTGTGCAAGTTTAGACCCTCTAGGTGAAAAATTTGTTCAATTAACAAGAACCATTTGTGGAGGCTAAAATGATATTTAAGAGATGGCACAAGAAGTTTCCCTTAAGGTTAACCTCATATTTTGAAGCCCCGATGAGTTTTGTGTAATCAATGAGATTGTTGATAGCTCGACTAGTTTACAACTCTCTATTATAGATAATACAAGATCAAATAAAAGGTAATCGTAGACTATTTCTCCATCCTCTTCGGAGTAAGATAGCATCCCCTTGAAATAGAATCAATCCATGGAATATTTGGGCAGAATAAGAAAACAAGTTTATTTAGTGGCTCTTCCCTAAAAAGAAATCAATTCTTAAAAGGACATATTTTCCACCAATGGATCTAATAATAAATGATTTCTCAACACCTATGATGCTCAAGACTACATGTATTCCTCTAAATATCATAGAACATAGGAAGAAAAAACATTTGAATATAACAATGTGCGATGTTTTGTCTATCCCCTCTTAGATGGATCTTTTACAAGAAACCTTGAAGTAACTACCACCATATGAGCCACTATGCAAAATCCAAACTCTTCGATTAGCCTATGAAAACTCAAGGATGAATAAGTAAGTAAAGTAAAAAACCACCACCATTATATATGTATTTAATTATGGGAAAGTACTTAGTACATAATTACATGATAGATTTAGGTGCTAGTACTTTTGTAATGCCCAATAAAATAACATACATTTTAGGCATTGAGTATAATCCAATTTCTATTGTGTTTTACAACTTGATGGCACAACAAAAAAATACTAGAGTCATAAAAAATCTTAAGTTAACCCTTCATGTTTATCCTAGTTTTACCATTACTCAAGATGTATCAGTTATTAATCTACCTCCATTCTTTGCCCTCTATTTATCAATATATTTCATAGCCAAGGTGGATGGTTACTTATTTTTGACTGGTCTCATATAATTTAATAACTGGATATGGCACAAGATTTACAATTAAAGTTGGGCCAATTTCATCCTATCATGTTGAGTCTTATAACCTGCCCCCTCATCTCTAAGTGTATAGTTCATGAAGAGCAAGAAATTGAATCGTGTCAATTCACAAAGTTGTTATTCCCTTTTTAGTACTTAATATTTTATTATATGAGTGGTCCAAAGATCATTATGATTTTGATCCTTATGATGCAACCGTGTAAATTGGTTTAGGTACTTATTATATCTAGGAGGAAGATCTTGTTTCCCTATGTCACACAAAGAATAAGATGATGTTTTGGGCTTGTGTAAAATATTCTTTGATGGTTCAAGAAGAAAAAAATAGGGTTGGGAGGATATGGTTTTAGTTTCTTAGGTGGATAATAAATTATTTTTTCCCATATATTGTAGTGTACATCCTCCAACAATGTGGAAGAGTACAATGCATTGATTTACAAATTAATTTTGGCTAAGAAAATACAAATTAAAACATTGTAGATGTTTAGAGATAAAAGTTGGTTGCAAATCAAGTAAGATCAAAGTGTTTTACCAAGAACAAGCTTCTAAAAGGTTATAAGCATAGAGTGTGGGATCTCATGGAAAATTTTGATGTCATTAATCTAAAAGTGGAAAAAATAATGAAGTTGATTAAATAGTGGTTGTAGGATCATAGTTCTCTCCACCTAAAGACCTCATTCAAGGTAATGAACAACATGTTAAGATGGTGGTTAGATCATCCATTCTCAATAACAAAGTAATATGGAAAGTATTTGAAAGTGATGAACAAATAGTCCAGTTCATCCAAAATGAGGCAAAATTTTTATTTTTACTACATCGGGGTTGTAAGAAACTATGGTGACCAAATTATTCAGTTGAAAATAAACAAGTTTCTTAGAGGATTAGTGACACTTGAAGACATATTCAACATGTATGATGAGTTATGTAGTATCTTATTTTCCCACATAGGCTATGTGTGCTAACACCTCATTCAAACAAATATGAATGCTCACCCAAAGCGCACATAGCTACTAGGTCCCTCCTTTGTTATTCTTGATAGGAAGTTAGCGTGCATATTCATCTTATTGTTAACCATTAAACCATTCATGAACATATAACCATTACATCCATGTCATTTTAGAAACACATATAATAAGGAAACACTTAATCCTTATTAACAAACACTAACACCAATTATACTATCAAATCACCGTATTCATACATATCAACAATTATTATCTAACCACAATTATCCATCATCAACTAGATTCATTAAATAACAGAATATGAATACATAACCAGTTGATACAATGATGCACATGACCATGGGTGTGCCCATCAAAGCCCTTAGATATATATCAATATAGAATAACTCTACTACAACATAACAAATACTATAGAATAATGACTACATCTGATACATATATAGGGGTAAGTACTTTCCCATCACTACCCATGCACTATCATAATAATAAGCATGCTCTCAAAATTTCCTCCATGATTTACATTCCTAAAAATAGCCATGCGCATAAATCTTGCATGCTTTTACAACAACCACTAATAATAGATTATCATATCCATATAACTTTCTTTAATCTTATTATTAGCTGGATTTGTGCATGTGTTTTCTTTTCCCTTACTTGGCCACCAAGTCTCCTTGTTTTTATTTGGTTCTATATCTTTAGTTGGATGGAACTGTAATTTTGTTTTTCTATTTTTAGCCCATGCTCTAGAAAATGACTAAATCCTCATCCTTTCTTCATGTGTGCACATTCCCACACTCTACCTTGTCTATATCCATGCACAACCCCTCGTGCGCTACTTCACCTTTCGCACACGTGTTTCCTTTGTTCTTCAATACTTATAAGCCTTTTTTTCTTCAATACTTATAAGTTTCTTGAAGAAAATTACCCCGAACTAGGTATGTTTTCCATCCTAAGTAACATTAATCAAATAATATCCCCAAAGAATCAATAAATTTCCACCATGAATGGAAGAATAAGAATATGGCTTGGGCCAAAAGAATTAAATAATTAATAATTTGTCTTCTCGGATGGTATGATGCATGGAAACTCTTTATCCAAATTTTTCTCTAATTATCTCCAACCCTCCAATTCCTTAATTTCCTTAATGGGCACAACATCAACTATATCAGGTACCTCTACAGATTCAACTCATCAAACTTTCATTTCAATTACCCAATCAAATTCATTATCTCCTTATCCACTTCATCTAGTGCATCCATTTTGTGCGTAGCTTGAGGGAATATCTCCTTTAAGCGTGGCCTTTAGAGTGGATATTAAATCTCTTTTCTACTCTACTTCTACTAGAATCTTCTCCCCCTCCACCCTATTGTTGTTATTCTTGGCCTAAAACTCCTTTAATTCTTCTTCATCCTTAGCGGCGAGCATACTCACGACTTGATCGAAGTTGTGGATTATCAAATACAAATTAAGCCCTTCACGTAGCCTTCTTAGCCTCTACTACAACTAATACCTTGTACTCGTGAAGATGTTATTTTATTTGTTCCTATTTGTTTTTTTCTATGCAAGCTAACTCCTTAGTTGTTGGTCCCTTTATCTTCCTTTTCTCATGAGAGAGCATCCATGTAAAATCCTCCAAATAGTGTAACGTTGTTTCATATTCTTCCTTAGAATTTTTAAGAGGCTAGGATACGTAGAATTCATAGTATCTAATGCACTCGGCCTTCTTATAGGCTACATGCATTCGCACCTTCTCTTCTCTCAACTCTAATTTCAACTACACAATTGTTTCATATTTTTCCTTTATTTCTTCGCACGATATCTTTATCATGTAGTCCTTATAAAAAAATTATCCCCACTTCGATGACAATTTATTAAGCACATTACACATCTATTAATATGTAAGTAGCTTTACGTCAACCATGGGGAATTCCTCTCCGGAGCTGACTTAATCCTAGTTTCGACAATGATTGTGTGCTAACCTCAAACTCTAAATCCTCTATGTGTGATTGATATGCCTAAGAGAGCATCTTTCTCGGTGCGCAAAAGGGCCTTGTTCTTGCCAAAGAATGACCAATAGAAGATATATTATTTGGCCACCAAATTATGATATCACACTCATAGGCCCATTGAAGGATCATCATTATACTACATAAGGGGGCCTTGGGGAATGTTCCTAAGCTTTCTCCCCTTTTCTCTACATCATTATACTACACCAAAAAGTTTTCTCTATCCTCCTTACCTACTTTCGGGTATTCTTAAACAAAATTTGTTCCCTAACTCCAATTCCTACGTACCTATATTATTTGAAACCCTATCTCGAAGAATGTAAACCATACTCTGCTAAAAACAAACCTTCACACCTTCCTCGAGCTCTAAAATTCCTCCTAGAAGATCTTTTTAACTTGGTCGTGTGCTTGCTTGATCTGGGTTGCTCGGTTTCTTCAAGTTTCTTCACAATTTCACACAAATTCACATAAATTCGCACTCTTCAAGATTCGCAAGGTAAGGTGAAAATAAACTCTCTCCAATGCCCCTTTTATAGATTTCCAATTTTTATCACATTTATTACTCCTCACCTACAACCTTAACATAGCTTTAATTATGGTTTTTACTTTTTCCACGCTTTTCTCTACTTTCTTTTGCAAGTGGTATTCATAAAAATTTGGCACGCTTACTACTACAGGCTGCAGACGTCCTCACTCATGCTTCCTTGAGCCACAAAACATCTTCCTCATTTCCATATACCAAGTAGTTTATCATGTTGATTCCTTCCACACATTACAATGTGTAGCATTTTCCTCACGTTGTATTCAATCTAAGAATTGTTTTGAACACCAAATCAATCATCATCATCTGCACAAATTTTATGTTTTCTCATACGTACCTTTTCAACCACATCTCACCTTTCTATTGTCGCATGTACATTTGTTTTAACTTTCTCTTACACACCAACCTGGTTCACCCCACACTAAAATCATGTGCGGTCCTCTGTGCATCATCTCAATAAATAGTAATCATCTTCTTGTGCACAAGCGCGCTTATTACAAAAAAAAAAGCAAAAACAAAACAAGAAAGGGAAATCTAATCTAAGTGGCAATACTTCCTTATTACAAACATCAAGAAGCTTATTTATAGTAGGGATTTAACCTAATCCCATTAAAGTAATTAGGAAACATGGTTCCATCTAATGCCTACAATTGACATGCATCCGATTCAATTATATTTATTGCTACAAAAGTTCCTAACCATTGTACCTTCGAATTTCATGGGTGGCACATTAACTTGGAGTCATACATAAGGACTATATTTCTAACTATAAAGGATTTGTTCTTGATGTTTCTATCATGCCAATATTTTTTTCGTGCCTTCTCGGTATTCGGCTCCAATACATAATGGTATGCCTCTCATCTAATTGCATTAATTTCTCAATGTGCTCTTCTACATCTTTTCATCTAAAATCCTCTTGTGCATGCAATATGTAGGGATGGTAACAAAATTCCACAGTACTACTGCCTCTATGCCAAACACCAATTGAAAGGGTGTGGCCTTGTTTAACCTTTTATATGTTATCATGTAAGCCCAAAGTATAATTGATACTTTATCATCCCAATCCTTTCTTCTAACATCACAAATCTTCATCAGATTTTGTCCCAAAATCTTGTTGAAAGATTCTACAATTCCATTAGCTTGAGGGTGATAAGGGGTGGTTTTATGGTGTGCCACCATAAACTCTTCCAATAGAATTCTGATTATCTCATTCAAGAAATGAGTTCCTCTATCATTGGTCAAGCTCAATGGACAATTGTACCTACTAATGATGTAGACATAAAGGAACCTTATTATTGTGGTTGTAATACATTCCTTCATAGGAAAAAATCTTCCCACCTTATCGGATAATTCGTGTATGTAGTTATGTAGCACACTTTATTCCTACATGGAGGAGGTGCAATACATCCTATAAAATCAATATCCCACTTCTCAAAAGGTTCCACACTTGCTATGGGTCGCAACGACATCTCATCTCAACTCCCAGGCTTTCCAAGCCACTAACAATGATCGTATGCTTTCAAAAATCCTTGATATCCTTATACAAGATATCCCACCATAATCCAAATAGAAAGATCTTACACACACTCGCATCTAATACATAGTTTCCCCTACAACACCTCCATGAGCTTCCTTCATAATAGCTTTGCACTCATGCTCCAAAATACACATGTGCAAGACTTCGTCATGGCCCATATTGTACAAGTCTTCACCAATGAGTTGATAAGGAGTAGCTTGAATAGCAAGTTTCTTATTTTCTAATGTTTTCATCCCTTCTGGCACAAGTCTAGTGCATAAAAATATTGTAATATCATCCAAATTTGTGGGTGTCTGGTTTAATCTAAATAAGTATGCATCGGGCATAGTTTCCTCAATACTTTACGCATCCTCTCTAGAGTTGGTCCTTGATAAATTATCAAGCCATGAATTTATCTTTCCTAGATTTACAACAACCCTAAAATCAAACTCTTGAAAGATAAGTATCCACCGACAGATGTGCCCTTGCAAAACAGGCTTGTTAACTAAGTAATTCAATGTTATATGATTTGTGTACAAGATGAACGGGGTGGCTAACAAGTAATGTCAAAATTAATGAATTGTGTAAATCATAGACAATGTCTCATACTCGATGGTAGTATAATTTAGCTTTGTTGTTGTCAACTTCCTACTTCAAAAGAATATGGGATGATTCCTCCAGGTTGTGCCAAGACTACACCAATTTCATACTAGAGGAATCAACATGTACATGAAAGGGTTTGTTCCAAAAGGAAAGCACAAAATAGGAGCAGTAGTCAATATTTTCTTCAAGGTCTCAAATGCATGTTGTTGTGTGTCACCCCAATAAAATTTTCCTTTGGATTAGGTCAATTCCTCCATGGGCACATTAATCTTCACATATCCTTTGATGAACTTCCTATAATAACTAGTATGCCCCAAAAATATGCACACTTCACTCTTGTTGGTAGGTTCTTCTAACCCCAAAATCACAACTATCTTGGTTAGGTCTACCAATAATCCATCCTTACAAATTATGTTCCCAAGAAAATTTCTAAAAGGTGTAGCAAAAATACACTTATTAATGTTAAGAGATATGTTTAACTATCTACACCTCTCAAACATGAGCCTTAGATTATCACAATGATCCTTAACTAACCCATAAACAATCCAATCATCTAGATAAACTTGTAAAAATTTGTGAATGAAATCATGAAAAGCCTACACAACTATGTGCAAGAATACTATGGGCACATTCTTTAATCCAAAAGGCATAATGGTATATGTAAAAATTCCCCATTAAGTGGTGAATGTGATATTTTCCTGGTCCTCACACACAATGAAAAGCTAATGATAACCTCGAGAACCCGTCTGTGAAGGAATAATATCACACCCTACAACGTCCTCAAGGATTTCTTCTATGAATGGTGTAGGAAAAGGATTTTTAAACACATTAGGCATTAAGTTCTCTATAATCTACATAGATAATGACCCTCCCATCCTTCTTGATACTAATAACCATAGGGATAACCCACTCAAACTCCTCAATTAGTTCAATGATTCCAAACTTAAGCATCTTATCAATTTCCTCCTTCACCTTCATGCACATGTTTAGATTCATCCTGTAAGGCCTCTTTTTAATCGATGTGTGCCTTCTTTCAACTTAATCTTCATCTCTCCCAATGAGGGGTGTACTCCCTTCAACTCATGATAGCCCTTTGAAAAAATCCTTAGAAGTCATGCAAAATCTCAATGATCTTTGTTACCTCTTTCTCTCACCGTTAGTCTTGAATGATGGCTTCCTTAAGCGCATATCCAAAGTATGATTGTTAACCTTCATGGTTTTCATTGGAGCATGGTACACATGTGCCTTTTCATTTGTAGTATATAGTACCTCACGGGAACCCTCTTTATGGCTAACATCCAAATTCTCCACCTATTCATCATTAATCAGGTAGACTAACTTCCCTTTCTCTTTCTCTTTCTAGGCATGACTTGATTGTATCTCGTCTATCTCCAGTGTATCTACAAGTGTCTCAAAATCATGTTCTCCAAGTAACTCAAGCATGAGCTCTTCTTATTTCATGCTATCTCCCAATGTGATGCACTTCAACATCTGCAAAAATTTATGGACTAGAGGTTTATTAGAAAATTAATATAAAGTATGAACCATACCTTCAGTCATATTGTGTTAGATTAGAGTTTTCTGCTTGATCTCAACATGCATATACCACACCCATGTGCAACCATGCAAAGTGGATTAGAAATTATGTACCCACAAAGAATGTGGTAAAGCTTCCTGACCTTGCACCCATTGTCTCTCACAGTTATGAATGTGTACCAAATCAAGATTCTTCCCATCATACTCATGTATAAGTGTAGCACATCATTCTAAGTAAATGTTTTTAAAAAGGTGATTCTCACCTCTTGTCATCCCAATAAGTTATCTCTATGTGTCACCCACCAAAGGTGTGTTTTGTTTCACACGATGTATAAACTAACATGTTCCTTTGATCACCTTCATTATTCCATTGTTCCTCCATGGCGCGCAAGAAATATTCAAGATTTTCTTCACCAATATACCTAGTAAATCGAGGTTTCCTAAATGCGTGATCATATGTGGCCTAATCATTTTGGTTACTCTTTTTTCATCTCACGCCTAAACATTTCATACGTGTCATGGGCCCAGCTTATCATAAGAAAAATTTGTGGTTCAAATAACTAATTGTGCGTCTTCCCACTAAATTATGCCTTCCTTATAGGGTTATGCGTTCTTAGGATTATGTGCTATGTGTGTGTAAATCTTATTCAAATCTTCTTCACTTACTAGCTCAATATAAGGTGTAGCCTTCACATCATCTAGAGGTATGATCACGTGCTCTTCCTTGTTCTCAAAACACACACACACACACACATATTATTAAAGCATAAGTTAGAATTATTCACTTCACACCAACGTCATCCAAGTAGTGTTGGGAAATTATTTGCTTTACCATCATATCCAATACTTCAAAAGCCCCAGTAAACTTCGCTCCCTAAATGGTAATTGAAGCATTATTCAAAACCTCGATAGTCGTGGCCCTCATTTTATTTTCCATATACAACACATTATAAGATGGTTGCAATGGTGGTCTCCCCATCTGATTCCATGCATCCAAATTAAAGGCATTCACCTTAATACCTATATTAATAAAAAGTTTACTCGTCATCCAACCATCAATTACTGCATCCAAAGTGATTTCCTTTTCATACTCATGGTTATTTGGCAGAAAATTTACATATAGTATCCGATGCTCGTGTTCAACTCCATTATGCGGTACATTATCATGCAGATCATTCCCCTAGCACTGGGATTATATTCTCCCGACGTAACATCTTACATACCTCTTTCAGATCATCTATATCCTTCTCTAGAATCTTAACATTCTTCACATGTTCTCTTGCACACCTTCTCCTTCAAGCACTTGGTTCTCACCTTGCATCTCTCTCTCGATGACTCCCATAATCTCTTGATATAATTCCTTCAAGAGAAGCATCTAGGTACTTGGCATGCATAAATTGTTATTTCTTAATGAATTGCTTAGCCTTAAGAGGATCACACACGCATACTACTTCGGCATAAGTAGTGTCTAAATGCAGTTGTAACTCGGGATCGACAACTTCTTTGGCATCCATTGATCACTCTTTGCACATTACACCTTGATCCTTACCGTTTCTTTTTCCTTCTTATTTTTCTTACACATGTACTCATAAACATCAAGGAATTCCTCAACTTATGTTTCTTTCTAAAATATACACATACCAGATTTTTGGGACACTCACATTGGTAAGGATCAGGAGACCCAAAAGTATAACAAGTTATGCATGTAAATCTTCTTCTACCACCATGGCCTCTACTCCTATATCCTCCATGGAATCTACCTCCTCCATTTTTACATTCTTTAGTAGTTTGAACTTCTTATACCTAAGAGATGTTTTCCACTATTGTTTATCATAATCTTGTCTCGCATGCCTCATGAATGGGTCTATCGATAGAAATCCTTGGTTTCATGAGTGTGTACATCACAAATATTCCAATACATGGATACAATCTTCATTGTTGCATGCTACAAGAAAGGGTAATTCCAGACATCATGATTCTTGTGGTAAATCTCACAAGATTACAATAATAAAAGCACAAGATTACACGATAGCTATCCTTTGTATGTCACTCAACCTCACACTCAATGCACCATATACCAATGTGTGTTTCATTTTTTGAATTGAGAGATATCTTCTCCAATTTCTTAGCCATTGTTGTTATCTGTGCCTCCAAATATGGACTTTTCCTAGTATTAGCACTCCCAACCACTTCAGAGCCTGCACGTAGCTACTTCCAAGGCCTCACATCGATCATCATATGTCTTATGAGACAGGGCCCTTCAAAACAGGGTTAGAAACCCTCCAACAAACCACTGTGCATGTTGATGTTGGTGGATATCATAAGATAACTTTGACAATAGAGTCTTAAAACATGTGTCATACTCTCTCACACTTTCTAACAATCCCTACTTGATATCGTTGAGTGTGATAATACCCTCGCTGCTCCAAATTTGGGATGTGAAACTCAACCAAAAACACTACACATAGAGAATCATAATCCAATGCGATCAGTGTGTGGATCATACTTTATATACCAACTGTACACATGCCCTTGAATTTTAGTGGCAAATTGGATTTCCTTCTATTTGGGGTTGTAATTCTTTTTTGCGCATCATAATAATTCACATTTATGCATGTTCTTTGTTGTATCCTCCACACGTCTATACTCCGGAAATCAAAGATACATCTCAAAGAAGACCCGACATGTCCACTAAGGTTGATTCGGTGGTGGTTATTGTGGTGGTGGACCATGCCCTGGATAAGGACAAGACCCAAATCCTCCATTAGTGTTTCCTCTAAGTGGTTGCTGACCTAAACCTCTTAAGCCTCATGTGCCCCCTATTGCGGCATGTAAACCCATTTGATGAACTTCCTTGTCCTAT
The DNA here is from genome assembly GCA_018340775.1 of Taxus wallichiana var. yunnanensis. Lineage (NCBI taxonomy): Eukaryota > Viridiplantae > Streptophyta > Pinopsida > Cupressales > Taxaceae > Taxus > Taxus wallichiana. The sequence goes on along the minus strand of CM031242.1, from coordinate 614,847,535 downwards.
TTGTGGTACTCGAATTAGACACCTACAACATGTGCATTGTTTCCACCCCCATCGAATTGCTGCCAACAATCTATGTGCCAATACTCTTACCCGATGACACTCTTGAAAACAAGCCCCAAGAGTACTCTTAAACATTGGCTATTAGGAAATCTAGTGTTCACATTGGTATTCAGTATTTACCGTAGAGTAAATACTACTCATAGTTTAATTAGTAAGCTAATAAATATTGTTTAGTCGTATATATATTGTTATAACAAACAATATATTACGAATAGTACATTTGTTATTTTACCTTCCTATTTAATAGGAAGTTGGTTTGTTATTTCCTTGGCTATTTAATAGCCAATATAGTGTATGAAACTACATTCTGTGAAATACAAAAATCATTATTGTTGTGTTTAATTGTTGCAATCTGATCCAAATTCATCATTTGGTATCAAGCCAAAATGAGATCATGAGTGTTGTAGGGGAAAATTAGTTGATTGATGTGGTTATCCCAGTCGATGAGAGTCATGTGATTAATTCATGTATAATTATATTGGTGGGATGTAGGAACTTTGATTCGAATGAGAGTCTTATATGAGCATAACCCCCACTATAAGATTCTCATGCTTCTAACGTGATCTCGATATTGGGTATTACATTTTTTCCTACTCTACAAAGACAATACGGTGGAGATAGACTAGATTATCATCAGATTTTTCTTGAGTGTTGTGTGTGTCAAAAATAATAATTGTGATCTAGGTCTACACGGATTTGTAAGTATTGTAGGTTCCTGTTTATTGAATAAGACAACGTTGGAGCATTGGAAACCGTCACTTTCCAGGAATCTTTCTATCGGTTATTCAAAACCTTCTCACTGAAATCTCCATTTGCTATCCTCACTCCTATTGGCAAACACATGCATTGTACTCTACAACTTTTAGTTTGTTCCATGCGTGCCATAATCAATTTTTTCCTTCTACTACGTGTGGAGATGACTTGCTAAATTTTATAGTTATCGTGGCCTTATACACTACCATCTACCAATGTTTGCGCATTGATAGTGATGATCTATGTGGATCGATCACATCGACTGGACTTATCACATTTGTGGTTAGCTGAATCAAACTCGCATACAAGTGCTCATAATGGAGATATGTTTGTTTGGGTATGTCACTTTCATATTAATCCAAACATTTCCACTTGGATTTTCAATGTTCTGCATAATTGAATTGATTATTGTGTTGAAATTGTTAGTGTTGATTGGCCATAGGGTTTATTCCCGTGAACTCACAAAATTTATTTATTTAGATCTTTGTTAAAACCAGTCGATAATTGTATTATGTGTCATAGTCGTATTGTCATGTTATTCAAGTATAGTTGTCTTATGGGGTCAAAAATTGTTAAAATAAAAAAATTCCTTACAGATGCATTTTCGGTGGAATCGATGTTCGATTAAGGTATATAAAATTCTATTCAATGATCAAATCCATTTGAGTTGGCATCTTTCTACTGGATTTTAGAGGAAATGGAGAATGGATGGCTATAAGTGCCTCTCATTAGTCACCAATGACGGGGTTGCATACAACACCGGTGACACCTTTTTTAAGTTGTGTGGTGTGTGCTTAATAAATTGGTGTTGTTTCATTCTTATGCTATGATTGAAAAGAGGAGAATGTGTATTTTGGATGCTAAGAATAGTTGTATAGGAGGGCAACTGAACTGGAGTGATCCTTTGATTACAGATATTCTTCGACTGTTGTACTTCTAACATCGATCGATTGGTGAAAGAGCATTCACTAGAAGTGAAAGTGAGAACTATTGAGTTCACGTATGTAGGTGAATCGGTGGAAGTGTGATCATTTGGTATGGGATTCACTATGGTGAAGTGGATTGGTCATGTACAACAAGATCCAGATAACAAGATCCAAGCCAACAATATGCAAACCTAAAATTATGCGGAGGCATATGATTCTGTTTCCAATTTCTCGAGATGTGATTCCTCGCCATGTAAACACCGAGGGGGGGAATTTTAGGAAATCTAGTGTTCACATTGGTATTCGGTATTTACTTTGTAGAGTAAATACTACTCATATTTTAATTATTAAGCTAATAAATATTGTTTATTCATATATATATTGTTATAAAAATAATATATTACGTCTAGTACATTTTTGATTTTACCTTCCTATTTAATAGGAAGTTTGTTTGCTATTTCCTTGGCTATTTAGTAGCCAATATAGTGTACTGAATATGCATTCTATGAAATACATAAAGCATTATTTTTGTGTTTAATTGTTGTAATATGATCCAAATTCATCATCGACACTTGCTTATGTTGTCATGGGTGCGATCCTAGTTTAATGCAATTCTTAAGTTAACACAAAATTATATCTACTTGTATCTATTTTCTTACCTTCACTAGACTACCCTTTAACAAATACCTTAAGGGCTAGGTAGCCAAGTTGGGTCGAGATGCGTGCCTATAGCTCTTACTCTCTCCTCCGACGCACTCTTGTTTGAAGTTGATGGGGTCTCCCTATTGCACTTTCCTAATGTTTGGAGGACTTGATGTTGTGGCTCTTTGTCTTCCATGAGTGTCTCAAAACCTTCGTGAGCCACCATTCTTCTCGAGAGTAGTGATTCTTCAATCTTCATTTCTCACACTTCATTATACTTCATTCGTATCTCTTCTCTATTTCTTTCCTCTATCGTGGATGTCATCCTTCTCTACACCTACTCCTACCCCCTGCTCATGATGGGGTTTATCTAGCCATACGTAACCTTTCCAATCATAGTTCTATTATCAATATCTTGATAGTTAATGGTATCGCATGCAAGTAAGATCCTTTGGGATCGTGGAAGAACTTGAAATTTGCTTCATCGAGGCAAGAATACGTTGAAATTATTTACTCCAAATTATAATTACATGGCACACCTTCCCACAAAAATCCACACTGGTCCACATTTTAGTTGAATCAAAAGAGTTTGGTAGTCTTCCTACATCCAAAATCTTGGTCTCAAGCAAAAATTTTGTTCGATAATAAATTTGGTTCAAATTATTAGAAATAATCTAACACAATATCATAAAAACACAGAATATAAAATTCATCCAAGATAATTTATTCATTGATAGAGAGTTACATATATAGATCAATTAACCCCTACAATGGTGGAGTCAAACATGATCTTCAATCCCTACAATCTCTCAAACTTATCCCTAAGATATCTCTAGCTAATCTCTAGGATATATCTCACACTAAAATAGCTACACGAGTTGTTCTCATAACTCACCAATAATAAAACTATTACAAGTATATTATTAATATGAGTTCTATAAACTCATTATCAATAATATTACAATTTATTTAATAATGTTACACAATATTTTGGTAACATTCACTCCCTTAATGTTGACATGGTAAAAAAACATTCACATACTTATTTGCAGTATGCTCACCCATGTGGCATGCCCAACTTGGCTCATGACCTTGATCAAAAGAAAGGCTATCTCCTTCCATGGTTTTAAACAAGTTTACCACAAACCTTAACATGAAAAGGCCCCATCAATTGTCCACCTCATGTGGTTTTTTGGATCTCCCACAAACCTTTTCAAGATCCACGAACTGACTTACATTGGTGCTTTTATTCTTCTGCAATGTTCTGACATCAAGGGAAAATATAGGAAATATCACTCACGCAGGAGCTCACTTATTACAATAGTTGAACATGTATGATTCATCTATTCTTATTTGTAGAAAATAAACACACAACTAAAAATAAATGCCACAACACCATTGTGCGGCCCTGTCACTTGTGGCTGGCAAGAGGTCACTGATTGACCTCCTTCCTCTCGTTGCCTCCTTCCTCCATGTAGATGATACTTATTTAGTAAAGAAAATATTCAGAATTATAATTGTTGTCATCATTCATTGGTTCTTCCTTATCATAATATTTTTCTTCATCAGCAACCATGGCATTCTCTTGTAGTTTCCCATCAAGTAGGTCTTGAGCTCTCAGTTTATAGTTTACAACCATATGACTAGGTTGTTTACAATAGTAGTAGATAAATCACTTTTTTGAATCCTTGGAAGTTGATCCTTGCTTGGAAGAATATTTAAATCTTATTTTAATAAATGATTTTTCATCTTTATTTTTTCCATACAACACACTTTCTTCTGGATCAATATTCTTATTTTCTTCATCTATCAATGAAGAAATTAGATCTTCTAGGCTAGGATTTATTTTTCTTAGTGTAAAAACCATGTTGGAATAACTGGTAGGCATGCTATTTAGTAATACAGATTTTGCATCATCATCAGGCACATCTACTTTTATCCCTACTAATTGATTTAAAATGGAGCGAAACTTACTTATGTGTTGCACCATGTTGTCACTTTCCTCCATCTTGAGTCCAAACAATTTCTATTTGAGAGATATTGTTGTGCTTCCTGTTTGGGATCCAAAAAGCTTGTTCAATGTAGTCCATATGACATTTGAACTTTTTGATAAGTCTATATGATGCAAGTAAGCATCAGATAATCCTAGGCCAATAATTGTTGTAGCTTTTCGATCCTTGCTTTCCCATTTGGTGGCTTCATCTGCATCAATTGGTTTTGGTATTTTACCATAGGCTATTTCCCATAATTCTTTGTTAATTAAAAATAATTGGGTTCAAAATTGCTAGGTATGGAATTCTTTACCTTCAAAAATTTCAATATGACTTAATTTTTCAATTATGGGTGTCAAACTCACGATAAAATGCACCCTTACAATAAACTATAAAAATGAAAATAAAATTTTATTTTCGATTGATAGCAGATAGCATATGATCAATGCAAAGAGCTCGAAAAAACACACATTTAAAAAAACATAATCTTAATCTGAGTTACCAACAAAATTTATGGCAACTACAAATTTTAAATCCAACATCTTTCTCGGACCCCTTTCCAAAAATGGAAAAAAAATGGATAACTTGTGATTTTTCGTTCATGCATACAAACAACATCACCACTCAGGGAACTCACTTTCCACAATTAGATGATTTTTCAGGGAAATCGCATCATAGATCCGGCATGTCCATGTGTAAATTCAAGCGTAAATGGGTGAAGTCTAGAATAGAAAACGTGGATGAATGGAATTGCACGAGTCCGTAATGTACATATAACCTCCCAATCATGGATGCAGGTAAAAAAATACTTGGATCCTTCACAAATACACATGGAATGCTTGACTCTCATTGCTGGTCATAAGAACCCTGGTGCTCTGATACCAAATAATAAATTTGGTCCAGATTATTAGAAATAATCTAACACAATATCATAAAAACACAGAATATAAAATTCATCTGGGATAATTTATTCATTGATAGAGAGTTACATATATAGATCAATTAACCCCTATAATGGTGGAGTCAAACATGATCTTCAATCCCTACAATCTCTCAAACTTATCCCTAAGATATCTCTAGCTAATCTCTAGGATATATCTCACACTAAAATAGCTACGTGAGTTGTTCTCACAACTCACCAATAATAAAACTATTACAACTATATTATTAATATGAGTTCTATAAACTCATTATTAATAATATTACAATTTATTTAATAATGTTACACAATATTTTGGTAACATTCAATGCATAAGCTTCCAACCACTAGTACAACTCTACTAGGAAAATATGGAGAATGTTTCATATAGGAAATCATAAATATTATCTTCCATCAACTTTTACACATTAAAATTAGGTTTAGTGTTATACCTTTGTGAAAATTTATCTTGACCATCTTCTACCCAACTCTTAATAATCTCTAAAGATAGACAATATGCCATTTGTATGCAACATCCCGATGCATAACTAAAAAGAGGTCACGTTAATGGATCTAAAATGTAGTCTCTTATTTTCACACATAGGTTATGCATGTTGGCACCTCATTCGAGACATATCTGAATGCTCTCTAAAGCACTCACAGCTACCAGATCCCTCCTTTATTATGTTTGACATGAAATTAGCATGCATAGTCATCTTATCATTAACCATTAAACCACTCATACATAGATAACCATTACATCCATGTCATTTTGGAAACACATATAATAAGGAAGCACTTAATCTATGTAAATAAACACTAACACCAATTGTACTATCAAATCACCATATTCGGACATGTCAAAAATTATTATCCAACCACAAGTATCCATCATCAACTATAATTCATTACATAACAAAATCTAAATACATAGTCAAATCGATACAATTGATGCACAAGACCATGCGCGGGCCCATCAAAACAATTAAATCCATATCAAAAACCATAAATCTGCTACAACATAATGACTACTATATAATAATGACTACATTAGGTACATATGGGGCTGAGGAATTTCCTTCACCACCCATGCACTCTCCTAATATTAGGGGTGCTCTCAAAATAGCCTGCATGCTTTACATTCCTAAAAATATCCATGCGTATAAATCTTGCATGCTTTTACAATAGACACTAATAATAGATTATCTTATTTTTATAACTTTATTTAATCCTATTATTAGTTGGATTCATGTATGTGCTTTCTTTTCCCTTGCTTGGTCATCAAGTTTCCATGTTTTTCTCTAGTTCTAGATCTTTACTTAGGCAAAGACTCCAATTCCACTTTTCTATTTTTAGCCCATGCTCTGGAAAATGGCTAATTATTCATCCTTTCTACATGTGTGCATGTCTCACGTGCTACCTTGTCCTAAATCCAAGTGTAAACCCTCACACACTACTCCACCTTCCACACTTGCGTCCACTGTGTGTTGTTGTTAGTGTAAATTCACAAAGACCCCAAATGAGTTATGGATCTAGCTTTTCTAAGGAAAACTCATTTGGTGTGAATGCACAACATTGAGTTTTCTCCAAGGTGTGGGACCTTGCAAGGTGAGAAAACTCTCCAGATTGAAGCTGGTTCTTACTCCTCTGTTTAGGTGTATACATGCAATCTTTGCAGAGGTTCTGATTCAAAATTCTTACTCTAAAATTACCAAGGGGACAAGGTTGAGAGAAAACAAGGAAATGAAAACAAAACTAAGCAAAACAGAGAGGTGATACACCAAAGGAGTGTTGAACTCCTTGCTTTGCAAAAATAGACACAGATCATGAAGATACAACAACAAAACATGCACAAATTTTCCAAAATACAAAGAAAGATCAGAAGGAAACAAACCAATGCAAGAGAGGATTGGAAAATCAATCACAGAGCATGTATTGTCAGTTCTAGAATTGATACAATACATTACAGATAACAAAGAAGGAAAAAACGTGTTACAATCTCCATGGGAGGTCTAAAACTCCTTCAAATCCACCTACTAAGGAGAAATGAAGAGCTTGCAGAGCAAGAACATCCAACCCTTTACAAATGAGCCAAAATTGGCTTTTTATCACGAGCAGAATGGAAGAAAAGGTAAAAAACGTGGGAAAATTGATTTGGGACTTCAACCACTAACAAGATTCATCCAATGGGCCTACAAAATGATGGGTTTCCACAAAAAAGCCCATACTTTGAAGTACATTGTCTTACAAAGAAAACAAAGGCCCATACTTCATTAATTTTGGTGGTTGGAGTCATTTTCTGTGTTTTTTGCATGCTAGAGATGTTTTCCTATTTTTCTCCCACAAATCTCCATCAAAATACAAAATTGAACCCTTCATTGTGTAGATAATTTCACTAGCTTTCCAATGACACCAAGAACACAAAAATCCGAGCTTTGGATCAAAATTTATGCCCCTCTGAAGATTTAGGGAAAAAATAGGGCAAAAATGGATTGGCAGGCCGAAACTTCAAAAATTTTCCCTTTTTTGAATTTGGGAAAATTTTCCCAAAAACCTCATGCCCCGCCACCCGCTACCACGTGGCACACTCTTATTGGTCCATGGGTTCAAATGACCATTTTACACTTTTTTGAATTTTGGAAAAATTCTAACCTACCTCCACTGCCCCGCCACTCTAGGACATGTGGCACACTTTGATTTGGGCACGGCCTCGAATCAAATTTCTTTTCTTTGCGCAGCCCATGGGAACAAATTTTCTTTTGTGTCATTTGCAACACTTTGGCAAAATTGTCAAATTCCCCCCACGCCCCCAACCTCTGCCAGGAACAGGACACGTGGCATCCTCCTATTAGTCCACGGGGTTTAAATCAAAATTTTCATTTCCTCCTTGCAGCTTCATGGGCCAATTTTTTCCCTTACACCTATTACTATTTTGGCAAAATGCCAACATTTGCTCTGCCTTTCCGACTTTCGCCTCGGTCTCATGGACATGTGGCACTTTCCTATTTATCATGGGGATTCGGACCAAGAATTTTCTTTTTTTTGAGGCCCGCCATTCCGCCGCCGTGTGGCACATTCCTATTGGTCGTAGACCTTCCTAGGGAAATTTTCCCTCAAAAACTCCGTCGAGCCATAAATTAAGAAATACAAGGAGTTAGGAGGAAAACTTTACCTTTTTGGAAAAGTGAGAAAATCCTCTATCTGATGAAGCCATTTCTAGATAATTTTGAGCACTTGAAAAGTGGAAAAATCAACTGAGGCACAAGGAAGGAAGGAATGAAAGAAAGTTAGCCAAAATAAGCAAGGGGCTTATTTTGGATAACAATTTTAGTGACTCGAGGGGGCATCTTCCTACTTTGGATGAATGATCAGTAGCTTTTGAAGCATCCATTGGGCATGGAGTTATGAGTAGTAGCCTTCAAACTGATCTGGACTTTGAAAACTTCCTTCTGAGCCACTTGAAGCCCATTGAACTTGGAGTTGTTCTCACCAAAATGCCACTGAAATGAACTGCAAGAGCAAAACCAGCAGCACCAAAAACTATGTACAAAACTAAAAATCATACATGCTCCAAATGGAACATGCAGAGTATGCACAAGCACTTCTTCTTCTGAAAGAAAACCCACCTAATCTACTCTAACTGGAAGCAAAGGTGAGCTAAACAAACCCTATAATTGGTTGTGTAAAATAGCTTTTTTTCTTCAAAATTGGCAGCCATGCAAATTATTTGAGCTGAGTATGGCTGTTAGGATGAGTGGAAAATCAACAAAAAGTTGGTCCTCTACCCAAATTAGCAAGGTGTCAATCTGAATCTCCTTATGCCAAAATTATAGTGATGTTATTTCATGGAATTATAAGAACCTAAAAGTCTTTAATCCTAACATTATTCAACATGCAATAGGCTTAGACCCCAATTCCAATCCCATTAGGAAAAAATAAAGACTTGTAAACCCTAAAATTAAGCCCTTATGAGAAAATAATTATACAAAACCATTGAAGCCAAAATCATCTTTCCTATTATGTATTCCTCTTGGGTAGCAAAGGTAGTTCCCATAAGGAATAAAAATAGGTAAATCACAATTTTTGTAGGCTTTAAGGACTTTGATAGATCCTCCTTCAAGGATCGTTATCTTTTACCCTTTATAAATCAAATTTTACAAACACTAACAGGGGTTTAAATGTTCTCACTTCTGGATGGTTATTTTGGTTACAATAAAATAGGGATGAAGGAATAAGATTAGAACAAGAAAACTTTCACAATCAAATGGGGAATATATGCCTATGATAAAATGTCATTTGGGTTAACCAATGCTAGATCCAAATTTTAAAGGACCATGGATATTATTTTTAAGGGATTCATAAATAAATTCATCCTTATTTACTTGCGTGGTATCACGTTTTTCTCAAAAGTGGGTGTCGATCATATGAAATATCTTGAGAAAGTGTTTAAAAGGTGTATAGAGCTTGGTGTATCATTCAATCCAAAGAAATGCATATTTTTATACCAAAAGGTAAACTATTGGTGTTGAACCATTTTTCTCGCTCATGTTTTAGATTAGTGAAATGGTAATAAATAAAACAAGAAACTCCAATAATGAGAGGGTTTAAGGCTACCTCTAGATGATATGATGATGGATATAGGCACAAAAGATCCTCCTTATAGTGAGTTTGATAACCTCCACAACAAAGAGGACTAAACACAAAAAAGGATTAGTAGATAGGATGGTGTGTTACCCGATAATTCCAGCCTCTCAGAAGTGAAAACTTCTTAGGATGGATGTCAACCCACTTTTTGATAAAAGATAGATAAAATATGATAATGATAACAATAAGATGCAGTATAATCTAAACTAAAACAGAGAATCTGAAATGAACTAGATAAGATTATATGTAGATATGATTATAGAAAATTCTAATATATACCGAACTCCGAGCGGTCAAAGGTGACCCAGACTATCAAGAGTATTCGATTTACGACTAGGGCGCAAGATGCATTTAAAAGAGATGTAGAAAAGGTAGATCTGGAGGCATTATTCTAAAGTTGATCTAAAACCTAAGATGATGTTGAGAGGATGTAGATAGCTTGGATCTTGATGGGAACATGAAGGATGCAAAAAATTGATAGAAAGTGATGACCACTAATCAAAGTTGATCGTGCACGTGGTGTAGATCGGTAGTGACTGTCTATGATGAAAATGAGATCTAAAGAAACAGTGTGCAAATGGAAAAATTGGTAGATATGAGGAATGGTGGGATCGGGAAGCGAGATAGGGGATAGAATGGATGACAAAAAATCAAACAGAAGTGGATCAAAGTTGATAAATGATCGATAGGTCAATGATGACCGAGGATTGAACTAGGGTTTAATGGATGGAGATGGATGGAAAGGATGAATTTCTAAGAGGAATAGAGGATGACAAATGTAGGGTCATAGATCTAAGACAACAGATGAACTGTAAGACTGATGCACAATAATGATGGGGTCTTCAAGCATGAAAAATAATGATATCAAGAAAAGAGAGGACTCTAAATCTCCAAGGGTGATCCACAAGAACTCCAAAGTATCTCCAAGGTGATGATAGAAGGTGCAAAGAAGAGTAATAAATGAAGGAAAGATCGTAGGAAAGATCAAAGTCTCCAAAGTTTCATCCTAAAGATAGGATGGTATGGTTGTATTTAGAGGCTTGATGGGGACCTGGATGGGTCACCGGTGACTATAAGTGGTCCATTGATTTAGCTGATGGAAATGTGATCATCTCAAATAATGAGCCCTTGTGAGGCGGGATTATGGTTTCGGGTGGTAAATGCAGGTTAGGGATGCTTTGGGAAGATAAAAGGTTAGTAAAGGATAAGAATACATTAAATGAAGGTGGATGGGAACCTAGGGATGGTAAATAGGGTGCTTAGGGAAGATAAAAAGGGTTAATAAATAATTTTAGGGATAATTAAGGATGATTAGGGATGTTTAGGGAAAGAAAATTAATGATGTGATTAAGATAGGATTAAGGTGGAGAATAATAATTAAAGGGATAAATGGAATTTAGGAGGGAAAAGGGAATTTTAATGAGAAGAGAGGTATGTATGTAGAAAATTAAAATAAAAGGGAACAAATGCAGGATGATGGATAGGGATACCAAAATTGGTGTCTACAATTGCCCCCTTTTTCGAGTGCTTTGTGTTGGGCAAGCCATGAGATAAAAAAAAAAGTGATAGAAGGTGATGACTGAGTGTTCCCCCTCAAACTAGGGATCAATGATAAGAAGAGGAATTGATCATAAGTTTGAAAGAGATATATGAAGGTATAAAGAGTGGAAATGATGAGAAAATAAGAAGACGAAATAAGATGCCCCAATTGGAGAAGGATAAGTAAAAAAACAATATGGCAAAGTGATTTTGGGATCACTTCAAAGAGGGAACAAAGTATGGCCTCAATGGGGATGAAGGAAATGTCCTAAAGACTTATGAGTTGGTGAAAATCATTACAATATGGAGGGATTCCAATGGAAATCCACTCGATGGATATGCAAGTCGTGGGACTAATGGGTTAAAGGTAGGCATCAAAAGTATGTGCAAAAATATGAGGGTTAAGACAATGATTTTTCAAAATACAAGGGCAAAAGAAAATATGATACCAATCATATATGAGGGATCAAAAAATATGCGTGTGGTTGGGATAAAAATAAAATATGGCCATAATTTTGGGCTTAGGATAAAAAAATGGTGCACCATGAGGGACATGAAGGTGGTCGATAGTAGGTTGTTTGATGCAATTAAAGATGCATGATGAGATTTGAGATAAGATAAAAAGATTGCCAATGAGGCTCAAAGTGGGATAAATAAAGGTGTAGGATGGTAAACCCACAATTCAAAAATGGAAGAAAAGATAACTTAATGAATAAATGATGTGAAATTAGAAACAAACAAAAAATTAGGGTAGGGTCAACGACGACTTAGTTGGGTTAGCAATGAATGGGATCGGGTCACCATAGACTAGAGTAAGTCAAAGTGGCGACCTAGGTCATGGGATATATAAGTAATTAGGGTAGCCGACTAAGCTCATTTACACTATGTGAATTTATCGATTGAGATCTCTAAGTAAAAAAATATTTGAGATTTGGAACGAGATGGGGGCCAATGGAGTAGTGAGGAAGTGTCGAGGACTCTTGAGGATGGTAAGTTCCTAAGCCCTAAATTTATTTTTCAGTTATAATTTGTTTTTAATTATTTTTTTACATTTTTTTGGTGTTTATGATCAGCTACAAGGGCGGTTAGCGGAAACCACATGTGGTTACCATCGGCTAAAGCCTTAAAGTGGCGACCCAAGATGGGTAGCGTTGACTCGAACTAGGTTCACATTGAATGGGCTAAGATGGTAGATTTTTAATTTTGATGATGATTTACATGTGTTGAGATGTTAATTATTGTTTTTTTATGGGATTTTTAGTCCAGGGACACATTATATGTTTGAGAAAGAGTTTCAACTATATATGATCAGATTAGAGGAAATATTATTGATGTCAAGTGGGATCATTTGGAGGTGGTACGATTGGGTAGATTCTTCCATTATCGAGGATAAGGAGGGATGTAGGATTGATGATTACATTGATTTAGAGGTGTGTTGTGAGGATAAGTACATTTTGGTTCAATACAGAGAGATGACAAAGTGACATAAGAGGAGGTGTACCATATATTGAGGTTGTCGATATAGGGGAGTTTATAAATCTTATTATAGATAAGAGGAGATTATGTGTATTGACATGACTATTTAGAGATATGTCCTTGTAGATCACATTCGCTTCATGAGAATTTCATATAGAGGAACAAAGATGGGCTCGAAACACATTGGAATAGGTTTGTATGTTTGGTGATGGTGGCGATCTCATGCTATGCACTACCGATTCGGGTAGAGCTATATTTCCATGGACGTTATCAGCATTTCTCGCATGACATATATAGGATCACAAGATTGTGTTTTCATTTGGTACAATGTTATTTGATCAGATATATCATGATCTATGGATGTACAAACAAAGAGGATATCATGATTAGATGTTAGATTTTTACAGATTATTGGGCTTATAAGCACATAGTCATGATCGGACCATCAAGGCTTCCATGGGTGGTAAGGGACCACATAGAGTTATCTGTTGGATTTTTGAGATGGAGAACTAGCCGTGCTCACAGAGATAGAGGAGAGAGAGGAGAGGACTGGGTATACAAATATAATGGGTGGATTAGATGTGGAGCATGTCGGATGGAGGCCATACCAAGGGTTTCCCACATGGACAGGGGACATATATTGAGTTATATGGCATGAGGAAGATTAGATGGATCCATGGGTGAAGGCTAGAGATGGTGGACGTAGTTTTATTTCCACAAGTGATGAGATAGTTTGGGGGCATACAAATAGTTTCGAGGTATCCTCACTGGGTACATATGAGACAAGGCGACCTACACCCTCCCGTATCTAGACCTCGGTATCCCTCACCTATGCCATGCTATTTTTACTCCCATATGGTGTTAGTTGCATTGAGCTCTCTACTCTCTGCCTCCCATTATAGATATGTTTCATAACTTGGTACATCTTATAGCCTTGACATATCCAACAACTAAATTCAATGCAATCGCACTAAATTCTACAATAAATTATGTAACCCACAAACATATCCAAACACGAGTGCCCACGACAAGACAAAGTGCTGGGTGCTAAAGACTACTTTTGGGTGCCTATGACTACATAAATGATCAAAATGTGGTTTTTAATGTGTCATGAGGTCTTCATTGTTGCTTCCAGCTGATCTCCTAATAGTCGCACAATGATTACCAAAGGTACCTATAACTTGCAAAATAGAATTTCACCTACACAAGCCCATAAACCACATCAAACCTAAAATTAAATATGTAATATTGGGAGTCAGGCTGACCCAGCGGTCACCCCGAGTGAACTTATGACCGAGCGTTGCACTACATATCGACTCCATGTAGTTCTTGTGAGTGTGTAGAAATCGTTCTCGAGGATTCCCTTATGCAAGTTGCACTTCATAACGGGTCAGTATCTAAATGTAGCAATGTAATAGAATGTGTGGATAGAATAAAATAAAATTCCCCTTCCTATGTTTTGTATGCATATTTGATGCAACCCTTATCCCTTGAGTGGATGTTAGATGGATGCTTTAGAGTGTTTTAGGTGCCTTTTGAATGCAAGCTTAGGTGATGATAGTAATGTTTAGTGCTTGGTCCTTGATTTTGAACACATAATTATGTATTTATATGATTCCCTTGTTTGAATTTCATAATTGACAACTAGAAGGCTGACTCATAAGTGAAAAATATGCCCAAAAGATAAAAGAGACCCGAAAGGAGCAATTAGGGTAAGAAAGGGTCGGGGGTACCCAAGGGGACAAGGGCGCATGGGCACTCCTACCCCGGGCCGGGAAATGGTGTTTGAGCGACAAAAGATAAATAAGTAAAATACCGACTAGGTTGTATGGTGTGTAAGACCAAATAGAAAACAAGAAGCACGAAAAGAGGCCAAAGATAGTCGTAAATTACAAGTTTTATTGCTTAGGAATCATATGAATGCTAGTATATGTTTAGGACCTAGAAATTTACCCAAGTGCATGATTTTTTGTCTACAATAACAACAAGTGAATTTGATACTTCAATACCATTTCCCAAATACTTTGATTCTAATGAATATTTTGGTTGTTATTTGATTAAAGGAAATTCAACCAATAAATGTATTACCTTGACACACAAGATTCAAGATTCAATTAATAATGATCAAATTAAACTAAATGATAGACATCCAAGTATGATAATTGAATCACTCACTCACAAGGAGAAAAAAATGATATTAGAAATATCCATATGGTATATAAACCAAAGTACAATATCGCTCCTATAGAATACAAGCCACATCCACTTAACATATTTATTGAACAATTGATAACATCAATGATAAATATGAATATCTATCCAAATTGTGTTTACTAAAGAATATATACCCTAATATGAGTCATATGATGGACCATTAATTATCCAATCATTTTTATAATTCAAAGAAAGAGAAGGAATTTTGATAGATAATGATGCATAATTGAACAAATGTATTGACTAAATTTATTTATGGCATTACATTTAGCTTGATAAATTATTTTACACTTATTCAACCATCCTATGATATGAAAAGATTCAAGAAAAATATATTAGGTTTGTTATAATACCTATTGGAGTGGGACAAAATAATATTCAAACTCTATTTCATGTGATGCCCGCTAAATGAATATGGAATGTTCTATATGGATGACCATGGATAAATTATATGAAAGTGGTCCCTTCAATCATACATCTATGTGTAAAATTGGAACATTAGGGTTTAGTAATCACAATTCAAAGGGGTACAAATTTCAAAAAAAAATTCAACCTAACATTAAAAATTACACACATAAGCATTACAAGAATTACCTACATATAGAGTGTATATAATACAAAGGCATAAATCAATTACAATCGGATGTAGTTGTCAAAAAGTAAATATCAAAGACAAATGTATCGTAATAAATGATATCAATGGATACTATACATAATATATGCAACAAATAATATGAATGACTATGGTAATGATGATGATTTCCTATATTCAAACTTATGAGCTCTTTATCACTCTATTCATGTGTATACTAAACCTTGTGCTTTAATTATTATACTATATAATGGTTCATTTGAGTCTACGACTAATATTATCTAGCTTTGCTAACCAATCTCTTGTTTTTTTATCCTATCTTTCTACTTTTGACTACTATAAATTATCCTTTCCTAGTTATTAGCCTATCATCTTATCCATTACAAGAAATGCATATGATTGATACTTATTGATATGATTATGATAATAATGATGTGATTTCAATATATTGTTATGCCATTATTATATCAACCCATATAAATAAATACAAAATAACACAAAAATTTCCAAAACACAATGTATTATATCTCAGTAGACATAAAATCATGCACTGGTACATTTCTAGGTCCTAATCACATATTACTATTCATATGATTCATAAGCGAAAAGCTAGTAATTTACAACTACATTTGGCCTATTTTTTGTCTTTCTTTCTTTCTGGTTGATCTTACACACCTTACATCCCAAAGTAGGTATTTCATCTGCTTTATGTTTTATGACTCTGACACCGCGCAAGCCAGATGTCAATGCCTAGGTGCCCTTGTCCTTCTAGGCACCCCCAACCTCTTTCTATCTTACTCACTATTTTTTGGCATCTTTCATATTTTGGGCATCTTATTTTTTTATAGGTTGGCCTTTTAGTTGTCAACTATGAAATTCAAACAAGGGAATCATATAAATACAAAGATATGTGACCAAAATAAAGGACCAAGCTATAAACATCTATTATCACCACTTAAGGTTGCATCCAAAAGCATCTAAGATAATCAAAGGCATTCATATAGCTTTCATTCAAGGGACAAGGGACTGTATTTTCTGCATACATGCATAGGAGGGGAAGTTCATTTTTCCATCCACACATCTATTTACATTGCTTCATCTAGTTATCTCCCACTATCATGTGCAATTGCACAAGCGCTTCTTAGGGTAGGATTTTATCACACACGGACAAGAACTACATGGAGTCTGAGATGTAGTGCATTGTTCGGTCATAATTTTACTATGTTGAGTGACCTCCAAGGTAATTTTGACTCCCCATATTACATCTTTCCTTTTTGGGATTTGATGTAGTTTCAAGTTTTATAGGTTATTTTCTCTTTACAGTTATATGCAAATTCAGCAATCATCCAATGGAATACAAGCGAACAAAATCAAAGATCAACAACCACCTTGCAATACAAAAAAATCAATTTTTGATCTCATGTGCAGTCATAGGCACCTAGTAGAGGTCCTTGACACCTAGGTGCCTTAGTCCTATTCTAGGCGCCCTAGTCCAAGCTCATCAGGAAGTTCCAAGATTTTCTAAGTTTTATTGCAATAGTCTACTCCTCCTATTCATTAGTCTTCTAGTCCATAATACTTTGGGATCAATTGTGAAATCAGCTAAGTCTTCTACCCTCTCTTTTCACTTAGGGTTTCATATTTCTTTAGCTTATTGCTTGTGTCAAATCTATAATTTATCATTTATTTATCATACATGACTCTGCAATTAGGATTTCACAAATTCTATTTTTGTTAAATCATTTGGTGAACCCATCCATTCAAACCCTACCTTCTGAGTATGTATCAAAATCTCTCTTCTTCTTCTCAATTCATGGATCAATCTTCTTATCCTTCTTTCACCCCAACTAAGGTTTCTAACATGGTTACTACCATTGCTGATTTTATGCAAGTTTGTACTCAACATCCTCCTCACTTCATTACTCTTATGGCTGATCCCACTATCAATGTAGTAACCACTCACCGCACTCATCCTCTTATGGATCATCCAATTTTTATTCCATCACCTATAACTTTTTCTTCTCCTCGCCACAAATTCTATGGGTTATGACATCGTATAAAAACTCAAGAACACACCATAAAATATATCTCTTTATGATTTATTATGTAGTGCACCTTATTGTCATCAAACATTAGAGGCCACCCTTCACTCTATTCACATTGAAAGAAATAATTTGTCTGGTGGCCTTCACACATTTCATTAAGTCTCTCAAAAATCTACCACATGTTATATCATTTAGTGATGAGGACATACTACCATTTTTTGTTTATAATATATGTACACCTTTGATTATCATCTACTACCATCGCACCATTTTTATTAAGTGTGTACTCATTGACAATGGATATGCCATAAATTTATGTGTTCATTCCCTTCTTAAGTAAATCGGCATTATTGATAATCTAATTACTAAGAATTCCACTCTCATTTGTGGCTATGATTCAACTACTCACACATGCCTAGGCACTATCACATTACCTATACAAGTTGGGCCTAAGATTGTTCCTACGGTATTTTTTTTTATCGATTCCTCATTTCAATTTAATATCTTGCTGGGTAGACCCTATATTCACACAATGCATGTTGTTCCATATATAGTTCATCGGTGTGTTAAATTATTACATGATGGTTATGAACATACCATTATTATTGACCTTGATCCATTCAAGTTCTATTACATAGACCCCATTACTATTATGTTTATTTCTCCATTACATCCTATTCAATATAAAAATATTGGTATATATCATATTATTCAATG
The DNA here is from genome assembly GCA_018340775.1 of Taxus wallichiana var. yunnanensis. Lineage (NCBI taxonomy): Eukaryota > Viridiplantae > Streptophyta > Pinopsida > Cupressales > Taxaceae > Taxus > Taxus wallichiana. The sequence goes on along the minus strand of CM031242.1, from coordinate 614,829,017 downwards.
TAGTGCTTCACAACCTTCTTCTTCCTCTATAAGCTTACCGTCCATCATTTCCACTCATACTACTGATATCATTTCACCTACCATGTCTACTCCAATAACCACCACCACTCCACTTGTTAAGACTCCTCTCGCTCCTACATCTAGCTCACTTCCTACCAATATCCTTAATACTTGTTATCCAACATGAAAATGCCAATATTGATGATTCTAATGATGAGGTTGATACTTTTGAGCTTACTGATAAAAAATTGTGCAATCTTAATTTTACTCTTATCGAAATAGATTAATCATACTTCAATGATAATTTCGTTGCTATATTGGTCATGGTAAATATAAATTTCAAAACCCTCTCCTTCTACTAATGTTATATAATTTTTCGTGGGTCTGTCCATACATTGGATCTCATACCAACTCCCTTATCTTCCCATGAGAACTCTACATCAATGTTTACTCCTTTCACATGAACTCTTTTCAACATGTAAGAATTTTATTGGCCACATATTCCATTCAATCCTACTAGTTATGATATTGTTTGCATGCATGATGATGGTTTATCTCGGTTTGGATTCACATTCAATGATCTCCTCCCTCCACCTCCTTATCCTTACCTCTATCATGGATATGTTTACATCACTGATGCTTATGGCCTCCACGTATTTCATCTATCAGTCTTTATCGCACGCACTTCTCCACTTACTCTTGGAAAGTCTTGGCTTGACTATATTGGTGGCACTTTGGATCCCAATCATATTGACATCACATTTCCCATGTCTTTTGGTTGTGTTTATATTTGCAATGATTCATTTCTCATATACAAAAAAATATTTCTCACCGATATGCACATGGATGTCCACTACCACCTTTCATTGATGAGGAATACGCAATGGGCATGTATAATTTACATTGAATGACTCTTTAATCGATCAATCACATACTATTTCTTACCAGGTATCTAACACATCTCCATTTGGCTTCAACCATGACAATGATGATCTATTAGATGATGATACTTGATTCTTCTCATCATTGTACACTTGGGGGCATCATGTTTACTTCTTCCCCTCCTCCTAGCCTTATCAAGTGTCTATAAACCATGTTTCACATTTGGTTGTTCTCATTCCTCTTACACAACTTAGTACACAAAAATTGTATCATCATTACCCTATGATGCACTCTTGTGCTACAATTCACACTTGACTATTGAGGGCATACTACATCCATGAACCTCACACACACACACTTCGTGCTTCGTGCTTCGTGCTTCATGATACATCTATTCTAGCTTTAAATTCTCATAGATCATCACTACCCTCGGATGCACTCTAGTTCCATGGTTCATACTTGACCGCCGAAGGTCTAAATATGAAATAAACCTTACCTCTTCTACATTTCATAGTTTTTTCCTCATGACCAAAATTTCAATCATCTCTTCCAAACCATTTCCCAATGATGCACTCTTGTTCTATGGTTCATTCTTGACTATCAAGGGATCTTTTATAAATGAACCTCATCTCATACATATTCATCCACATCCACTTGGGGAGGGGGGCGCATGCTTCTCCTATCACATTCACATTGCATACCATTTCATCTCACTCATTCACAATATATTGCATATCTTGGTTGCATTTACTCTTGTTTACTTATGCTTACATGTACACTTTGTTTCACATGTTAGATAGATACTTACTATGTCATTATCTTTCTATATAGTTACATGCGCGTTCACTTGTTCTCTAGTTGTGAATGAAAATATCGTACTGATATTTACATGCAATAATGATGTTTGACATTATACCTCTTACCACCCAACCAAGGCTATGGGGGAATTTACTTTCTCACATACTACAGTGTTATTGTTTCATTTTATACTACTTCATATTCTTACTAACACACTACTTGTTCCATTGATACATACACATTTTGACATACTTTTTATCTTTCTAACATGCTAATGGGTGCTTCATGTGTAACATTTTCTTTGTAGGACTATATGCCACCATGGTTATTTGTTACACTTTGCTTGACATTGTTTTCTATTATATGTTATTGTTTGTGGGCTATGCCCTTTGTCTTGTATGCACATTGTATGCTTTTGGCTACTTGACTGATTGTCTTGTGACATTATGAGCGATGTCCCATGTTTGAAACCCACTTTTCACGGTCTATTTTTTCAGCATTATTGCTTTGTTTATGTTGTCTTTTATAACATGTTTTTTATTTTTTCTACTAATATCTATTCCTATCCACTTTTTTGCATGTGCCTTGGTTTCTACCATTTACATTCCCCCTGTAGGGTATTAGTTTTATATTAACATCAGGTCCTCTCTTTAGGTCGTGTTCTCCTAGCAACATTACATGCACCCAAAATGAGGGGGCATACATTGGGTGAATTAGTCACCCCATATAGCAGCTTAGAGATTCACCACATGCCTGCATAATACAGGAAAAAAACAAAGTTACAGTCATAGAAATGGCCCATAATCTAACTTGGGTCCTCGGTTCAGCAAAAACCAATGCCCAAATATAGACACTAGTGTTGGGCACTCTTGACCTTTCCTAGGTGCCTATGACCAAGGGCAATTACAATTACTTTCTCATATCAACACAGATTCATGCATAGCTTCATGAGTAGGTTCACAGGATCGTGCATTGTCCTTAAATAAAGAATGCATGCAATCTCCTACTATCTCTTTTTCAACACGTAACTAAACATGGGATGTACCATCTACAAAGTGGTGCTTATTTAGGAAGCAATCATGGAAGGAGAGTAACACTAGACATCTCTCCACAACACTCTTTTGTCATGACATGAGATGACCCAAAAACAAACACTTGGTGTAAGATCTCCCAAAAGACTCACACTTGTTATGAGATCACCCAAAAAAATTTCTCTTGGCATGAGATTACCTAAAAACTCTCTCTTATATAACAGCTTAGGACATTTTCTATCATTTTCACTCATCACGGATCGGGTGCACACTTTCCTTTTACAACTTTTCACATTTTTACATACTTTGACATGTTTTTACATAGTTTTCATAACACATGACTTTGAGTATAATTTCACTCTTCTTTTATAGGTTCATCCTTAATATGCAACAAGAATCAACCCTTCATCAAGCTATAATAATAGGTACAACATGGTACAACTCATATGCTTCACCCCTAGGGTCACTTCCTCTTTCTTAGCTTTCATGCTTCATTTTTATCACTCCACATTTTCACTTTCTCTTCAACACGCTTTTACCATCACACTCTACATGGTTATTAGGTACGCATCTCTTATCTACTTTATGTTATCAAGTATTCACTCAACAACATAAATTGGGGGAAAATGTAGACACAAAATCACACACTTGGGTAAATTTCTAGGTCCAAATCACATATTATTTTTCATATAATTCCTAAGCGAGAAAAATAGTAATTGACAACTACCTTTGGCCTCTTTTCTATCTTTCTTTCTTTCTCTTTGGTCTTACACACCTTAAATCCTAGTTAGTATTTTACTTGTTTATCTTTTATGACTCTAGACACCATCACCCAACCAAGATGCTAGTGCTCATGTGCCCTCATCCTTCTAGGTGCCCCCGACCTCTTTCTATCTTACTCACTCTTTTTGGTCCTCTTTTATCTTTTAGGCATCTTTTTTTCTTATGGGTCAGTATTTTAGTTTTCAATTACAAAATTCAAACAAGGGAATCATATAAATACAAAGCTATGTGACCAAAATAAAGGACAAAGCTCTAAGCATCTATTATCACCACCTAAGGTTGCATCCAAAGTCATCAAAGGAATTCATCTAGCTTTCATTCAAGGGACAAGGAACTACATTTTCTACATACATGCATAGGAGGGGAAGTTCATTTTTCCATCCATACATTTATTTACATTGTTACATCTAGTTATCACCCACTATCACGTGCACTTGCACAAGGGCATCCTAGGGCACGATTCTATCACACATGCACAAGAACTACATGGAGTTTGATATGTAGTGCAACACTTGTTCATAAGTTCACTCTGTTGAGTGACTGTTGAGGTCAGTCTAACTCCCCATATTGCATATTTACTTTTTGGGATTTGATGTAGTTTGAGGTTTTTACATGTCATCTTCTCTTTGTAGATTGCAGGAAAATTAGGCAATCATCTAGCAACATACAAGAGACCAAAATTGAAGATCAATGAACACCTTGTGACACAACAAAAATCAGTTTTGGAGTTGTTGCATGGTTACGAGGACCTAGAAAAGTCATTGATGCCTAGGCGCCCTCCTTTTCCAAAACCATAGTCTTGGATCATTTGTAAGTTCCAAGATTTTCTCGAGTTCGATTGCGACAATTTTCTCCTCCTGTTCATCAGTCCTCCAATCCATAATACTTCAAGATCAATTGTAAAATCATATAATTCTTCTACTCTCTCTCTTTCACTTAGGGTTTCATATTTATTTAGCTTATTGCTTGTGTCAAATTTGTACTTTATCATTTATTATCATATGTGATGTTGCATTTTGGATTTCAAAAATTCTATTTTTGTTAAATTAATATCACACATCATTACATAATACAATAAGGAGCACATGGTCCATGATAATCATGCAGGGAGGAGGAGGAGGATGATGTCCTCACCTATCCCAAATAGACTAGGGAAAAATGCAATAAACATAGCTATCCTAATGTATGATATTCCTCTTAATCAACACCACATCGTATCCCTCTTTATGGCCTAGAAATCTCAAATGTTACCTCTAAATTACTATGTTATAGATCCACATGCTCTTCTATTAGAAAAAATGTTATGTTTCACTAATTAGAGGTGACATCACAACCTTCTTCCTACATATTTATTTTTGTGCTCAAGATGCTAGTTGATATTTTCCAATATCATTGTATGGATTTTACCTTTATGTTTTATTAACACCTTGCCTTTGTGGCGGTGCATCTTTTCCTTTCTTTGTATGTGATTTTTTGTTAGGAAAATATTCTTTAATTCCTCTACCTCTAATTTTTCATTATTGAATGCATATTATCGCAAGAAATGAAACTCAACAATTCAAACACACCATCCATATATATGTACTCGGAAGAGATATTTCATTGTTAACATGAATTCATTAAAGAAACAAATAAGTGTACAATGAAGAGGTGTGCCACCCAAAAAGTGTTTCACCATAACATCACAATTGGTCAAAGAGAAAACTTGGTTCTCTTAAATGAATACATCTCTATGGAATCAAATTTACACATGTAAAGGACTCAAAGGCTCGTGGAAGTATAAGGCTAGTTGGGAGATTAATTATTGGTGGAGTTTTGGGTGGAAGCATTAAGTAGGTACATGTAACTTCACATAGCTCTTCTCACACATGTTAACAATATAATGTGTATAAATATGTCTCACGTAGATAATAGAAACACATAATGTGTACTTCACATCAAAGGATAACATGACACATATTAACACCAACACCCCTCTTGAATATCAACTTGAGTAATATCACTAGAAGTAATCATGGATAAAATAGGATTTGTACCAATCCTTAGAGATCCTTGAGATAATTTATTAGTTTTATTTATTGGCTTTAAACCACTTTCTACTAATAATGAAGCAAAAATCAAAGATTTGGTAGAAGTTATAATCATGGCCCATAATAGGGGGTTTAGCAAATTTATCATTGGAGGTGATTATTTGTTCTTCATTAATGCATTGATTAAAGGAAGATTAGAATTTTGGTGAATAAACTATTTACTTGATTCAAATTCAAAATTATTTTCCATTTTAAAAATGGATATCAAACATTACCCCGGTTAAGGAACTAAACACTTTAGCTTCTAGTAAATGAAGGTGCTAACTTAGATGTGTTAACAAAACTAGAAAGTATAGTTTCGTAAGATTGGTCGGGCCTAAAATATATTCTTCTCAAATATCATAAAGGCATTAACATTCTCGGAATATTAAATTTAAATATAAAATGATAAGAATCAACAAATAAATCCTTCATGTTGAATCATTGTCAAAGGCATTCTTATATTAATATGCAAATTTAAATAGGAAGTGGAATTATTGAGACATATGATTTTACATTCAATGTCAGCAAATAAATCCTTCTTATATTTCACCTATCCCACTCATAGTGAACTTTTGCAAAGAAACATGTCAAGGAAATAAGGATATTACTTGTAAATGATAAGATCTCAAAATGGTAACCTATTATGTTCACTATATGTAAATAATCATTTTATTATCTATACATATACACTTCCATTGTAATTTAGTCTCTTTCTCTACATTTATTAGGGTAATGACTTCTCCTTCTATAGGAAAATAATTTAATTTTGAAATTTTTCTAAGAATAAGCTTAGGAATAATTTTATCCTATAGTGTATGTATTGGCAAAATTATTTGTTGCAAGCTAAAACTCGTGATTTTTACCAATGGTCATGGTACTAGGCCCCTCCTCTTTGAATGGGGAGGCTCCTATTTATTAAATGCAGGGAAAAGTAAAATGTGTGGGTGGTCGTGAAGCTAGGGATCACATAAGAAAAATCCATCAAACCTATGGAAAATTGTTTGTATGGAATACAAGGGAGAAATTTTCTTGAAAATAGGTAAAGGGGAGATAATAAAATAGGGAGATGGATAAGGTTGTAAGTAGGCACATTCAAATTTCACAAACATTAAACAAATTAGGTCCACATTCAATAGGAAGGAAAAATACAATGTAAGCAATAGTAAGATTAACAAATCAAAGACACAAATTACTATTGATTTATTCCTCAAAGAAACCAAATTATTAATTGGTTGTTCAAGATTACAAAGCTTACATAGTTGGAAAGTAAGAAGTAGAAGAACATTGAAAAGGAAATAGAAGAAATAGCTTCTTGCTTGTAGTAGGAGAACCCCTTAGAATGGATAAGCCATCCCAATATATAGATTTACAATATGTCTCTTCATCTCCCCACATGAATTTTCACATTCCTATCACTTATGACCTTTCATATTCTTATAAGAGTAAAGATGGATCTTTTTATTATTAAAAATAATAATTCTGATTTTATATTTTTGGAATTAAATCTTATTACGTAGTAACTACTATAATAAATGATGTATAAATAATAAAATATAGTAAATTGGACAAACTACAAGTATGTAATAATATTGAAACCCTAAGCAAGAGAGAGATAAGGACACGATTATTCTAAAGCAATCTAGAAGTGATATGGGCATGTGAACAACTAGAATAGATTAGAAACAACATCATCTGGGAACTCAGAAGGTTCTGTGACACGAAACTAAGCATGGTAGAAGCACCCATAGGTAGACAGGAGTGCCTGGGCATTGGTGACTATGTCTAGGCACTAGCATCTTTGTTAATGGTCTAGATCTCGGTCTTTTCTCGCAGGAGGAGGTTCGGTGTTAGTGATTGATTGTCAAACTAATTTCATTTCTTGATGACTGAATGTACCTATAACATGTAAGAAATAAGTTCACCTACACATACCCATAAACCACATCAAAAATAAAAAAGGAAAATATAGAATAAGGATTTGTATCGACTACAACGGTCACTTGAAGAGTGAACTTACGAATGAGCATTACACTACATCTTAGACTCCATGTAGTTCTTTATGCTTGTGTGTATGATGATGCTCTAGGATTCCCTTGTACAAGTTACACCTATGATAGCAGGCTATATCTAGAATGTAGCAATGTATAGTGATGATTTGTATTAATTTCTTTTATAACATTTCATATTTTGTATTTTGATAAGACCATTGTAGCCATGTCTATGTATTTCCTAAGTACATTGTTGAACATCATCATTACAACCATGAACTTTTGGCATAATGACTAATTAATATAGTTATATCTAATTGTCTTTATTTTTGATATTATGTGTGCATTTATTCTTGTTATTCTAATAAATTTTTGGATGATTATATGTGTTGATGCCACTCTTGGTTGTAAGAAATTTTTCATATGTAATAAAGGAACTTGTCCACAAAAACTCATCCACAACATAAGGAAATCATTCACAATAAGTTAGAACACATTTATGAAGATATTTTGAAACATGAAGTGATGGAACTTAATTCCTTACATGCCATGGGAGAAGTAGTTACAATAGAAATGTGGAAAACTAAGAAACAAATCAATCTTTGATTTTTTCATTGATTAAGAACTAGTGAAGAACTCGGTTAATTAGTTTTTTTGTTTTTTCTTTAATTTTTAAACACTTTTGACCAGAGCTATAAATGAAAGGGTTGGTGGGATCCCACCCATTATAATTAATAAATAATTTGAAATACCATTAACATAGCAAACCTGAGGATAAGCGAAAACACCAAAGTGAAAAGGGACGAAAAACACATCCAAAATGCTCCCCTGACGAGAAACGCCACTACAAATTAACCACACCCTCACACATTACCACCCTAAATGAGGATCGTGTGTGAGGGGAAAGAGAGGAAAGAGGAAACCCACAAACAAATGAGAGTCAAAAGGGTGAGAGAAAGCACCTCCCGACCAAGAGGGAAACCACATATAACCAAAAAGTAAAATGAGACCGGGCCAACAACCCGGTTTCAACCATACACAATGCCGGACATGAACTCATAGAAGCCAAGGACAAACCCTAACACCCATCATGATGATAGTGTAAACACCGTAGTTTGATCAAAGCACTATTATTCCTAATATTGTGCTAACTATCCCCCTCCTTGCAAATTGACGACACCTCGTTAATTAGGCTCCTCTAACTCATCGTTTACATTATTTTGGTCATATTTCTCCTATAAACCAACTAATGGGGTTGATATAGTCCCTTATTATCTAAACCATCTTCTCATCCTCTTCTATACCACTTTTACTAACTTCCTAGACTATCAATCCATTCATTGGATTTATTAGACCTCTTAAAACTCTCTCAAAACCCTAATTCCTCTCTAAACAAGATTAACTAGCCTAACCTAGTTTAACTAGTCCTAAATAATGAGTAACCTCTTTTAAGCCTAGTCAAATATTACTTTGACTCACTAATCAACTTTTGACTCCTTTTTAGTCCCACATGCACCAAAAGGCTCCCATTTCTAAAATTGGAAAACTATAAATAACCCACTACCCCTAGACCATTTCTAAGAACTCTCCTTCTTCCTAACATAAACTATAGCATTTTTCTTAGGGTTTAGAGCTTATTTCATTTGTTTTATTGAGTTATTGCTTTGCCATTGCACTACACACACAAGCATTGAGTAAATGGGAAGAACCATTGGCCTTGAAGCCATTAATGGTGAGCTCCCATTCTCATGATCACAAACTGATTGCTTAAAATCTACCTAGGTTCATTTTTAAAGATTTCAAGAGTAGAGGATTACTAAATATGCTAGATTTTCTTGTTTATTTCAATATTAATGTATGAAAAGTGATGAATCCTTGTTTATCTCTTATCTGATGGTCCATTGACTAGTTTTTAAAAATCCTTTAGTATTTCTTTAGAAATTTTTACCCCATGTTCATGGCTTTTGCAACTTTTCACCGAACAAAGATAGGCCACGAAACTACTCTAGCAACATCGAGTAGCCCAAAACCACACACACCTACCCACGAGCAAGGATATAAAATGAAACCTAAAAATAGGCCAAAGCATGCAAAAACCATGAACTTCAAGTGAAATAAACAAGTCAAACCTACAAACCCAATCATTGGAGATAAATAGATCATACTAAAAGGGGGTCTAAAGAAACATGTTCCACTTTCTTATGAGGTGCTTGGGAAACCACTGCCAAGCACCCTATCATTCTCCAACCCTTTCCTTGAGAAAAAATGAAAACTAGAAGACAAAGTGAATAATGAAGGAAAACCCCAAAACAGTCTCTCTAATGCTTGAAAAAAGCCACTAGCCAAAGATGAAACACTGGGGAAAATATGATTAGGTAGCTCAAGATGGCCATCTATATACAAAAGGTCTCAAAAAACAGATCCAATGGGGATCAGAAATAAAATCTCCTCTGTCACCATCTCGGGATATACCACTATAGGAAGAACTAGAGAGATTAGGGAGGCCTCTTCAGGAAAGGACTCCATAGTTGGTTCAACATAAGAACAATGGAAAAAGAATGGAACCTAACAAAATTTGACTCTAGTTCCTCTATCGGAAAAGGTTTGAGTAAAACATGACTAGGGTCCCTCTTGAAAGCCAAGAAGGCCTTCGCATCCTCACTAAGAAGGTACCAAGTGAACCTCCTCGCTTCCTCAAAAATCCCTCTTTCAAGCTATCCTCAAGCGTACTAAAATTAAGCAAAACTCTCTATACACCATTCCGCTAGATAATGACTAGGAAATCCAATTGACCACCTCATTATACTCCTTCGTTAGCTACCAATTATCAGCACCATTAACACTACTTTCTCTCACCGCCTGCTCAATCCAAAACCCTAGCTCTCCCATCCCCCCCATTAAGTTTCAAACTCACGAACCGACTCATTAGTTGAACACAAACTAATTGTTAATTAAACACTTGTGTGTTTCAAACATGTGTTGAATCTCTCACTCGTTTTGTTGAATACTCCTTGTTGTATTCTTCTTCTCACATGTTGTAAATGATAAGATATAAAGGAAATGGTTGGTGCCTTGTAATGAGTTAGATAGTGAGAAAGTAGTAAGAAGTTAGAGTCAGATTTGGAATTAGAGAAAAGATTACTCTAATCTTTTTTTCCTAGATGTAATGTTTTCTACAAATTAATAAAGAAATATGAGTTTTGTTATTTAGTTTTTAGTTACAAAGTTAGGAAGGGATTAGCACCCAAGTCAGGGCCCACTTGAGGTCTACTAAATCCCCTCCATTATTTCATTTCATGCATATTTCCTTAGGAACAATTTTCTTTCTGAATCTGCAACTTTTTTTCGAGAAATAGCATTTAGCAATAGTTCATTTTCAAGTTTGAATTTTATTTTACTTTTATTTTACTTTCAGCATTTTTATGTGATATTTATTATGTTCCAACCTCCTAGATCAACTATAATTGTGCATATAACACCGACAGTATTTCAAGTCTACGCTGCATAATCTAATAATTAATTGAATGTAACTCAATGTACAACATATTAATTGCTGCAATTTTATTTACACCACCATTTTTGGTATTCCTTCTCCTTTTCCCAATTCTTTTGAGCCTATTAATGTAAGCATCCTTTGCACCGATAAATTTTCAATATTGGGCCCCATAGTTTGTGTTCCCATCTCACTGCAAGATTGTATTTTAAATTCCTTTTATGATTTCATGAATAATAATTTAGGTTTGCATTGGTTCTACATTTTCTGCTTACAAACTATCATTTTTTTATTGTTCAACAACTTTCTCAATGACTTGTTCATTTCCTCTTTCCACTGCCTCTTCTACTTCTCTCACTTCCTGACTCTCTACTTCATGAATTATTTGCTCATTCTTATTTATCACTTCTTGCCCTTTCATTGGTTCTTCATGGTTTTTTGCTCTTGAGTTACTTGTGGGAGTAGTATCTTTATACTCTTTCTCCAATGGTTCAGGCTCAAAATTTTATTTTATGGCTTCCAAATCACTATCCAATGAGATGTGCTAAGATTGTTTGAATCGGAGGGTTTTTCCTCTTTTTCCTAAGCCTATAGAACACCTTGTTTGTTTTGCAAAGATAATGAATTGATTTCCTTTGGGTTTTGGAAGTGGAGGGATATGTTTTTTCTGGATCATAATGAGTATAATTCCTTTTGGTTTTAGAATTAAAGGTTTCAGGGAGGAAAATTGTAACAAATTTTCAGCTACAAAGATTCTATCTCATGAAATAGGTGTTGGGGTTTCTTATGATAAAGGCATATTTTCATAATTTATTGGTTCTTGAGTTGGGGAAGAGGATGATGTAGCTTTTGGGATATGTGAAGTAGATATTTTAGTGTTGTATCTCCTTTTATCCTCTTTCCCAAAATGGTTTCAATATTTTTTAACTTTCACAAAGTCATCACATGATATCTGAGGGTGCTCCCTCTACTAAGTGTGCTTGACCACTACGGTTATTAGACAATGATGTGATAAGGCTGCCCTACCCCTCTGAAACTCTTTTCTCATTTTATTAAGAATCTCATGAAATAAATTTGGAACATTCACTTGATGATTATTTTTCAAATGATTTAACAATTTGAAATTCATCAGTATTTAACCTTGAATATCTCCCTTCACAAATGTTATCCAAATAACTCTCCTAGTTATTTGGACAAATTGCATACATATTCTAGCTCAAAGATCTTCATTGCAAATGTCATGTAGCTTAGTTTTCTCCTTATCACATTAACTTGGTCACTATTTCCTCGTGTGCCCTTACACACTTCCCCTTCTCCCCTTTCCATTTTTTTTTCCTCTTTGTTCCACTCTTCCCTTGCATGCATCTTATGTGCATTCACATTCTTCCTAACATCTATTCATCTTACACGTGTGCCTTGCACTTGCTTCAATCAGCTAAGTCCTGGCCCTCTCACATGCCCTACACATTACTTTGTAATAGTTATGCCTTGACCATACATTTTCCGCTCATTAGTTTTCCCCATTTCCTCCGCATGTAATTGCGCACGCCTTTCTTCCGCCACCCCCATGCCTAATTCTTTTATGTGCATACCTTTATACCCTCCTTTGCACCATTTTGTTCCATGTCATTCTCTAACACACTTGAGTATTCCACACGCAACCAATCAAAGTGCACCAACAAGGCACCGAATCTTTGCAACAAATCAATAAGTGACACATGGTAGAAAATGACAAAGCATTTACACATTTTTCCATCTTCTTGACCAATGAGCACTCACCATGTGTCTTGTGTGTGTAGATGACTCTAACAATCTTCTAACAACCATATATTTTACAACGGAGATTCGATTTACATGTTCCCGGTCTCAATCGATAGCTATTGAGGTATGTTATAGTGCTAGATATTCAAATTCAAATTCTTGGCAAATCTAGTAGGTGAGAAATGGAAAAACATCTTTCTGGGCATTAATGAGCATATCTCGATTGCTCTAACTACCTAATTTGATCTGATCTGCCCTCCTTCCTTCTCCAACATGCCAAACAAACTTGGGAAAATGCATTTGACATATTTGCAGTGGATTTACAAGTATTGAATGCTTCTTGTTGGTGGTTGTATTTCAAATCCAGATTTTCCCTCCTCTTCTTCTTCCATGAATTCATCTTTATATGTAAAAGTTTGGCTCATTGTTAATATTGGACATTTTAGATCCTTACGCACTTTGCTAAGGATTTCATATCTTTGTATTTTGAGTTGCATACCTCTAGATCTAGCTCGTACATGTGGATATCGGCCTCTTGTGCTATTGTAACAGATTGTGCATCCTTGGGAGTAATAGAAGCATCATTTTGTGGCTATTCTCTACCTTAGATTTTTATATTCTTCTTTATTTCCTTATTTTGACTTTGTGTGCTTGTTGCATCATTTTTACGTCCCTTGCATCGCCATTTTCTAGTTGTGTTTCATGAAAATTGATCGTGTAAATGCATGTTGGTCTATGTTACTCATGCCTAGCATCCCTTGACACTTTCCCTTCATTTTTATTTTAGAACAGATGGTGTTCTTCCCTCTTCTTCTGGTGTTATCACCTTCCTTAGATTATTTTTCCATTATGTTATCCTTCTATCTCTTGTCACTTGGCATTGTTAGTTTAGTTTTCCTTTTCAGCATTAGGAGTAGCATTAGCAGTAGCATTAGAAATAGATAGAGGAATCGGCCTTCTCCAAAGATATGTCTCAAGTGCGCAAGGTCCCACAACTTGGAGATGGTTCCATTGTTGTTTCAAATAACTCAGTTCTTCTAGATCTGAGACATAGGTACAAGTTTGAACAACCAACAACAAGTAAAATATTGAATGACAAAATTGGCATCTTGTGCCAATAAGGGTTTGAGAGATGTTCTAAAAGTTCCTTAGCAACCGAGATGAAATTTTCATCATTGTCTACAAATTGTCTTCTTGCTACTTCTGGATAGCTTTTTTGGAAATTTTTCCCTAAGATGGTAGACCAATGACCCTTTACTAAAATCTCATCACTTACCCTAAATGTTAACCCTTTTACCATTGTCTTTCCATTATTTAGGTTATTTTCACATTCTTCCACAACTACCTCATGAAATCCTTGAATTTTTTTAATGTATTACATCCAACCATGATTCTCAAAATACTGCACAATCTCAAGATGATTGAGAAGTTGAAAATGTGCATAAGGTTCATATCTAATTAGGTCACCTCCCATGGTAGATACACATCTTCTCCTAGGTGCAATACACATCCAGATAATTTTTCTTTGAAAGAAATATATTTAAATGAATTGTGTTGATCGCTTGGCATTATTTTGAATGTTATTACCAAGACAACAAGCAATACATGCATGGGTGATTAATCATTAAGTGGATGGGACAACATGAAGCAAAATGATGTGATATGTATATTTATGCGGATGGCTTGAGTGGACACATCATAACTCAAAGGTGGCAATATTTTAAGTGACACATGCTTAATGACTTGGCATAGATCATAATTAAATGAAATTAATCTAATGATACTTTTTTAAAGTAATGGATGTGCATGCAATGATTCATGTGCATACTTTATTGAACTAGAGTCTTATTTTCATATAAGTGCCCTATAATGTTGCAAATGTGGGTTTAACATGTGTTGTCTTCTCCTTACTACAAATAGATGCTTCCTAGAGAGGGAACTCTAATTGGTTGGGGTTTCAATCATTCTGTAGATCACCCACTCGTGCATGCTTCCTTGATGTCCTTTATGTAACCATGAGTTCTTCCAGATTCTACAAACAAATAGGATCTTATTTCTTATGGATGCAAGTTGAACCCTTGGTCATCACACTCTCTCCTTGTGATGGAGATCATGCTCTTCTACAATCACTTGTCAATAAGACCTATAAAATAAAAAATTATATAAAAAAATGGGTTACAGAGTGTTGGTGATCACCCAGAAAGGTAGATCTCAATAGTTTTATTTAACCTTGAAGTATTCAACAAGCTAAATTATCCAAAGATACTTTGAAATCTTGTCAATTCTTCATAATCCTAGAAGGTGAACCAACATGCTCAACCTATAAAGTTGATTTTTATGTTTATTTCTCCATTCTTCTCTGATATCCTCTAAACAATTCCATAAATGAGCCTTTATCAACTGGATTTTTATACAATCTTAACTTGTGGCCATTCACCAATAACTTGAATCTCACAGGATCAATAGTAGTAAGCTTCACATCTCCATTAGGGAATATCTTCTCAATTTCATAGGGGCCTAGCCACCTTGTTCTGAGATTCCCTATGTGATCCTTGTATTTTGAGTCAAACAAAAGTGCCTAGTCACCTTCCTAGAACTATCTTGTTTTAATATATTGGTCATGTCATTTGATTCTTTGTTTTTGCACTACCTCTGTGTTATATACTATTTGCTTTGTTAATTCATTTAACTCATTGAGTTAGAGAATTCTATGTTTCTGAGCTTCTGATAAGTCTATTCCTAGCTCAAGTGCAGTTCTCAATGTTTTATGCTCAAATTATATTAGCAAAACAACAATATTTCCATATAATAGTTCAAATGGTGTGAAGCCAGTTGTGGTCTTCCATGTTATATTGAATGCCCAAAATACTTCTAGAATCCTATCTACCCAGTCTCTTCTGTGGAGTGTTATAGTCTTTGTCAATATGGCCTCTATTTCTTTGTTTGTAACCTCCACTTGGCCATTAGATTGGGGATGGTATGGTGTAGACTTTTTATTCCTGATTTCATATTCACTGACCAAATCAGCAATCACATCAGTAGTAAAATGTGTACCCTAGTTTGTCACAATCTCCCTTAGGACTCCATATCTGGTAAAGATGTTCTCATGCAAGAATTTAGCCACCTTCTCACCGGTGTTTTTACCTTTTTCCTTTTGGCTAGGTAATCTCTACAGACCATGATATATCCTTTTGCTAAGATGGAGGGTCTATAGGACCAAAAACATCTAAGTCCCACTTATCAAAAGGTTGCAAAACCAATAGAGGTTGTAATGGCATCTCATTGGAATTAGTGGGCTTGCCCATTCTCTTATTTTTTTCACATATCTTAGTATATAGTGTTGCATCCTTATGTAATGTTGGACAATAGTAGCTAGTGGTCAACACCTTCAATGATGTTCTCTTTGTAGAAAAATTCCCTCCAAAATGTTGATTGTGGTAGGCTCTGAGGACATAAAATATCTCATCATCATCTATAAACCTTCTCATTACTTAATCTTGACTTTGTATAAAATATAATTCCAGCTTATCCAAAAAAATGGTAAACTTTTTTCAACTAAATACCTTTTCTTAGAGGATGAAAAATGTGAAGGTGTTTTACCTGAGACTAATTAGTTGGCTATATCTACATACTAGGGTATTCTAGAAATAGAAAACAAGTGTTCATCTGGAAATGAATCATCAACTACTTTCTCTTCCCTTTCGGTCTCCATCCTTGAGAGGAAATATTCGCCATATTAGCTTTGTCAAGTTTGTCCACCTTATAATTTTATTGCTTACTAGTGGTTTGTTTACCAAATACTTGATTGCAGCATGATCAACGTGAATAAACACTAGGTATCCTATTATATAATGTCTTAATTTGTTTATGGAATATACTATTACCAGTAACTTTTTCTATTTTTGTAGAGTTTAATTATGCATGTTACACTTCTTCACTGACATAGTATATTAAGTAGTTTAGGCTACCATTTTATTGACCTAAGATGGATCCAATAGCATGATCTAAAAAGGAAGGTTCTAATCACATCCTCTTAACACAGAGCAATATTTTTCATCTCCTTTAATGTTTAAAAAAAATAGAGTTTTTCATCCCATACAAAATCGTGATCCTTTCCTAAAAATGCAAAAAGTGGCACTACAACTTTGTTGAAGTCTTGTATAAACCTTTGTAATATTCAACATGGCCTAAAAATATTATAACATCCTTTTATTTTCTTGGTGTGGGAAAGTTGACTATGATAGACACTTTTGTTGGATTTACTTAAATTCTTGTTGAGGAAAGCTAGTGCCCCAACACTATACCCTCTAACGTCATCATGTATTATTACTCATCGCTCAAGGATAAAATTTGATCCGTGCATCTTCTTAATAATTTAACTAGATTTTGTATAGGATCCTCAAAAGTAGTTCCATGAATAGTGAACTCATCCATATAGACTTCCATACATTCATTTTCTAAATCAGAGAAGATTCTTAGGACTTCCCTCTGGAATGTGGCAAGTGCATTACATAGGATAAATTGGAGAAATGAATAGGAAAATGTCCCCCATGGAAATGTAAATGTAGTCTTATCTTGGTCTTTTAGTGCAATCTAGATCTGATTGTAACCACTGTATCCATCATGAAAGGAGAAGTACTTTTTACCAGCTAGGGTATCAAGAACTTGATCAATGAAGGGAAATGGAAAGTGGTATTTATTTGTGGTTGAATTCAACTCTTTGTAATCCACACAAATTATCCATTTCACATTCTTCTTTGGTATAATTACCAGAGGTGATACCCACTAGCTATCTGATATGGGGTATATGAATCCAACATCTAAAGAACTTCTATAGTTCACCCTTCACAATTTCTCTTACTGTTGGGTTCATGCATCTCTGTGGCTGTCTAATTGGTTTACAATCTTATTTAATATAAATTCTGTGAGTACAAATCCTAGGATGAATCCCACGCATATCACTATAATCCCAAGAAAATGTTTTCTTATGTTCTTGAAGAAGAGCAATCAACAATTTCTCTTATTGTATATTCAACATCTTTCTTACATTTAGTGGCCTCCCATTGTTATTTCTACTTACTTGGAGAGGTCCAACATTGAACACATGTTTCTACTAATAGAATTTAATATGCAGTCATGAGGAAGAATTTGGTGAAAAATATAATTTTTACCTGGAATATTCATGGTGCTCTATTATGGTAAGACTTGGTTTAAAGGGCAGCTCAAGTACCTAAATCTGTCATCAATTTCTCCATTTCTTTCATATTTGTCCTGCAGAATATTAGAAAGAACAACATCTTCCTCTTGATCTTCAATAGTGCAAGAATTTTCCAACATCATCAGTTGTTAGACAGAACATTGATCAATTTCTGGTTCTTCAACCCAAATTATTTGATCCTCATCATTCAATGGTTAGGAAAGAGAATAAAGTATAAGTTTCTTGTACCATTTTAATTTGATATGATCATGTTTCCAAAAATGCACCCTATAATTGCATTATTATTATTGCCATTCATGGCCTTCCTAGTATGAGAGGGTAACCTCTTATACTTTCCTTTGGTTGGAGGACAATGAAATCATAAGGTTATTCCCAAAAATCTACCACCACAAAAATATCCTCAAGGACTCATTCAGCCCTTACGGTTGATCTATCTACTAGTTACAATACTGTAGTAGTTGGTCATAGTCCTTCCAACTCCAATTCATCCATAAATTTCTTGGTCATGACATTGATTATTGCCCCTAAGTCAATCGATTGTTTTTTATTGTATTTCCCTTGATAGTGACAATCACGAAAGGACCACCTAAATCTATGTATTTAGATAACACGAGTTCCCAAACATGATGTCAACCAACCTCCCAATATCACCAACTAATTGACAAAATCATTATCATAATTTGATTTAGGTCATATTTTCTCTCTTGCAATCTTTCTGGAAATGGGGGTCCATTGACTTACATCTTACTTTTGCTAAAATTTTGTTCATGTTGTTGTAGATCAAATTACAAAGATCTTATGGCTTTGTTTTGGATCATCTTGCAACAACTATGGTTCATCCAATATCTCTGTGATTTTAGGTTTATTTGATGGCACAAGTGTTCTTCTTGAGGAGATGGATAATATTGACATTAATTGAATAAGCTGATTATGGGTTGATTCCTTGTTATAGGTTGGTTGAGCAACTTTATTATTAGGGTTAACTATTGGTTGAGTGTGAAATTGACTAGTTTTTGGTTGAGAGCTAGATTGGGGTTTTGGCATCAAAGCTTTTTGTTGTTGGTAGGGAGGTTGATGGTGGGGTTGTTGGTAGTTAGGATGTTGATTGCTTGATGTAGCCTAGAATTTACCAGTAATAACCCAGGTGCATTGGCACATCACTCATCCTAGACTGAGCACTCACCCGAAGCGTGCAAAGGTACCAAGCCCCTCTTTAGGGTTTCTTGTGTAGGATGTTAGCATGTTGAAGACTTAATGCATTCAAATCCATAATTAATATAACATTATATAGAGCATGTCCAGATCTAGATCTAAAGAGTAATAGATTCAAATAATACCCATAATGAAGTCAATCATGCAAGAACCAGTTATACTCATGATTAATACCTTGATTCAGCCAATACACTCCATTATATTAAACACAATAAATACACAGAAGCTTATTACAATAATTAATACCATAAGCTCATGCGCACATCAGATCTGGTAGCATAACCTCACAATAATTCATATCCAATTCTCACATAGTCCTCCTATTCTACGCAGATCACTACATATTTATAAGGGTGGGGACTTTCCCTTCACCACTTGCATAATTCCCAAAATAGGTCGCATACTGAAAATAGCCTTGTTCCTTTACAATAATAACCACACATGTAATTGCACTAATAATAGACCTCTTCTAGTTAACTAGTAGTAGCAATTATATTATTATCCTCGAACCCATGCAAAGCACTTGGTACCACTCTTCCAAAAATAGCCTATGCATGTTGTGTAAGTCTTTATCCGGTTTGTGTGCTCTGCACGTTATCTCAAAAAATAGCCCGTACATGTGAAAATGGATAAGTCTTGAATATGCCCTTGTCTTTTACACACGTATCCTTCCCTATCCTTCCGCGCCTTTAACTGTGCTTTACTCCTATGCATGAATATTTTGTGTGCCCTCTCCTTCGTATCATACTCTTTTCCACTCAATATTTCTCCATCATTACCCTCCTCTCCAAGGTTTCTTCCATGAATAAGGGGTTTCTTTCCACTATTGGACTAAGAACCGAGGTTTTCATGACTGTTTGTATTAGCTAGGTAAGGATCCCATCCTTTCTCGAGTATTACCCAAAGGTAGGGGTTGCATATTGTTTTATGAACTACTAGCAAAATTCTAAAAAGATGACATGGGATCTTGTAGCATACCTCATTTTCTTGGTAGTCATGGCTTCCTTTAGGAAACGTAGAAAACTTTTCCATCCTCCATTTCTATCATTTAGAACTCTTGTGTAACCTGCTTTCCTTTTGGACATGTGCAACCAGCTTTCTTTCTTCTACAAGAATGGCATAACTCTACAAGTGTTGCCTCTGCATCCTCTCTCTTCTTCTTTGCATGTAGAGCATCAAGTTGGGTGGCCATGTCATTAACTATTTCTTGTTTCATGTTCTTAAACATGTTTGCAATTTTTGATTTAGATATTTCCCCAATTCCTTTGGCAATTGCTCCACCCTTTGATCTAACACTTCTTATTCTTTTCATGGTTTCTCTAGAATAGTTCTTACAGACTCACAAATTTCCTCAAAAGTGGCTTTGGAGATGTCTCTAGCTCTTATTAAATCCAAAGCATCCATATCTTCCTCACTTGATTCCTTTTAAGAAAATTAACTTGAGAGACTTAGGAGGCAACCTTGTATGTCTTGAATTTTGAACACAAAATAGGAATCTCTCCAGGTAATCTTCTAGTGGCTCATCTTCCTTTTGTGTCATCTTGAATAGTTCATCTCCTCCTCTGCTACTTGGCTTATAGTAGTCTTGGTACTTGAGTAGAAACTTATCTTTCATCCCCTGCCAAGTAGTAACAACATTTCTTCTTAGGCCCATAAACCATCTCAAGGTTGCATCCTTGAGTGTAGCAGGAACAACTTCAGCTTGTGTGCATTATTTTGTAGTCATAAATTTTGCATAAGACATCAAACTCAAACAAGAAAGTGTTTGGGTATTCAGTCATAGATCCATGAAAATTAGGAAGAGCTGATGGAGAGATGTTCTTCATTTGAGCAGGCTGATTGTTATTAGAGATAGGAAACTCAAATGTGTTTGGTTCCCTTTCCTCTTCTTCCATGTTTTTATTCACCTCCTCTTCCATGTTAGATTGTTTAGGAACAACCTCATAAATCTCACTTGGGAGGGAGTGTTCTATCAATAAAACCATGTATAGAAGAGGATGTTTCTTCTTTAGAATTAGAATTAATTTATGTTATTTGAGGATTGGGTAGGAATTATGGATATTTATTTTCTCAAGAGGAAGGAATAGGAACACCCATATATTTCAAGCAAGAATGCAGTTCTCAAGAGAGAAGTTATGAAGCTCTTGAATAAGGACATTCAAGAATTCAAGCCAAGGGGTGGGATGATCTCAGTATTAATTACTTTCATAACAACTCATCTTTTGTATTTTGATAAGACCATTGTAGAGCCATGTATATGTATTTCCTTATTACATTATCGAACATCATCATTACAACCATGAACTTTTGGTATAATGACTAATTAATATATTTATATCAAATTTTCTTTATTTTATGATATTATGTGTGCATTTATTCTTGTTATTCCTATAAATTATTTGGATGATTATATGTCTTGATGCCACTCTTGGTTGTAAGCAATTTTGCATATACAACAAAGGAAATTGTCCACAACAACTCATATGTAGTATAAGGAAATCATTCACATCGAGTTACAACGCATTTATGAAGATATTTTGAAATATGAATTGATGCCACTTAAGTACTTAAGCACTATGGGAGAATTAGTTACAACAAAAACATGGAAAACTAAGAAATAAATCAATATTTGATTTGGTCATTGAGTAATAAATAGTGAAGAACAAATTGAGTAGTTGAACATGAACTGATTGTTAATTAAACACTTTTTGTGTTTTTCAAACACTTGTTGAATCTCTCACTTGTTTTGTTGAAGACTCCTTGTTGTATTCTTTTTTATCGCATGCTATAAATGATAAGATATTGTAAGAAAAATAATGGGTTAGCATGCAACTTTCAAAATAGGAAATAAGCACATTTAAATCCTAAACTAACACCACTAATTCCCTTACCTCAGATTGAGCAATGATAGAAAGAGGGAGGAGAGTATATACCTACACTTACCCATAAGTAGAATCCTCCTTCTTTGATGGATTGATTTTCTCCTTGGATGAAGTTAGAATGCTTCATATTTGTGGATTGATTTTGGCAACACTTCCCCTTGATGAAATGATGATTTTGGCTCACTTGGATGTTATGGAGATTGATAGATTGCTTGGATATTTTGGCAGCATAAGTTTGTAATTGTTCTAAGGTGGTTTGCATGGAGGGTGACACCATTATTTATAGCTAAATGGAGGGTTGAGATTAATCCATGTAGGATTAGATCAATGGTTGAAATTCCATGAGAATGGAGAATTCTCTAGAATTAGAGAATTCTAGATTTTAGGAGAACTCTCCATTGAATTAAAAATTCAATGGAATAGTGCACATTTATTTGAATATTTGAAAATGAGAGGGAAGAATGGAGAGGCTTCTAGAAATAGAAGCCTCTAGATTTTGAGGACATTTAGTGGGTTAGGTGAAGTTAATTATGCTTAGTAGGGTGATTAGATGGAGAGGCTAGGTGTAGAGTAGGCATAGGGTAGGTGGTAGGTGGGTAAGTATTTTTAAATTGTTAGAAAATAGTTAATGAGGATTAGTTAATGTGGTAAATAAAATATTAATGATGTATTAATATTTCTAAGGATATAATGGGATTATGGAATAAATGAAAGAAAATAATTAAAGTATGATTACATATAATAATTAATTATTATATGGTTGATAATGGGAATGGATTATTATTGCATATTATTTTCTAAATGACTATGTTGAAATTTTGCATGTCTACATTTTTCCCTCTTTGAAGTGTTATTGTGGAGCAATGACAGTTCAAAAAAAGAAGAGGAGATAGGTTAGATGGTGAGGTGATACCCCCTCGAGGGGTTAGGCAAGGAGGAACGAGTCGATAACGTCTAAAAAGAAGAGAGATCTAAATTGGTATAGGAAGATTGATCAAAAGATGAGAATATGAGAGGATTTTGGAGGAGTATAAGATGAAGGATATAGAAGAATGAGAAGAGTAAGATATAGGGGAGAAGGAAGAGAGATGACTAGAAGAGAGGATGAGAGGAAGAGGAGAAGGGAGAATTGGAGGAGATTGGAAGAGTATAGGATAAGGATATTAAAGGAATAGGAGACAGATTAGAGAAAGAGAAGATGAGAAGATGAGGAAATATTGGATTTTGGATGTTGGATGTTGGATGCCCTAGTCAATGATAGATGACAAGGGTGAAGATTTTAAATTATTGGATTAGAGGATGTTGGATGTGAAGATGTTAGATGTTTGATTAGAGGATGCCCCAGTGAAGGGGTGAAGATTTTGGATTGAGATATGAGGATGCCCTAGTCAAGGGGTTAGGATTTGAGGATTGGGGATTATAGGATGTTGGATGATGAGGATAAGGATTGGTTGTTGGATCGATTTGGATGAGAGGATATTAGTTGGATGTGAGATGATATGTGGATATTGATTGATTGATTAATAGATTTATCGGATAGAAGGATGAGGAGGTTAGATAGTGAATGAGATGATGATGAAGCGAAAAGATGATGATAGAAGGGGGTGTGCTACCATAAAGTGTCCACTAATATCATCATTAGCAAGATTGTGGCATTGAGAAAAACTGGACCAGGTATAAAGACCATTGATGACTGAATTGTCAAATGCCCCTGTCCTCATATCATTAGACAGATTAATATAAAAAGATGGTCCTCATATCATTGGACTAGAAAAAAGAAACAAAAGCGGCCTCATATCATCGGCCAAAATGTAAATGCAGATAAATAAACACACATAAGTAAAAAAAACAGACATTGTATTTTCATATTTTATACATTTCTTGAATGTTGTCGATTTTGAGGTTGTTTATGATTTTTAAATTTTTTACGAGTTTTTTAGATTTTTTAGATTTTACGATTTTAGATTTTTAGGATTTTTAGATACATTACAATTTTTACAATTATTTAAGATTTTTTAGATTTTTTACTATTTTTTAAATTGATTTTTTTAATTTTTATGATTTTTTAGGTTTTTACAATTTGTTTGAATATGGGGTGATAGAGGAGGAAATTTAATGACGGTAGGAAGAAATGGGAGGAAAACGGATACACTGGGGCGGAGAAACGGGCTCTTAATGTTTTAGGGCATCGCGGCAGGTATAAAAGGGGTTCGGGGTCCACGAGAGGGTTCATTTTCACCACACATGGTTTGAAAATGAGAGCTCTGAGGAGAACAAAATGGCTTATGAGAGGATTGTGGACCACCGGGAAGACACCATGAGAGAGTACCAACGGCCTAAGAACAGCTGGGACTACTTGGTGAGTAATTTTAAAATAAATTTAATAGATTATTTTTTACTTTTTTTAGGTTTTTAGGGTTTTCTAGGTGGCTAGTAGTCAAAATAAGTGTAAATGCCCATGGTTTAGCGCATATGTGTCATAAATAGCACGTATGTGGTAAATCATAGTGCATATGTGGCGAAGGGATATGTTCTAGTGCATATACAAAAGGGAGGGATGGGTTTTAGCGTGTTTGATAGGGTTTAGTGCATTTGATATAGTTTAGCATATTTGTGTAGTAAAGTAATGCATTTGTGGATATTGTCAAAGATGGATTTGGTTTGGTGTGTATGCAGAAAGTAGGGATGGGTTTTGGCCCGTGTGATTAGTTTTAGTACATTTGATATATTTTTTCTCTTATGAGGATTATAGTTGCGCATTTGATGGGGTAGGGACAAGGTGTATACAAGAGTGCATGTGATATAAAGTAATGCATATGCATAAATATTAGTGCATATGTATATAAATTAGCACATATGTGGTAGGGGTAAAATGGATAAGGATGGGAAAGGGAAGTAGGAAAATGGTTGGGAATTAGATGTAGGGATTAACATTAGTTGGGTGACTGTGTGTAGGAGGTGTTGATTCTAGTTTAGGTGAGGCATCGTGATTGGTGGCCTTGTAATACCTATTAATAGGTGATGATATAGAAGAAAATGAGGATGAGGCATTATTATTACATGTATTAGGGTTACTATATGTGGTGAGGATGCTTATTATGTGTGCATATCGAGTTTTTGGCAAAGACCGGTAGTAGCACTTAGAGACGAGTACCTTTTGGTTGCTTTGACGAGGGAGATGAAAGTGACTTTTGAGGATGCTTACAAGATTTACCATCTTCTCATGGAGGTGGAACCAAAGAGTGTGGCAAAGATCGAGGCTTGGGACTAGGTTGAGATTGTTGACAAATGTGGTGAGAGCTCCTTATGATGGGATGCAGATAGATTTGGGGGTAGACTTTAGAGAGGGATATATGGAGTGGGTATCATTGTTGTTGTGTTCATTGATCAGCTTTGTCTTGTTCCAAAATGGTGGAGGCCACTATTTCAGTATTGGATTTGCAGATGTTATGCATGTGATGTGGCGGGATGAAATACTATTTACATGGGCACCAGTAGGTCTGGCGTGATTATATCGCGATTTGCATAGATTGGCTGATTATGGGGGGGGGTATTAGAGCAGGGATATTTTTACATATATGGAGTTACGATCACGTCATTTTAGGGAGACCGATTTTTATTAGGGAGCAAAGGGTGAGTGGCAGAGCCTTCGTTTATGGTTGGCGGATGATCGATTCTGCAAGCATGAGATATTATTTGGTAGCCATATCCTCAGTATGAGGTGTGGGAGGGAGATCACAGATATTTAGTTAGGATTTTGACAACATATTATATAGTTGGAGGTTAGCCCTATACAATGGAGTGATATTGACCAGATCAAGTATTACGGTAGTTCGATATAGTACAGGGTATTCCTGCCAATTGACACATATTTACTCGGACCACACGTGACATGGGGAGTGGGGTGCAATGATTCTAGAGGCAGTGGCTAGAGCTATTTTAGATGATTTTTCAGTCATTCCATAGCGGTAGTACCAGCAGAGATGATAAAAGGACTATGCAGGGTTATGAGGAGTGGTGGGTGGAGATTAGACTAGTTTGGTTGACACGACCACTAGGTGGTATGAGATTTGTGTATGGTCATCATCAAGTATATAGGGGGGATGCCACAAAGATAGGTAATTGTGGGATACATTCCCAAGAGATAGGCCGAGGAGGAGGCATAGAGAGAACCATCGATTATTATATTGAGAGGAGTTCTAGGTCAGTGCCCAGCGATGCAAGATCACCGGTGCAGAGCCTAGAGAGGTAGGATGTAGACTTGATTGAGGTGGAGGATGATACAAGGCCATTGCAATTGGTCTTTCCATCTCATACATAGGTAAAAGGGCCTTACGGTATAGGATGACTAGGGTCGGGAGGATTTGATAGATCATGGGATGGGGAGCATGAGCAGGAGGTGATGGAGGAGTAGGGGGATCGGGTGATGGGGGTGTCGATCTACGATTCGGGTAGATATGTTGAAAAGGGAGGCTCATGCGTGAGCGATATAAATAGTAGGATTACAAGCTAAAGGTGTGGCTTGTGTCGAGATGTACATGTACCGACATTAGTAGTGAAGAAGAGAGAGAAAATATTACATGAGTGTAGGGGGAGCTATCTCTTAGATAAAGCAAGAGTGGGAACATGTCATACACCGTCAAGACAGATATTGTGTTGAGCAGGGAGGATTACAGGGACAAGCTATGGTACTTTGGATATAGGCTGGAAGGGGTAGTGAGACATGGGGTGGCTCATAGGTAGTAGGAGCAATAGTAGCCTCTGCACCTATCGAGATTGGGTCAGATGGGTCCTCCTGCCACAATATCATTGCAGCAGTATCAAATAGTTAAGGAGGAGTTGCGTTATTATGATGGTATTGTGACATAGAAATCGCCATATGGGATCTATTACATACATCATGTATCATGACATGGGGGGTAGGAGAGGTAGTGGGGTAGTGGTGAGGATAGATACCTAGATGATCTATAGCTTCTAGGAACATAAGGAGTGTGGCACAACCCCCACCAGTGGGGGATGATACTAGGAGTTTGGCACCTTGATGAGTGTCAATGTATTGTATTATATGTATTTTGGTGATTATTTTTATGACCAGGATGGTCACATTTTTTATGTATATATATGGATGATTCACGATATATGATTACCATTTTTGATGAGGTGCATGATTTTGTATTATTGCATGTACATGTAGTGGGATATTTTATGATGATTATGATGGTCATTTTTTTTACGGATATGTATATGGATGATTATCATTTTGGATGTATAGTGATTATGTAGGACGTATTTCATGGTGATGTAGTTGATATTGTTGTGTTATGTTATGTGATGATATTGATGATATGTTGTTTATTGATGAGATGATGCGATTTTACTTTATGTTGATGATATAGTGTGATGATAATTGAGTATTTTCTTTTATTGTGATGTTGATGATGTATAATGATTTAATGGTTATCATGATGAGCTTGGATGTGATGATGATATAGTGTTTAGATGATTTGATGTATGATGGTCTTGATAATAATGTTATCTTTATTGTGAATGATATATAGATGTGATGATGTTTATTTAAATTGTGTATATGATATGTAGGGTGTTAATTATAATGGTGATTTGCATATGGATATGTATGATGAAATTTGGGGTGTTAGCTTATTTTATTATGGTTAATTATAGTGATGATGATGTAGTTTAATGATGGGTGGTATTTATTTGTAATGAATATTATTAGATGATTGTCTTGATGACGTGAAAATGTGAATGGGATCATAATTATTATATATTTTTATTGTGATTAGGATGGCATATGATGTGTTAGCTTATGTTAGTGATGGATATTATTATGGGTAGTATTTGTGATTGATGAGTTGAGGTTTTAGTATTGATTATGGATTATGGATGAGATGATGATTATTTGTTAGATGTAGGTTATGATTTAGGTCATGGATCTTGATGTATGGATAAATGGATGTATAACGATAATCAGATGGTGGTTTATTTTTTTATGTTATTGATGTAATATATGGTATTTACAAATGAGATGGATGTCAAATGTTCTCAAATTTGTACAAATATTTACAATATAATCATGGCGTTAAATGTGACATGATAGCAAAGAGAAATGAAAGTGATATGGAATAAGTAATGGTAAGGCGTAAATGGGGATGGATAGAAATGAAAGCCTCAGGATCTTACAAGGGTTGCATTTCTCGGCATTTCACTTAAATTCCTTGAAATATATTTCTCATGATGTGATCATGTACAATGTGACCTTAATTGGGATCGGGATAGAGATTCCTAACCATGACATATCCTATGATTTTTTTTTCGTGTAAATGTGCAACAAGGAAATTGATACTTTCCAAACACAACAATGATACCCTAATGTTAATTTTTTCAAGTCCCATCATTCCAAGACACACTGGATCTATCCAGATAGTCCAAATGACCTCCTAATTAATGTTATATCATCCCCCAGTAGGTGATTTAGATGATTCTATTCATTCCCCCTAGGTGATTTTAGGGATTTTTGAAAAGATATTATCTTTTGATAGTATTAGGAAGGGTTATCGTTGGCCTTTCCAGAATCGGATCAACCCTCGGAGCGGAGCGGAAGGGTAAAATTCAACATGGAGGTGAAATTAAGACCTTAAAACATCATGGAAATTATTTTGTAAGGTTTTCGGAAGTTTTGAGAAACTTGGAGTAATTTGAGAAAAAAATAGGGTTCACAAGGCTAGGCAAGACACACGTGCCTAAAACAATTGCTCGACTTGTAAGATGATTTTAGGAGCTCGATTGGAGTTAGAAGCAAAAAAAAATACCTTTGAAAAAGGATTAAAATACCTACATGCTGATGATTTCATATTTTTCACAACACCTTGGAGCATAGGATTGGCGGGTAGTTTTCATCAAGTACAAGTTGAGTCTAAAATCACAAATCCTATTTTTCAGGGGATAATATGGATGAATAAATAACCCTAGCATTGGATTAAAAATTCCATTTCCAGTCATGATAATATAAAATTTCACCAATAAATTCCACTAGGAGCTCAAGTTATCCTCTTTCAAAGTTTCCTCTCAAAGGCGCTCAGACTTAGTCATTTTTCGAGAGGACACGTGTCAAGACTAGGAGCTCCTGGCAGATTTCATGTCCCCAACATCCCTAAGGTCAGGTACACATCCCCATGAAAAATTTCCCATCCCCCATGTGACCTCTTGACCTCATATTATCTCCAAACTTGATAGTTCAACCCCGTGTGTATTTTTGGAACATTTGTTCCCTGTCGTTGGATCAAGCACCGCGTGTCAACTCCAGACCACCGTCCGAAATTAATGTACCTTATGTCCCTAAGGTGAGGTACATCAGACCTTGAAAAATATCCTATCCCCTCTGGGAGCCTTTTGGACATCCATGTGACTACTTTTAGCCCCTGGTGCATTTTTGAGCATTCATTCCCTGTCGTCATCAAATCAAGCGCCACGTGTCACCCCATGACCACCGTGAAACCGATGTCCATTATTTCCCTAAGGTGAAGGATATCATACATGGAAAAATTCACCCATCCCCATTTGGTGATCCTTTTGACACCCACCGACCGACTTCCATCCCCCAGGTGTATTTTTCAAGCAAATCCCCTGTCGTCAGATCGAGGACACATGGCATCACCTTGACCACCATGGAAATTAATGTCCCTCACAGCCCTAAGGTCAAGGACATAAGGGACACAAAAATTCACCCAACCCCTCCATGTGCATTTCTTTGAAAATTTAAATCCGGCACTTAGCCATTTCTTCCCCCTCATTTCTCCTTCACAGCTTCATACCTTGCCATGGCTCTGTGAATGATTGTCTAAACACCCAGTTCACCATCATACTCCAAACGAGCTCCTCCATTGCCATATAAACTCTCCAAACCATTAATTCACATTAATATTTAGGCCTCGAGAAAAAAATGGAGGTTTTTGCCGATAACTACGAAGCCACCCGATCAAAAACTCATCATATCTTGCAAAATATAAGTCGAATCAAGATGTCATCTTTTGCAGAATTTAAAATTTTTCAAGACAATCAAGATGCAATAAAAAAGAGGTCCAATGCTGCCCAAAATAATTTTCTCCGACAAAATCCTCAGTTCATGCACCGGCTCGCCTTCGTCAGATTTCCCATCATTCCGGCAATAAGAGTGAGCTAAAACTTACACATGAGATCCAAATAAAAAACCTATCACAATGGATTTTTTTCATTGAAAATGGAGACAAAAACCAGACCTGCAAATTTCAAGCTCCATTAATGACCACCATGGTAGCTCCGTGCCTGAAGCCGCCAAGTCAAATTTTTAAAAATTATTTCCAATCATTCTAGATAGTAAAACTATGTGAAATTTGGAGGGTGTGATCATAATGACAAGACGAGTCCAAAAAATTATGTTCCGTCACAAATCGAGCATTGGAAACACACTTTCTAAAAATAGTAAGTTTTCCTATATAGACTTGCTATGTTTGGAAATTCATCACCAAAAGAAGCTAAGACAAAGGCAACGAGCATTGAAGATCATGAGGAGGTCAGAATGAGCATTCAGAGCAGAAAACAGTGAAAATGACCACTTACTAAAAATAGTAAGTCCCTTATATGGGTGCTTACTAAAAATAGTAAGTCACCCCAAAGAAGCGGTTGAGGCAAGGGTAGGGTGCATGATCGAATGAGGAGTTCATCACATCACAATGGTTGAGAAGAGGCAAAAATCACCTCTCACTAAAAATAGTATATCATACATAGGCTGGGAATTGCGGTCATTAGTGGAATAGTTCACTCAACTTGGCAAGCATTCATAGTGTGCAAGGAGTTTGAAGATTTATAGTTTTACTGTATTTGGCTCTTTCCATCGACGAGGATCAACGGTCTTCATCAGGAATGATGATTCCTCTTATTATTCTCTCTCTCTTTCTCTCTCCTATTTCTCCTGACTTTCTCTCTCTTCTCAAATTTTCTAATTTTGCATTGGGGTTGCACTTTTTCATGTCTTAATGTTCATAATGTAATAAGTCACCTTTATGTTATAAAAAGGGACTTAAAAGTTTCCTAGGAAGTTGAAAAGTTTTAAGTTGTGCGAGGACATATGAAAAGGCATTGGGGGGTAAATGAAGATTCATATTATACTCTATAAATTGTAACGCCATTCCCATTTCAAAGGGTTGGCGATTGATCTTGTAAACTCAAGAGTGCATTGTACCTAGAGAAAGCAAAGGAGATAGCCAATTTTATTCTACTTTCCTCCACTTCTCAATTTCTTCCATTCTCACATTATGTACAACTTTGATTTGAGCAATCAATACAAGAAGGAGTTTCTATCTTTCTTTGACTAAGGGGTTTCTTGATACTTGGTGATCAGTGAATTCTATTTGGTCTTGTTGTTATTCACAAAGTTGTTTCTTCCCATAAATGCATGTGTTGAAGTTTCTAACTAGTGTATGTGTAGGAATCTAATTTTCTACCTGTAGCATTAGTTCCGCTCCCTTTATTCTCACTCCCTTTCCCACTTTTAGAAAAATTCTTCCTAAAAAAGATTGCTAGCTTTGTCACGGTGGTCGGTGGAGTGCCCTTACTATTGGATCCCTAGTCAAAAGGCCACCACAAAAATCCACATTTTCTCATGCATGCATGTATGATAGCTACACCGGTTAAGTTAAGTAGAGGACTTAGATTCCCAAAGCATTAGCAAGAAAATCCACAAGTTTTTCCACCCAAAAAAAAATCTTGCTAATAGTTTTGTAGGAAATATCGGAAGAAGTCCGGATTTAGAGAATAGATAAGGTGGATTGGGGTGAAATTTGTGAGTATGGATGAAAGGGGTGTAGGGAGGAAGGGATATTGTTCCCTCGGTGTGCTTATATGTGTGTTGTTGGGTGCTAGTAGACATAGGACCTGATTTACCATAGCACCGAAAATTGGTTTTCACCATGGTACTTTCCCAAGGTGCCACCGAAGTGGTTTTCACCTTTGGAGGAATTTTTATTTGTTTTATGTATTTAGGAAAAGAAACATCGAAGATGCATGATATTCATGGGCTCTTCCAGCTCGTATCCATCCGGAGTAGCAAGCTTATAAGCACCTGAGCCAAATTTAGCTATGATGACATATGGTCTGAGCCAGTTAGGTTCAAACTTACCCTTATTTTCTCGATCGACGTTAGTGTTGCACTGATTTTCTTTGAGGATTAGATCATAGACTTTAAAATATCGGTCCATTACACACTTGCTATAATGATAGCGGAGGTGATTTCGGTAGGATTTAAGATGGTCAAGGGCTTGAAGGTGTTTCTCATCGAGAATTTCAAGTTCTTGAAGGTGATGGACATGATAGTATTTTTCATTGATGAGGTGTTGAGGGAAACACGTAAGGATGGGATTTTGATCTCAACAGAAAAATGGCTTCAATACCAAAAACAAGGGAGTATGGAGTGGTGTCGATGGGAGTGTGGATGGAGGTGTGATAGGCCCACAAGGAGGGATATATTTATGTATGCCAATCTCATCCTACTTGATTCACAATTTTTTCAAGGATGCGCTTTAGTGTCTTGTTAGATGTTTCGATTGGTCATTTCCTTGTGGATAATAAGGAGTGGAAAACTTGATTTTGATATGGAATTGGTCACAAAGTTCACGAACATCTTGATTTTTAAAGGATTTTCCATTATCCATGATGAGAGTGGATGGGATACCATAGCGGAAGATGATGTGGTTAAGGATAAATTTGGATATTTGTTTGTCGGTGACATAGGTGAGCGGCATGGCTTTAACCCACTTAGTGAAGTATTTTGTGGCAGTGATAATGAACTTGTGACCATCAAATGAAGTGGGATTTAATTTTCCCATGAGATCGAGACCCCAAGTAGAAAAGGGTCATGGGGTAGTGATGGGTTGCAAGGCTTGGGATGGTGCGTGGATGAGGTCAGCATGTTTTTGGCATGGGACACATTTACGGACATATGAACATGCATCTTTTTCCATGCTTGGCCAATAATGTGGTATACATAATATTTTTGGCTAAATTCATACCACTCGGTGTGAGCATCACAAATTCCTACCTGAACTTTCTCAAGTATTGAATCAGCCTCTTGGGAATTTAGGCATCGTAACAATGTTTCATCAAAGCTTTTACGATACAAGGTGTCACCAAGGATAGTGAAATGGGAGGATCTTTGGATGAAGGATTTGTAATGGCTATGAGGGATATTTAGTAGGAGGGTATGATCATGAAGATAGGTATAGATGTCGTGGTACCAAGGGGAATTGGAACAAAAAATCTCACAAACCATCTCTAACTCATGGATATCATAAGTCGGGACCATTAATTGCTCAACCAAAAAATATGAATTATATGTATAAGATAGCTTTTCTAGAAGGGAGGTAATGGTAGACATAGCATGCATTGATTTTTTTCTTGTATGAGGGACTTATTCGAACTGAATATGCTGGAAATACGCCTTGAAATTTTTGACCATTATTTTATAAGGAATTAATTTATCATCCTTGGTGGCATATTCATCATTAACCTATTTAATGATTAATTATGAATCACCAAGACATTGATATGTTTTATATTCCATTGAATGGCCATTTTTAAACCGCAATGAGTGCTTCATATTCAACTATATTGTTGGTACAAGGGAAAGCAAGCCGGAAAGATTTAGTAATTAAGTCACCTTAAGGATTGATAAACAAGATACCTTCTCTCGAGCCATGATGTGTGAAGAACCCATCAAATTATAATGTCCATGTATCTAACTCTTTGACCATACATATGATTTCATCTACGAACCAAGTGGTGAGTGGTATAGAATTAGAGACTAGAGCTTCTTCCAACTAGTTAAGTAGAACTTTCCTTTGATAACTTTCTAATTAACATTTTCAAAGTCAAACTCACTAAGAACCATGATCCACTTATCCATTCGTCTTGTGAGATCCCATTTAGAAATTAGATATTTGAGTGGATTAACTTTAGCGATGAGCTTGATGGTATTGTTGAGCATGTAATGTCATAGCTTTTAAGAGGCAAGGACTATGAAAAGACACACTTTTTCCATAAAATTGTATTTGAGCTCATATGAAATTAATGTTTGGCTTAAATAATAGATGGCTTTTTCCTTTCCATGGGTATCATGTTGTGCTAGGAGAGCTCCCAAGGCGTGTTGTGTAGCTAATATGTAGAGAAGAAGAGGCATTCCCAAAGATATGAAGTACCAAGACAGATGATGCATCAAATATTCATTTAGTTTATTAGAAGATTACGAGCATTCCTCATTCCAATGAAATTTTGTTCCCTTTTTGAGTAGATGATGGAATGGATGGCATTTGTCTACTAGCTGTGATATAAATCTTTTGATGGCTTGAATCTTTCCCGTAGGCTTTGTAGCTATTTAATATTTTTAGGTGGAGGCATTTCGACTACATCTTTGACTTTATCTGGATCAATTTCAATTCCACACCTGGAGACAATAAATCCAAGGAGCTTGCCATATGTGACATTGAAAACACATTTCTTGGGATTAAGGTGAACCTTGTATTCTCGAAGTCATTCGAAGATTTGGTGAAGGACCATAGGATGTTCCTCATGATTTTAGAATTTCCAAAAATGTTGTTAATGTATTCTTCAACTATATCATGCATCATATCATGAAATATAATAGTAATGGCACGTTGGTAGGTGGATTTGGTGTTCTTAATTCCAAATGGCATGACTTGATAAAAAAATGTACCACAAGGTGTAGTAAAACTTATTTTATGTTGATTTTCTTTGGCAATTTTGATCTTATTATAGCCAAAGAAACTGTCCATGAGAGATAACATCTCATGTCTAATTGTAGAGTCGATGATTATATCAATATTTGGTAGTGGGAAATCATCTTTAAGGTAAGCTTTATTGATGTCACATAAATCGGATGATATGAATGCCCTTAGGTTTCTCGCTTACTAGGACTATATTGGAGATCCAATCAAAATAATCAATGGGTTGGATAAAACCAACATCTAGTAGCTTATGTAATTCTCCATTGACAAACAACGTGACTTTTGGATGCATTTTTGGAGATTTTGTTTGACCGATTTTGCATCTTTATGCACTACAAGATTGTGGACCATGAGAGAAGGATCCAAACCAGACATATCCACATAAGACCATGCGAATACATCTGAAAATTATTTTAGGAGTGTGGTAAAGGTGGCATGTTCTTCTATAGAAAAAGATGCCCCTAGTTTGAGAATCTTGGGTTCTTCTTCCATGTTGATGTTGATGTCAATGGTTTCCTCAATTAGTGACCCGAGTCATCTTGTAACATTTCAAGAGTGAGAGAAGTTGATCCATAACTAGATCATGTTTGGGATTTGGGGATTCTTGGAAGAATTCAACGAGGGGATCTTCCTTGTCAAGGTGACAAGAGAAGTTGGGATGAGGGATATTATATTGGGATGAAAGGGGAAGCTCCTGTGTGCCAAATTAGGTATCAAGGTTTAGGCATATTTGGAAACCTTTTTATGATCCCTAAGCAGTATATTGTCACGAGTTCCCATGAACTCAAGAATTGCTTCATCATTTTAAAATGAGTCAAGAGGGGCATGCTCTGATCATTGGTCCCATTGAATGAGTTATGGATAGGTGAGGGTGATATTAATGGTGAGAATAGTGGTATCATGGAAAAGATTAGTGGCGGTGAGGTCTTCGTATCGGCTACAGACGAACTTGTTTTGATATTATCAATGACCTCCTTAGCTGTGTTGGAAGTATCACTAAGGTCATCATGGATACTTTCATCGGGTGGTTGGGGATAAAATCTGGAGGTTCGAGGCTGCCTTGGTTATTATGGCCTAGTCCTCATCCAAAATAACCCATATGGGCCATCATCCTTTTGGGAATCGAGTTGTTGTTAGAACAGCATGATGGTATAGAATCATCAATAATCCATGTAGTATCAAATGGTTTAAGGTACTCATTAGCAAGGTACCCAAAGCAGATAAAATGGATGAGCCCAATAAATATGTTTTCCTTTTATTTTGGGATATACTTTGGCCAAACGTATTGTTTGGGTGATAAAGGCAGCTAGTCGATGCTAAAAGTCTAATATTCTCCACACCATGTCGATTTCAGCTTAAGTGGTGGAGTGGGAAAAGGGGGATTGCATATATATGGAATATATAAAAGAGGAGCAGATGACAATGAGGTGTTATGTGATGTGTATGGAATACTATTGGGTGACACATATGAAAAGATGGATGATGATGGTGGTGACGATCGTGTAGGTTTGGTAATAGAACAATAGGATTCTCAATAAATTTCTTCTTGAAGCACATAGAAATATTGAAAAGGTTGAGGATCACAGTAGATGGTGATTTTTGACTAGCTTGCTCAAATTTAAGATATTGATGTAGTGTGGATGGAACAACATGCATTTCATGAATCCATTATCGGCTAAGCAATAGATTATGTCATGAACTGGATGTCTATAATGTGGACGAGGGTGGGAAGCTATTAGCATATGGATTTGCATGCATGTAAATGACATACAATAGTGTCAAAGTCCCTCCTCAAGGAAGGTGAGGCTACCTTTATTGAAAACCAAAACCATTTACATCTCGTACATTCAAAATTATATGTGGGGGTGTTTTGGAATATCAATGGAAAGAAAAAAGTGAATGAGGGAGATGGAATGGAATGAAGGAAAAGAGTGGAATGGAATGAGTTGAAAGAACATGTGAGAGTTAGGTAAAAATAGAGCCTAATATTGCACAAAAAGGAAAGATGAATAACTAACACAAATAAAACGGAGTTTGAGTTAGTTAAACAAGAATATGTAAAAGGGAACACACATGAGCAAGTAAATAATAGAGCTTGATCACTGTGAACAAGAACAACAACTTAATAACATTGACAATAAGATCAAAGACAATATTTGCATGCAAGATTCAAACATCTAACATCTAATGAACATAAGAACATCAAATGTTACAAGAGATAATGAACGAGAAACAAAGTTCGTATTTCATTAACTCAAAAAAA
Source organism: Taxus wallichiana var. yunnanensis (assembly GCA_018340775.1). Lineage (NCBI taxonomy): Eukaryota > Viridiplantae > Streptophyta > Pinopsida > Cupressales > Taxaceae > Taxus > Taxus wallichiana. The sequence continues at coordinate 614,791,840 of CM031242.1, read as the reverse complement.
TTTCAAATAAATAACAGAGCTTGATCACTTGTGAACAACAACAACAACTTAATAACATTGACAATAAGATCAAAGACAATATTTTGATGCAAGATTCAAACATGTAGCATCTAATGAACATAACAACATAAAATGTTACAAGAGACAATGAATGAGACACAAAGTTCTTATTTCGTTAACTCAAAAAAAAATTCACAAAAGAACACAAAGTTTCTTCCTAAAACAAAGCTTGCCCAAAAAGTATTTTCTTCTCCTCTCTCAAAGTCACCCTTTACAAATGAGCCCCTGACTTCCTTTTATAACCCAAAATTTGGTTACAAAGTAGTTAGGGTTTTACATGATCATTAAATATGGCACTTAAGTGACCTTTGACTTTTTCTAACCAACTTTATTAAAAACAACCAAAAATAGAAATCACTTAAGTTATCCATAGTTTCCCAAAAGCAAATAACAACATCCTTTTCTTAAAAATCCACTTTTTAAAATATACAATAATAACCAGTGCCTTATCCATTGAAATGGGGTCCGCCTATCTCAAACGTATGAGAAATGGACTCTCCCACTTCGTTATATACCAAAACAATATATCTCCCCGAACTTCCAAAGTGAAATTAGGATCTTCTCTTTTTCCAGTTGAAAGGATCAAACCTTCCCAAATTTTCAAACATCTTTTCTTCTTTTGAGGTTCATTTGGTCAAGAATAGCCTCACAAAATACATGCAATTCAAGAATCCTACTTGGCATATTGTTTAAATTAATAATCTTTTATTGAGTGTTCTCAAATAAGTTCTTTAATTTGATGCACCGCTCCATTGAAACTAATGAGAAATTATTGGCGGAGTGTACATGTCCTTAAACAATTGTGAAAATTGCTCTTCCACCTGCTCCAATGAACACCTTTGATTATGCTCATTTACAAGGTTGCAAGGAATCTCAGCTATGAATTCTTGAATCAAGGTGAGTGAAGTGAACGATTCATTGCATATGCTCTCATAATGGATCATAGAATCCTTGAGAAGCGTCTTCATTGATTTGAGGTGCAGACACCAAAGAAAATGTGTTCCTCGATGTTCAAATTTGAGAATTCCTTCAATGGCTAAAAATGAGGATTCCATACTCATCATCTCCTATAAACTGGGCAATATCTCATCCAAATTTGATATATTAGAAACAAAAGTTTCCTTGAAAGAAAGAATTGGATCAAGATACGTACTAACATCTTCATGGAGCTTAACCACTGTTTTGATCATCCCTTAGACTAAAACAAGAATCTCTAAAAGCCAAGTTTTAGTGACATGGCCCAATGTGTTTATTTCTTTTGACAAATTAAGAGTTTCTTCATCGGGAGCAGAAACTACATCAAGTGCACTCGAGAAAGTGGTTGATATGGGATTTATCAAATGTTGAATATATTCCACCAATTGATTCTTTTTGGCCTTGAGCTAAGAGTTCGAGACTTATATTTATCAAGTCTCTTTAGCACGATATCAATTGAATCTCAAACCAACGCCATGTCACTTTCTAATGTGGACCTCCGAATTCCAAGTCTGAAACTTCATAATCAATAAGTTTCATGGCATCATGCTCCTTATCAACTTGTGGATGGTGAGATCTACAAATCTATTTTTTCATTATCCACCATTATTCAAGAAAGCACCTTAGGCTTCTTGGGAATGACATCATTTCAAAAGTTTGAAAAGGGCATAAAAATCAATGTCAATTACCTTGATAACCCTCTTCCTTTTCTTAACCTCAAAATCAACCCAGAAGGAGTATCATGCACTATTTCTGCATAAAAATCCTAGAGCTTGAATCAATATTCTCATTGTTCTCGACATCATGAGATCCTACAAGAATCCTATCTACGACTTCAATTTAGGTAACCTCAATATCCACCTTCTAATCATTTGGGAGATTTTGGGAAATTTCTTCATGAATAGTAGGTTCCGAAGTATTTGATATTTGGACTACCTGCACCTGAGTGGATGCTTGTTTAAAGCATGGCTGAGGATCATTTGTCACGAGCTTCTGAGCACTATTAACAATGTGGGTAGAAGAATCTCTACTTGAAGTAGAAAATCCTGATACACACTCTCTTCCTTCATCGGGCTAGGGTCTTTAGATTTTTCTCCTCGTGGCACATTACTTGGTGAAGTGGATTTTGGCAACCACTCCTTTCTTGCTTGTTGTGTATGATTGGATGGTATGGAGGTTGATCAAGAAGGGCTTTGGTTGAATGAATACCTCCTCATGTTGGAAATTTTTGTGATCCTGAAGTATGATCTTGAATTGATTGTAACTTGGCAAGTTCTCTATCGTACCAAGATATGCTTCTTTCAAGAATCGATTAATTCTTGCTATCAAGAGAAAATTCATCTCTTTTGGTCCAATCAATTTGAGGAAATGGGGTAAAAGAAACTACATCATATGAGGGATCAATAACATCTTCATCATCATTTACGAATAAATCGGGAGGGTTCTTGATGCAAAAGGCCTTGATCTAAGCAATTGTTAGGCAAGAAAACTCCCGCCTTATTACTTCATGTTTGTTCAAATAGGAAGCCCAAAATCTTCCATAGTAGGGTTATGTTGATACTTTTCTCAAAGAATATTTTGCATATATCCATTGATATCAAACTAGGCTCTCTTCACATATGGATGAATTTTGATGAGGGAAAACTCCTTTTCCATGAGTTGTGTACTGAAAAGATTTGGACATTGGTATTCCCTTATTTGGATTGAGAAATGAATTCTTGAACGGTGCTTATCACTGAGAAGGAAATGAACTTGGAATAATTGTTGTGCAAGATCCATTAATGCCCATCTATCACTGATGTACTTAGGAATATTCTATGGAGTATCGCAAAGCCACTCACGCGAATGTAGGAAAATGATGAAAATTGAATAAACTAGGTTCCCCATTGGGAAATGACACTCATGGATTCTTTAGAAAATCTTTCCTCTATATTCCGATTCAGGTTCTGAATCACATGGAAGGTGAATGCATCATTGACTCTTCTAAAATGGTGAGAGCTATTTTTGAAATTGAGTTATTGGTAATAATGAAAAACATTGTTTGATGTCCCCATAACTCCTCTTGTTTCGAGTCTAGAAAATATCTTTCTTCTTGCTACTGCATAAGTCAGATACGATGTCATGTAGAAGCATCCAGTCATCTTAACTTCTATCAATTGTTTGTGAAGGGTATTACTGATGATGGTGGCCCAATCCACAAACTCTTTCTTGGCAAGGATGATACAGATAAACTGATACATCCATGGGTGGAAAATCCTAGTAGAGGGTAAACCAAAAACTTGGCTTAGGAGAGTAATCATGTCCCCAATTTCTTCCACGAACTCAACATGGTACAGTTCTTTGGGAAGCCGGTCAATTCAAGGCCTCTTGGTCACTAACCAGTTATTATTAACCATCTTGCTCCATCTGAGGGGTTCTTCATCCCAAAATTCTTGCGTTGATTTGCGCGATTGACATATGTATTCTCGGAAAAGTCAGGTATGTTGAGAAATTCCTCAATGTGCTTTGGTGTGATGAATAGGAAACGATAGTGATTATCTTTAAAAATTCCTCACCTATCAGGATCATAATGCTCTGCACAAGCAATAAACTAGGTCTCGACACTGCACCGAGATAGGAAATGTTGCTGCTTGAGGTAGACCACTATGGTAAAGCCTATCCGAGAATATGGTTTTACCTTCAGTTTTCACCCGTTCATAGAATTTTTACACATTGATGTGACCCAAATTTGTATCAGTGATATTGTCGTATGTTGACTTGATGGAACTAGGAGGGATGATTCCTTGGAATTCATACTTGAGTGCAAACTTATTTGATTTCTCCACTAGCTTCCTCGATCTTCCTATGGATTTGTTAGATTTCTTGGCCATTATGAATTTCACAGAAGAATGACTCGGGCACGTAAAACAATGCAAGTGGGGTCGGTCTCAGTCTCCAAAACCCCGTTAATGCAAGAAAAATATGACTCGCTTTAATATTATTATTATTATTATTAAAAAAATAATAATAATAACAACTAGTCCCAGTTACGATTTTTTTTTTAAATACAAATATATCGAGACTAAGCTTGAGTTCCAAATCTGGCAACAATAATAATTTTTATTATTCTCCTTCCCACGTGTGGCCTGTTTTGGCTTTTATTCTACAAATCTACCCAATCAGATGAATGTGTGGTAATTCTCTGTTTTAGCATGTGTTGGTATTTTTCTCCCGTGGGCTGAGTAATGCATTTGAAAAATTATTTTCTACCTCTCCCTTCAAAATCCAACATTGAAACTGGTTTTCCTTATTACTGCGCATGCGTTGATTTTGGGTATGTGTATGTGTCCAAATTTTCCTTTGCCCAATGTGTGGGCTCCTTATTAGGACAAACAAATGCCTTTTTGTTGTTTTAGATTGTTCAAATTTATGACAAATGTGTGGAAAATGATTTTAAAACCAAAAATCCTCCCCCGCATGGCCTTTACTTGGTGTGTCTTGTTCTCTTTAGGCATGCATGGAAAAGTATTTATTCTCTATTGTGTGGATTATTGACTCTATTTGTATGCGTTGATAGTGGATGCATGAATAATGGCTTGACAAGTAAATGCGTGGCTAGTTAAAGAATGCATGGCCTTTTAATTTTTGGTTGCGTGGATATTTATTTCTTCACTGGCTTGGCTTTCTTGTGTCCTATAAATGTGTATTAGGCTTGTGTCTCATCCCTGTGAATACGTGACCTGTTATCTTTCTTTTCCATGCATGCATGGGTTATCCTCCTTCCTGATAGCTGTGAGCTTTGCTAATGAATTGCCTTCTATTTTTAAAACATTTTCTAATGCATAGAAATTATTCTTTTCTTTGGCTTTTGTTGCATGAAGGTTGTGTGGATTCTTGTTTATTTTAGATATATCCTCCTTTGCTAAGGCATGGAAATTATTCTTTATTGTCTTTTGCTTACCATTTTGCTAATGATCTTTTCAAGCTTGACCTACGTTGAAATATATTTTCCTTTGATGTTGGTTTCCCACGTGGTCCTGTTTTTTCACCTTGTTGCCTCCTTCCTATGCGTGGAAACTTGTTCTTGTTGTCTCCTTGGTTGTTTTAGACTCGTGTCTTCCTTCTCTAATGCATGGAAAAATGATTATGTTGTCCCCCTTCTCCAATGGTAATGCGTTGGATTTCTATGACTGTCCTCTCCTTCACCAGCGTGGAAAAATGATTTGGTTTGGACTGTCCTCTTTCACCAATGCGTGAAAAATGATTTTGTTGTCCTCCTTCTTGTATTTCTCCTTCACAATGGCATTCACAAACTAGTATCATTTGATGGATGTGATAAAAATATTATTATGTTTCTTAGAAGAAATAAGAAGCAATTTAGAAAGCTTCACACGACTCTTTCCAACGAGTTTGACGAAGGAATTTATGAGGGTTAACCCAACTTCCCCTCTTCCCGGGTAGTGGAATTAATTGCCAGGGGGAAATGGGGAAAGCAACGACCAATTGCCAATGAAAATGGCAAAGTGGGCTAGAAATCCCCACATAATTTCCCCATGTGGGAAATCGGGATATTTTTTCCCATTTTCCAATTTATTAATTTGGCAATCGTGAGAAGAAATCCCACAAGCGGGGATTTAAAACAATTTTGCCAAGAAAGGGGAAATCCGGGCCCGGAAGCCAATTTGGCATCCCCAGCAATGGGAAGCAGAAGCTTATTTTTCCCCGGCAAAAACTTGTCGAATGAATTTTAATTAATATTTATTTAATTAAATACTCCAAAGTTATTAAAAATTAATTTTATTAAACAAAGAGTAATTAATTAATTAATATTTAACACGATTTGAGACCTAGCAGGAGGATTTCTTGCCCAAAATGGACGAAACAAAGACTAGAATGATCACAAAAATGAGACGGTCATGATGAAAGTGATAAACCATGCAAAGTAACACTTTTGAAAAATTTCAAAATTTCCATTTTTAGTATTTTTATTTTTATTTTTATCAATTTTGCGTAGTCAAAATTTGTTGATAACAACTGGCTCTAATTGGGGACAAGGACTTCATGGATGCAAAGAATGAACCCGAAAAAATATTCATGAACGTGACATCAAAATGATGAGGCACAAAAATGGTGATACAAAAGAGGAGACCGAAAGACGGGGAAAAGGAACAAACCAAAATCCTAATTACTTATGTATATACGGGAAAACCCATTTTCAATTTTGATAGTGCTTAAGATATTGCCCATTGTAGGGAAAAGGAAATTGAGTTCCATCATGATACGCTAAGTAATAGGTACTATCTCCACAGAAATTTCTAATTTTGAAAGGTCCTAGCCACAAAGAATCAAACTTCCCATGCTTTCCTTTTGGTTCACGTCTCTTGTCCCGAGAGAAGAACCGGGTCATTGATTTGGAATTGCCTCTCTTTCATTTTCCTGTCAAATAGTCTATTTACCTTGGATTCACGTTCCTCGATCCTATTTTCCACTTGACTTCTTTGTTCCTCAAGCTTGTTTAGCAACATGATCCTTTTATGTAATGTATTAGTGAAGCATTCATCATCAACTACTTGGGCTAATTTTAATGTTGGTAACTCCAGTGTGATGGGAATTTGAGCATCGGTTCTATATAAAAGTTGAAATGGAGACATCCCGATTGCTCTTTTGGGAGTTATGCGGTTAGCGCACAATGCATCATATAAATTTTTGTGCCAACTTCTTTGATTTTCTTCTACTAACTTGCGCATGATAGTAATGATGGTACTAGATTATAACCGCTTCCCCGAGGGTAGTAATCGAAATGAGATAAAGATATCCCATACCCATAACAAAAACCTATCATCTCTATAGAAGAAAAATTTGAGGCATTTTCTCATCACGATCTTGTGTGGAATTCCATAATGGACCAATATATTTTCTTTGATGAAGTCACAAATTACCATAGTAGATGTTTGTTTCACTGGTATAGCTTCTACCCACTTTGTAAAGTAGTCAGTGGTGTGCACGTGAGTATGACCAGCACTAGAATTAGGATTCAAAACCCTGATGAAATCTAAACCCCATTGTTGAAAGGGTTCTTCAATGACAACTAGCTTCAAAGGCAAAGCTGCCAATTTTGGTCTTCCAATAAATTGCTGACAAGCTTCACATTTTGTCACCCATTTCTGAGCATCGAAAACATAGTGGGCCGTAATAATGTGCTCGTAGAAATTTTATGATTCATTATTGGGCCGAGAAATGACCACTATAAGCATGATTTTGAAAAGCTTCCAACAACCTAGGTTGTTTTTCTTTATCAACACATCTGAGGAACATGTCATCAATTCCTTTCTTGAAAAAAGTGTTGTCCCAAATGACATACCTGAAACTCTTAGTTTGATAGCTCATTTTTCCTTAGCTGTCAAATTCGGAAACTCATCATATGTGAGAAAGTAGGCTATATTAGAATACCATTCATCTGTGGTACTTGACAAAAAACTACCAGTGGTAAATTTTCCTCAACTAGTTCTTCTTCAGAGTCATCTCGTGGTTCATTCTCTACGATGAGTTGGTAGAGTCCTCTTCCTCAACCAACTTGGTAGGCTTGATATCCAAATCATATTCCTGGATCTTAGAGACCCAATTACCTCTTTTAGATAATGGTTCCTATTGGTCAACATCGATTTAATCATGTGTGTCAAACTAAGACTTTGGTGTGAGAATTCAACACATAGTACCTGAAGTGTTTCAAGGCTCTCACCACCACGTATGCATGCCTCTCAAGGGGAGTGTAATTGAGTTCATGTTTCTTGAACCCAAAACTCATGAATGTAATAGGATATTTGATTCCCTCTTGATTATGTTGAGTCAGGATGGCAGAGATTGTGTGTAGTGAAGCATAGCAATAGATTATGAAATCCTTTTTAAAATTAGGACACACCAATGTAGGGGCTTTTGCAATAGCACCCTTGATCTTTTCAAATGCCTCTCTACCTTCCTTTGACCATTTGAAGGATTCTTTTCCTTTCATCATTTCAGTGATTTCTTTGGTTAGCTCGACAAAATCTGGCACAAACCTTCTCAAAAAATTCACCTTCCCAAAGAATGAGTGGACCCTAGGCTTACTTGTAGGTAAGGAAAGATTCTTGATAGCTTGAACATGCTTAGGATCAATCTTAGTTCCTTCCTTAGAAACAATATGACCTAGGAGCTTCCCTTCCGTAACTCCGAACATAGACTTTTTTGGATTCAGAGAGATCTTATGAAGTCTACACCTTTGCAATATTTTCTCTAAATCTCTTAGGTGATCTTCTCGCTTCTTTGAGAACATTGTCAAGTCATCTAGGTATATCACAATGATCTTGTCTTTATAATCTGTGAATGCCATATCCATAGCCCTTTGAAAAGTAGTGTCGGCATTGATCAAACCAAAAGGCATTCTTCTATATGTGAACGTACCCCAGGGGGTGGTGAACGTGGTTTTATGTTGATCTTCTCTAGCCACTTCAATTTGATTATAGCCAGAGAAACCATCTAGCATAGATAGAATTTCCGATCCAATTATTGCCTACAGAATATGGTCCATGACTGGTAGTGGGTAGTTATCCTTCAAGGAAGCTTGATTAAGATTGCAGAAATCCATGTAAATCCTAATTTCTCCATTTTTCTTACGAACTAGTACAATATTAGCTATCCAGGTCAAATGTCAAATAGGAAACACTATCTGTGCATCTAACATCTTTTGAACCTCATGAAATATTATCCCTGCAATCTTGGGATTATATTGTCTTTGCTTTTTCCTGAAAGGAACTGCACTAGGCTTCAAGGGTATGGCATGCTCCATTTCCCTGGGTTGGAAAGACTTCAAGTCTTCATATGAATAAGCCAAGATGTCAAAATATTTGGTAAGGAGTCTTATGAATTTATTGTGCTCCTCAGGTGAGCAACACTTACCAATATTGACCAAGTGAGGTTTATCCTTGGTACCAATGTTAACTTGCTCATAGTCAACAAAATTCACAGGTCCTGCCTACTCTTTCTCTTTGATAAACCTATCATGTTTATCAAAAATTTATTCAAGTGAAACCAATGCTTTGGGAATTTTATTTCCTTTGATTTGAATGATGCCATTATGAAGGATCTTCGTTCTCAACTCCTTCTTGAAATGGTGAGGTCATCCATTCGTGAAATGTAGCATCACTTCCTTCAAAGTACAATTGTTCAAAATTATCCCTCTTTTCCAAGAAAGAAATAATTTGTTGATCATCATTGAATACTTTCCAATTTTCTGCATTGTCAGGAAAACTTGGCCTAAAAACCATTTCAATGGTGTATTTTACTTTATCAAACTCTAAATGAGGAATCATTAATGAAGTTGAGACTGCTAGAGAATTTGCTTTCTCATTCTTTTCACAAGGGATAGATTTTATGGAAAAATTGTCAAAGACTTCTATCACATCCCACACTTTATTTAGGTAGTGTCTCAAACGATCATTCTTTACTCGAATTTATTTCTTACTTGTTTCACGATCAATTCCGCATCTCCAAAGACTTCCAAATTTTTTACCCTTTCTCCTCTCGCAACTTGGAGGCCAAGGATTAACACCTCGTATTCTTCATTGTTGTTAGTATTTGAAAATTCAAGTTTGTAGGAAAAAGGAAATATTTTACCATTTGGAGATATGAGCACCACTCTTACACCAAATCCCATCAAGAAACAACTTCCATCGAACTCAAGATTCTAGATCTTATTGGAATCTTAGCAAATGATCTCGGGGTAATAATTTCTTCAATCATCATATAATTACCCATTCTTGAGCCTTGGAAAAGGATCTATGCATGAGGATATTCGGTTTTAGTTACCGTGAACTTTTCTTGAGTTTCTGGCATTAGCTTCTTCATTTCTCCATTGATAGGGATCATGGCGTGAGACCAATCCATTTGAATCTCTCCACCTAGATCTCTGTAAAATTTCCTGCTCAACAACATACCATACGAAGTAGGAATGTTAGCAACTAAAATAGTTACCTTAACTCACTTTTGAGGGAATTGGGCTAAAACCATTTGGGCATCTTTAATCTACCCGATCAGAGGAACTTGCTTGGTTTCCATGGAGTAACATGATCCAAATGTTCTCGTACAAGTCAAACCAAGAGCATGTGCTACTTTTACCGACATCACATTATCCGAGGCTCTAAAGTCTATAATGCAATTGCTTAATTTGCATCCATTGATAAAAAAGGACACAAAGAAAGGTTCAATCTTTTCATTTGAAGGTGTAGTGGCCACCACAATATTTTGAGTTTTCCCATCTTTGGGAGTTTTCATAATTCCTTTGGAGGAATGAACAGTAGAGTCACCTTTGATAAATTGGACCAATTTCTCGAGTTGATCCTTATTAGACTTCAAGTACTCTTCCTATGACATGGAAATTTTTGTTTTATTGATATGATCAATAATATCAAATTTGGGAAAAGTAACCGTACTTGATGTCTCAGATACTATTTCTTTCAAACTTGATGATGGCACACTTTTGACCTTTTCTTTGGGCTTGGTTGATACTAATGTAGAAGAAGAATCTTTCTTCGTAGCTGATTTATCTATGGATTGACTTGGCAAAGGTTCTCCTTTCTTTAAGATAGTTTTGACCTTAGGAGTCTCAGCTATCTTTGATTCTTTGGAAGCTTCTTTAATTTTGGATTCTTTAGGAACTTCCTTGGAGCTCTTTTTATCTTCCACCTTAGTGGTACTTTGCTCCTTTTTCTGAGAGTGTGTGAAGACAATGAAAAGACTGGCTATTCATATCTTCTATAATTTCTTTATATTCATCTTCTTCTTCTAAATGGTACTTGAAGAAATGATTATTACTTTCTCCCTCAGGATCTTCAACTTCAGTTTCGATGTTCCAGAATCTGCTCTTCCTCATCAACCTCGACGACTTCAACTTCATCATCACTTTCTTCAATGACGTCACATTTTGAGTTAGTTGCAGGAGCTACTTCAATAATAGCAAGCCTTGTCGGAGGACCTATAATCTTGGCTTTGTTGGGAACGTAGCCTTTCCTTGGAATGTCTTTGTAAGGAGAGGGTTTACTACTCTGAGCAACTTACTTTTTCAAATCTAGCACATCATTAGCTAACTTAGTAAGTATAGCTTCTGAAGCATTGGGAGTTTCTTGACTCTTTCCTTGAGGGAAGTTTTCTTGAATTTTCCTGCCATGATTAAGTCATCCTCAATTTCTATGGCCAAGGATTGAGAAAGTTCCAAAGTAGCCACTCTATCCCTTCTCATATGATAGCATACTTTTGGTTGTTGTGTGTTAATAAAGAAACATTTTTATCCGTCAAGATTCGGGTGAATCCCAACAGGAACTTTATTTACCATTTTTTTGAATTTAGCCATGAAATTCCTCATGGGTTTTGTTGGTTCTTTCTTTTCCTGAGATAGTTTGGTAAGAAGATCATGTTCATCTTCACCATTTTGAATCGATCTTTAAACTTATTTTTCATATCATTCTAATTCGTAATGCATCCATTAGGCAGATGATGAAACCAATCTGCAGAAACATCATGCAATGTTTAGAAGAAGAGGGAAATAACAACATCTTCATATTCTACCGATAGAAAAGACATGTAGCAAAAAAGGTAGAAATGTGGTCATCTAGTGATGTCTTCCCATCTCCATCGAACTTGGGAAGAATCTATCTCGATCCTCATGGGATTTCATGTTGAGCTGGTAAGGCCAATGGACCTATGGAATTTCCCCATGGTACGTTGACTTCCATTTTAGGAAAGGTGGTATACGAAGGTAAAACAATGTGAGCAAGGACAAGTGCTTGACTAGTAGTGATTCCTTCCTTGCTTTCTCTTTTAGGACTTGATGCAAGGCTTGCAGATCTACGAGGTGTGTTCTTCTTTGGAGGAGATAACTTGAAACCAAAATTTCCTTGAAAGTCAAAAATAGGATCAGATCAACCTTTAGCTTTTTCTCCTCACATAAACCTATTTCCTTCAAGTTTGAAATCTTTATTGTGAAGGGATCACTAGCATGTTTTGATCATCTATAGCCTTTTCTCTTCACTCTCTTCCTTGATCTATTTTCTCTATAATAACTCTAGTAACTCTCACGGCTTCCTCTTCTTCATTATCTAGTATTGTTGCGGCGAGATGAAAATGATAGTTATTCATGTACTTTTCCCAAATAGCTTGCCTCAAATCTGATACGTCTCCTTGAGTATCTGTAAAAACAAGATTTGGTTGCAAGATAGGTGGGTTACCTTTAATAGTCATACAAATTATTACCTTAGTGGAAGAGGGCCACGTTGGTGAACAACGATCAACACGTGTCCAAGAGGTCTTCTGGCCACAAGTGCGGGTGCTCTTCTTCTACGGTATTCAATATAAATTTCTCCGTTGATGGCTCTATCAATAGCCAAAAATTGCTGCAAACTTTCACGGTTTTCCCAAGCCACTATTTGAAGGTTGGCAGCAATGTCTCCTTGAAAATATTCATTGTACACAAGGTTTGGTTGAAGAACTGGAGCTTGTGTAGAGGGGATAGTCATAAAGATTTATCCAAGCACTGGCTAACGATTTTTGAATCCCAGCAGAGTCACCAAAATCATGTTAGCATATGGATTTGCATGCATGGAAATGACATGCAACAATGTGGGAAAGAGAGTCCTCCTTAATGAAGGTGAGGCTGCCTTTATTGAAAACCAAAACCATATTTACATCTATACATTCAAAATTGTATGTGGGGGTGTTTTGGAACATCAATGGAAAGAAAAAAGTGAATGAGGGAGATGGAATGGAATGAAGGAAAAGAGTGGAATGCAATGAGTTGAAATAACATGTGAGAGTTAAGTAAAAATAGAGCCTAATATTGTACAAAAAGAAAGATGAATAACTAACACAAATAAAATGGAGTTTGAGTTAGTTAAACAAGAATATGTAAAAGGGAACACACATGAGCAAGTAAATAATAGAGCTTGATCACTATGAACAAGAACAACAACTTAATAATGTTGAAAATAAGATCAAAGACAATATTTGCATGCAATATTCAAACATCTAACATCTAATTAACATAAGAACATCAAATGTTACAAGAGATAATGAATGAGACACAAAGTTCATATTTCATTAACTCAAAAATGTTTTCACAAAAGAACACAAAGTTTCTTCCCGAATCAAAACTTGCACACAAAAGTATTTTCTTCTCCTCTCTCAAAGTTACCCTTTACAAATGAGCCCCTCGACTTCCTTTTATAACCCAAAAGTTGGTTACAAATTATTTAGGGTTTTATATGATAATTAAATAAGGCACTTAAGTGACCTTTGACTTTTTCTAACCAACTTTATTATAAACAACCAAAAATAGAAATCATTTAAATTATCCACAGTTTCCTGAAAGCAAATAACAACATCCTTCTCTTAAAAATCCACTTTTTAAAATATACAATAATAACCAATGCCTTATCCATTGAAATGGGGTCCGTCTATCTCAAACATTTGAGAAATGGACTCTCCCACTTCGTTAGATACCAAAAAAATATATCTCCCTAACCGCCGGTGAAATTAGGATCTCGACGCTTTTGCCAATTGAAAGGATCTAAACCTTCCCAAAGTTTCAAACTTCTTTTCTTCTTCTTGAGGTTCATTTGGTCGAAGAATAGCCTCACAAAATACCTGCAATTCAAGAATCCTACTTGGCATATCATTTAAATTAATAATATTTGATTGAGCGTTCTCAAATAAGTTCTTTAATTTGATGCACCGCTCCATTGAAACTGATGAGAAATTATTTGCATGTAGAGTGTACATGTCCTTAAAAATTGTGAAAATTGATCTTCCATGTGTTCCAATGAACACCTTTGATTATGCTCATTTACAAGGTTGCAAGGAATCTCAGCTATGAATTCTTGAATCAAGGTGAGTGAAGTGAAGGCTTCATTGCATATGCTCTCATAATGGATCATAGAATCCTCGAGAAGCGTCTTCCTTGATTTGAGATGCAAACACCAAAGAAAATATGTCCCTTGACATTAAAATTCAAGAATTCCTTCAATGGGTAAAACTAAGGATTCCATACTCGTCATCTCCTGCAAACTGGGAAATATCTCATCCAAATTTGATATATTAGAAACAAAGGTTTCCTTGAAAGAAAGAATTGGATCAAGATACACACTAACATCTTCATGGAGCTTAATTGTTATTTTGATCATCCCTTGGCCTAAAACAAGAATCTCTGAAAGCCAAGTTTTAGTGACATGGCCCAATGTGTTTATTTCTTTTGACAAATTGAAATTTTCTTCATTAGGGCAGCCACTACATCATGTAATAGGAAAGTGGATGATATGGGATTTATCAAATGTTGAGCATATTCCACCAATTGATTCTTTTTGGCCTTGAGTTGAGATTTCTGAGACTTATATTTCTCAAGTCTCTTTAGCACGATATCGCCTGAGTCTCGAGCCATCGCCATGTTACTTTCTAATGTGGACCTCCCAAGTCCAATTTTGGAAACTTCATAATCAGTAGGTGTCATGTCATCACGCTCCTTATCAACTTATGGGATGGAAAGATCTACATATTTGTTTCCATCATTATCCACCATTATTCGAGAAATAACCTTAGTCTTCTAGGGAATGATGTCATTCAAAGTTTGAAAAGGGCATAAAAACAATGTTAATTGCCTTTACAACCCTATTCCTTTTCTTAACCTCATAATCAACCCAAGAAGGAGTATCATGCACTATTTCGCATACAAAATCCTAGAGCTCGAATCAATATTCTCATTTTTCTCAACATCATGAGATCCTGCAAGAATCCTATCTATGACCTCAATTTTGGGAGAAATAACCTTAATATCCACCTCCCGATCATTTGGGAAATTTCATCATGAACCGTAGGTTCCAAAGTGTTTTATATTTGGAATACCTGCACCTGAGTGGACACTTATTCAAAGCAAGGCTGAGGATCATTTGTCATGAGCTTCTGAGAACTATTAACAATGTGGGTAGAATAATCTCTACTTGAAGTAGAAAGTCCTGATACACACTCTCTTCCTTCACCGGGGCTAGTGTCTTTAGATTTTTCTCCTCGTGGCACATTACTTGGTGAAGTGGATTTGGCAACCACTCCTTTCTTTCTTGTTATGTATGATTGGATGGTTGATTGAAAAGGGGCTTTGGTTGAATGAATACCTCCTCGTGTTGGCAATTTTTGTGATCCTGAAGTATGATCTTGAATTGATTGTAACTTGGCAAGTTCTCTGATCGTACCAAGATATGCTTCTTTCAAGAATCGGTTGATTCTTGCTATCAAGAGAAAATTCATCTCTTTTTTTCCTGTCAATTCGAGGCAATGGGGTACAAGAAACTAAATCATATGAGGGATCAATAACATCTTCATCATCATTTACGAATGAATCGGGAGGGTTCTTAATGTGAAAGGCCTTGATCTGAGCAAGTGTTAGGTGAGAAAAATCTCGTCTTCTTACTTCATGTTTTTCTCGAACAGGCAACCCAAAAATCTTCCGTGGTAGGGTTATGTTGATACTTTTCTCCAAGAATCTTCTACATATATCCATTAATATCAAATTGGGCTCTCTTCACATATGGATGAATTGTGATGAGGGCGAGCTATTTTTCCATTAGTTGTGCACTGAAAAGATTTGGACATTGGTATTCCCCGACTTGGATTGGGAAATGAATTCCTAAATGGTGCTTATCACTGAGAAGGTAATAAACTTGGAATAAAAGTCGCAAGCTCCATTAATGCCCATCTGTCACTAACGTACTTAGGAAGCTTCCATGAGTACCGTAAAAGCCACTCACGCGAATGTAAACCGATACAACATGGGTGAAAAATGCTAGCAGAGGGTAAGCCGAAAACTCGGCTTAGGAGAGTAATCATGTCCCCAATTTCTTCAACAAACTCAACGCGGTATAGTTCTTTTTTGAAGCCGATCAATTCGAGGCCTCTTGGTCACTAACCAATTGATATTAACCATCTTGCTCTATCTTAGGGTTCTTCATCCCAAAATTCTTACGCTGACTGGCGAGTGATATCCACGTTCTCAAGAAAGTTAGGTATGTCAAGCAATTCCTAAAAGTGCTCTAGTGTGATTAAGAGGAAAGGTGCATGATTATCTTTAAAATTTCCTAACTTCTCGGGATCATAATGCTCCACACAAGCGATAACTAGTTCTGGACACTACACCGAGACAGAAATGCTGCTACTTGAGGTAGACCACTATCGTAAAGCCTATCCGAGAATATGGTTTTGCCTTCATTTTTCACCCGTTCATAGAATTGTTGCACATTGATGTGTTCCAAATTTGTATCAGTTATATTGTCGTATGCTGAATTGATGGAACTGGAAGGGATGATTCCTTGGAATTTTTACTTGAGTGTAGACTTATTTGATTTCT
The DNA here is from genome assembly GCA_018340775.1 of Taxus wallichiana var. yunnanensis. Taxonomy (NCBI): domain Eukaryota; kingdom Viridiplantae; phylum Streptophyta; class Pinopsida; order Cupressales; family Taxaceae; genus Taxus; species Taxus wallichiana. The sequence goes on along the minus strand of CM031242.1, from coordinate 614,775,411 downwards.
CAACTATCTTCCTCGATCTTCCTATAGATTTGTTAGATTTCTCAACCATTATGAATTTCATAGAAGAATGACTCAGGCACACAAAACAATGCAAGCGGGGTTGGGTCTCTATCTCTGAAACCCCGTGATGCAAGAAAATATGACTCACTTTAATATTATTATTATTATTATTTTAAAAATAATAATAATAACAACTAGTCCCGGTTACGAATTTATTTTTTTAAATACAAATATATCGAGACTAAGCTCGAGTTCCAAATCAAGCAACAATAATAAAAAAATTATTCCCTTTCCCACATGTAGCCTATTTTGGCTTTTATTCTACAAATCTTCCCAATTAGATGAATGTGTGGTAATTCTCTGTTTTAGCATGCGTTGGTATTTTTCTCCCATGGGCTGAGTAATGCATTTGAAAATTTGATTTTCTACCTCTCCTTCAAAATCCAATGTTGAAACTAGTTTTCCTTATTGTTGCATGTGTTGATTTTGGGTATGTGTATGCGTCCAAATTTTCCTTTACCCAATGCGTGGGTCTTTATCTGAAAAACAAATACCCTTTTGTTGTTTTAGACTATTCAACTTATGAAAAATGCGTGGAAAATGATTTTAAAACCAAAACTCCCCCACGTGGCCTTCGCTGACGGTGTCTTGTTCTCTTCTTCGGCATGCGTGGCAAAGCATTTATTCTCTATTGTGTGGATTCTTGACTCTATTTGTATGCATTGATAGTGGATGTGTGAACAATGGCCTGACAAGTAAATGTGTGGCTAGTTAAAGAATGCATGGCCTTTTAATTTTTGGTTGCGTGGATCTTTATTTCTTCACTGGCTTGGCTTTCTTTTGTCCTGTAAATGTGTATTGGGCTTGTGTCTCCTCCCTGTGAATACGCGGCATGTTATCTTTCTTCTCCATGCATGCATGGGTTATCCTCCTCCCGACAGCTGTGAGCTTTGCTAATGAATTTCCTTCTATTTTTAAAACCTTTGCTAATGCATAGAACTTATTCTTTTCTATGGATTTTGTTGCATGAAGGTGCGTGCGTGGATTCTTGTTTATTTTGGATTTTTCCTCCTTTGCTAAGGCGTGGAAATTATTCTTTATTGTCTTTTGTTGTCCTTTTTTTAATGATATTTTCAAGCTTGACCTATGTTGAAATATGTTTTCCTTTGTTGTTGGTTTCCCACGTGCTCTTGTCTTTTCACCTTGCTTCCTCCTTCATATGCGTGGAAAGTTGTTCTTATTGTCTCCTAGGTTTTTTTCGGAGTGTGTCTTCCTTCTCTAATTCATGGTAAAATGATTATGTTTTCCCCTTCTCCAATGGTTATGCATTGGATTTCTATGAGTATCTCTCCTTCACCAAAGCGTGGAAAAATGTTTTGGTTTGAACTATCCTCTTTCACCAATGCGTGAAAATGATTTTGTTGTCCTTATATTTCTCCTTCACAATGGCGTTCACAAACTAGTATCGTTTGATGGATGTGAAAAAATATTATTATGTTTCTTAGAAGAAATAAGAAGCAATTTAGAAATCTTCGCATGACTCTTTCCAATGAGTTCGACGGAGGAATTTATGAGGGTTAACCCAACTTCCCTCTTCCCAAATACTAGGAATTAATTGCTAAGGGGAAATGGGGAAAACAATGGCCAATCACAATGGAAATGGAAAAAGTGGGATGGAAATCCCCACAAAATTTCCCCATGTGATAAATTGGGATATTTTTTCCCATTTGCCAATTTATTAATTTGGCAATCATGAGAAGAAATCCCACAAGCGGGGATTTAAAACAATTTTTCCAAGAAAAGGGAAATCGGGCCGGAAGCCAATTTGGCATCCTAAAAATGGGAAGCAAAAGCTTATTTTTCCCCACAAAAGCTTGTTGAATGAATTTTAATTAATATTTATTTAATTAAATACTCCAAATTTATTAAAAATTAATTTTATTAAACAAAGAGTAATTAATTAATTAATATTTAACACGATTTGAGACCCGACGAGAGGAGTTATCACCCGAAATGGATGAAACGAAGACCAGATAGATCACAAAAATGAGACGGTCATGATGAAAGTGATAAACCATGCAAAGTAACACTTTTGAAAAATTTCAAAATTTCCATTTTTATTATTATTTTTTATTTTTATCAATTTTGCGCATCAAAATTGGGTGATAATAAATTGGCTCTAATTGGGGATAAGGACTTCATGGACTTGATAAAGTGCTTGAGATATTGCCCACTATAGGGAAAATTCAATTGATTTCCATCAGATACAGCAAGTAATAATAGGTACTATCTCCACGGAAATGTCTTATTTTGAAAGGGCCTAGCCACAATGAATCAAACTTCCCATGCTTTCCTTTTAGTTCACGTATCTTGTCCCAAAGAAGAACCAAGTCATTGATTTAGAATTGCCTCTCTTTGGTTTTCCTATCAAACAACCTCTTTACCTTGGATTGATGTTCCTTGATCATGTTTGCCACTTGACTTCTTTGTTCCTCAAGCTTGCTTAGGAACATGATACTTTTATCTAATGCATTGGCGAAGCATTCATCATCAACTGCTTGGGCTAATTTTAATGCTGGTAACTCCAGTGTGATGGGAATTTGAGCATCAGTTCCATACAAAATTTGAAATGGAGACATCCTAATTGCTCTTTTGGGAGTTATGCACTCAGCCCACAATGCCTCATATACCTTTTTGTGCCAAGTTCTTTTATTTTCTTTTAGTAACTTGCGCACGATAGTTATGATGTTCTTATTCTCGGATCCCGCTTGACCGTTTCCCTAAGGGTAGTAATATGACAAATGAGATAAAGATATCCCATACCCATAACAAAAACCTATCATCTCTACAGAAGAAAAATTTGAGGCATTGTCTGTCACGATCTTCAGTGGAATTCCATAACAGACCAATATATTTTCTTTGATGAAGTCACAGATTACCACAGTAGATGTTTGTTTCAATGGTATAGCTTCTACTTAATTTGTAAAGTAGTCAACAGTGGTGAGCATGTGAGTATGACCAACACTAGAATTAGGATTAAAAACCCCGATGAAATCTAAACCTCATTGTTGAAAGGGTTCTTCAATGACAACTCGCTTCAAAGGCAAAGTGCGCCAATTTTGGTCTTCAAAAAAATTCGACAAGATTCACATTTTTCACCCATTTCGAGCATCGGAAAACATAGTGGGCCGCAGAATAATGTGCTCGCAGAATTTTATGAGCCATTACTAGGCCATAGAAATGACCACCACAAGCATGATTGTGAAAAGCTTTCAATTACCTAGGTTTTTGCTCTTTATCAACACATCTGAGAAACATGTTGTCAATTCCTTTCTTGAACAAAGTGTTTTCCCATGACATACTCGCAGCTCTTAGTTTGATAGCTCATTTTTCCTTAGTTGTCGATTCTCGTGGCACTCACCATATGTGAGAAAGTAAGCTCTATCAGAATACCATTCATCTATGGTACTGACAAAAACTACCATTGGTAAATTTTTCTCAACTGGTTCTTCTTCAGAGTTATCTCATGGTTCATTCTCTACGATGAGTTGGCAGAGTCCTCTTCCTTGAACCAACTTGGTAGGCTTGATATCCAAATCATATTCCTGGATCTTAGAGACCTAATTACCTCTTTTAGATCTTGGTTCCTATTGTGTCAACATCGATTTAACTGCGGTGTTTGGAACTAAGACTTTGGTGTGAGAATTCAACACATAGTACCTAAAGTATTTCAGGGCTCTCACCACTGCATACGCATGCCTCTCAAGGGGAGTGTAATTGAGTTCATGTTTCTTGAACCTAGAACTCATCAATGCAATAGGAGATTCGATTCCCTCTTGATTTTGTTGAGTCGGGATGGCAGAGATTGTGTGTAGTGAAGCATAGAAATAGATTATGAAATCCTTTTTTTAAATCAAGACACACCAATGTAGGGGCTTTTGCAATAGCGCTCTTGATCTTTTCAAATGCCTCTCTACCTTCCTTTGACCGTCTCAAGGATTCTTTTCCTTTCATCATTTCAGTGATTTCTTTGGTTAGCTCGTAAAAATGTGGCACAAACCTTCCCAAAGAATGAGTGGACCCTGTGCTTAATTTTAGGAAAGGAAATATTCTTGATAGCTTGAACACTCTCGGATCAATCTTAGTTCCTTCCTTAGAAACAATATGACCTAGGAGCTTCCCTTCAAGAACTCTAAACATAGAATTTTTTGGATTCGTAGAGATCTTATTAAGTCTACACCTTGCAATATTTTCTCTAAATCTCTTAGGTGATCTTCTTGATTCTTTGAGAACACTATCAAGTCATCTAGGTATATCATAATGATCTTGTCTTTATAATATGAAAATACCATATCCATGGCCCTTTAAAAAGTAGGGCTGGCATTGATCAAATCAAAAGGCATTCTTCTATAAGAAAATGTACCTAGGGGGTGGTGAACGTTGTTTTATGTTGATCTTTTCTAGCCACTTCAATCTGATTATAGCCGAGAAACCATCTAGCATAGATATAAATTTTGATCTAGTTACTACCTATAGAATATGGTCCATGATCTGCAAAGTGGGTAGTTATCCTTTAAGGAAGCCTAATTAAGATTGCGAAATCCATGTAAATCCCGATTTCTCTATTTTTCTTGTGAACCTAAGTACAATATTAGCTATCTAGGTAAAATGTTGAATAAGAAACACTATCTGTGCATCTAACATCTTTTGAACCTCATGAAATATTGTCCCTATAATCTTGGGATTATATTGTCTTTTCTTTTTCCTAAAAGGAACTGCACCAGGCTTCAAGGGTATGGCATGCTCCATTTCCTTAGGTTGGAAAGACTTAAATTATTCATATGAGTAAGCCAAGATGTCAGAATATTTGGTAAGGAGGCTTATGAATTTCTTGCACTCCTCAGGTGAGCAACACTTACCAATATTGACCAGTGAGGTTTATCCTTGGTACCAATGTTAACTTGCTCATAGTCAGTAGAATTCGTAGGTCCTACCTACTCTTTCTCTTTGATAAACCTGTCATGTTTATCAAAAATTTCTTCAAGTGAAACCAATCCTTTGGGAATTTTATTTCCTTTGAGTTGAATGATTCCATCAGTAGGATCTTCGTTCTTAACTCATTCATCCAATTTAATCATTTATATCTTGGAGGAGAGTTTGGAGTTGGTCATGGGTGTAATCAGGAGGAAACTTTTCCCCATACGATATAGTTAGAGCAAGAGGGAATATTTATTCTTTTAACAAAGCGTTTGAGCATTTCTCATCTTCTTCCTCATGTGAAGTATGTGCTTGAGTCATCGTCACTACTAGTATTGACCATGGTCTCCTCATCTTCTCCTCTATTATGGTTTTCTTTGGCATTGGCATCATAATAATTATGGTTGAATATATTGTGTTCCATGTTGTGGTGATTGTTTTCTTCATCATTTCCAGATTGGGATCGAGTTACTATTCTCCTGGGTGTCATTAGACTCTGATGTTAGTAAGATGTATTGATGATATTAAGGTGTTTTGAATAAATGAAGGATGTTGGATGAAAGTTACGATTCCTTGGTTAATCGACGTATAATCTCAATAATCTACTCTTATTTATAGAATAGAAGAAATTCGAGGGGGATAGAAGAAGGATTTGCCTCATTAATATAGGGCTTAGGATGTGCCTTGTTATATGGTATTAGAATAATAGGATAGATTACAAGAGGATTTTGTATATTAGTAATATGTTGATTAATAATATTAGGTTAGTCATATCAAAAAGGAATCGTAAATGGGGTGTTTAGGATTGAAAGTATTTGTATAAATGTGTATGAAGATATAATGTTATGACGAATTTTGTGATGAAATAGGTATGTAATTAGGATATGTTTTTATATTCTTATAGTCCTATGTTACTTTTGAGATGCCAATAGGAAATGCCAAGTAATTAGGGTGGTATGACTTATGTGGATTAGGATGAAGAATAATATTTTTGTTTGGAAGATGGAAGAAGGTGTTGATGTTGTATTTTTAATGAAATGAATTATTAATTATGTGCTTTTTATTTTTAAGTGAAGAGTGAATAGTGTGGGATTGATATTATGAAATTTACTAAATATGATGGCAATGTTGGTTTTCTTTTTAAATTTTTTATCTTTGTGGTAATGTGGAAAGTTTAAATAAAAGTATTTACACGATGGTAGTGTATGTTTAAATTGTTATGGTGGAAAAATTTGGTTTATTATTTACAAAGGATGTGTACAATAGCAAGGGGATAATGTATGGTCAAAATTTATGTACTAGGTGACAAAGGGTGATTATTTTGGTTTTATAGTGTAATTGTGGTAAGTGTGATTAATGGTATGTCATGAGGAAGATATGATCAAAGATTGATGATGTATATTCAAAAATTGAGGTTAAAAGGTTGTGGTAAAAATGGGTGAATAGTATGTATATGGTTTAATTGTGAGGATTAGTGTGAGGGTTATTTACTAGTTTTGACAAGACACTCAAACAAGTACAATCATGCAAGCACATCCTAACTATTCAAGTGGGATTGCAACCGAACTATAGCTTGCTTTCAATACCACACACCAACGGTGGTGCCACAATTGGCTCTCCACCTATGTGCTAATGTGTGATCAGCTAGCGAGTGATCTTGGGAAGTGTAACCTCCTTGCACTATAGTTCGATATATGGCCAAAAGGGCTACCTAGTCTAGGCGATGATCTCTCTAGGGGAGTTCTATATACCTTGCAGTACGTGGGGCCCAAGTCCATATTGCAAGGATGTTGTCTGAGGCCTGGGTTTTGGAACATGGAAGCCCCTCACTTCACGTCGCTCTTAAAACAAGCAAGTTCTTAGCCAATAACAACAATTTTCCTTGAATTTATATACCCCATTGGAACATGGCATGTGTCTACGTGCATGGAGGTGAATTTCACACTCACAAGACCCCTAGAACTATGGTAAGTTTATGGATGTCACTTCCACATCATGTTACCCCTAAAAAAAAAAAAAAAGGGAGGGAAGAATAACCCCTTTTGATCCTCAAGATCGTCTTAGGATGCAAGAGGAGATCATACACGGCTTCACCTTCATGATTTAAAATAAGCCAACACATGAATTTACAAAAAAAGAAAAAACACAAAATAAAGAAAATTAATATTTATAGGATGGGGGCCTTCAATAAGGGGACCAGTAAAATAAAGGATTATTTATTTATTTTAAACCCCTAATGTTCTTAGACCGCTTTTTGTAAGAAAAAGGTTAGTAGTTTTGATTAATCAATATCCTGCAACCACAAATGTTAGTAAATTATTGTTCGAATATTAAATCTGGCAGAATTTCCCCTTGTTTCTGCAATATTCCTAAAAACATAATGTTAGGACCTGGAAACGCCACTAAAAAGAAAAAGTGTAATTACCTAGTAAAAATTATGCAAAAAGGTTGGTAGATCAAATGTGTTATTGTAAAGCAAAAGCATTGTATCATAGCAAATGCACCGAAATGTTATTGATGCATCCTAGAATTTACCACAAATAACCTAGGCACGTTGGCACATCACCCACTTGAGTTGAGAGCTCACCTAAAATGTGCAAAGGTACCAAGCCCCTCCTTAGAGTTGCTTGTGTAAGATGTGGAAATGATGAAGATATAATGCATTAAGATTTATAAATAGCATAAATATTCCACATAGCATATTCCGTGATGTAGATCTAAAAGAATCATGAATTAAGCAATAAACATAATGAAGTCCACCATGCAAAAACTATTTACAAATCATGTTTAACACAATTATTCACCCAATACACTCCATTATATTAAAACATAGTAAATACATAAGCTTCTTACAATAAGTAGTATCATAAGTTTATGCGTGCATCAGATCTAATAAGATATAACTCAAGTAATATCTCATACACAAGTGTCTCTAACTACATAGATTATGACATATTTATAAGGGTGGAAACTTTCCTTCACCACTTACACACTTCCCAAAATAGGTCGCATGCTAAAAATAGTCATGTGTCGTTATAACATGCACACATGCAAGTGTGCTAATAATAGATCTCTTATAGTAAACTGGTAGTAGTATTCCTATTATTAACTCAAAATCATGCATGGCACTTAGTAGATGCTCTTCCCAAAATAGCATTTGTGTGTCACGCAAGTCTCCATCTCGTTGTGTGCTCCATACACTATCTCCAAAAATAGCTCGTAACCATGAAAATGGCTAAGTCTCAAATCAATTTGTCTTTCACGTGTGTTTCCTTCCCTATCCTTTCACGCCTTCAAATATGCCTTGTTCCTATGTGTGAATCTTCTTTGTGTGCCCTCTCCTTAGTGTCATATTCTTTCTTCTCAACATTACCCCACACTAAACTACATTGTCATCCCGGAAATGGGGTTACTCCTGATGTTCTCAAATAATAACGAATAAGAATGGAAAGAATGTAAATAATTACTTTACAAAGAATGGACTTCTATTTTATAGCACCCTTTGCTTCAACCGGTAGGATCAACTCTAGATATTCTTCTTTAATCTCAACCTCCAAGGCTTGCCAATCATCCAGCGCATTTTTGGTCTTCTCTGGAACATCTACAGCAATGGACTCCAACTCATCATGGGTCATATCTTCCTTTTCATTATAAAATACTATGACAACATTATCCATAGTAGACATCCTTCCCTCCAGAAGATCCATCTCTTATGTTATGAGCTTTCCAAGCTCATCTAGCCTCTCCTTATGTGGATGTTGTGTTGTTGTAAGGGCTTCACGCTTTAGCTTCACTAATGTCAATATTTTTAAGTGCCCTAAATTTTCATCATTCATTACCTTCAGAACTTCATTATCTTTTATTATAGTTATGATCCTAATCATTGCATTTTGAGTGTGCATATGTTCAAAGCCTAGTCCTCTTTCTTCAGCTCATCTTGTAAAGTTTAGAGCAATGCCTCATATGATGGAATCTTTCTAACCATATAGGCCCTTGCTCTATCTACTTCCTGTTTAGGGTCCTTTGGCACTATCATGTGAATTGTTCCATCCTCAAGCACCAAATCAACTAATGTATGCACATAATGCATAGCCAAAGGAATCTTTTCAGGTACCTTAGACTCCAAGTGTGGTCTTGCTTTCAGGACATAATCACCAATTTCTTCTACCATGTTGATGAAGGCTTCATTATTTTTATGTTCTAAGTCCTTCTCCCCTTTATACGTGTTATTTCTGTAGCTTTTTCCTTGTTATCTTCTCATAGCACTCTAATAGTGGAAGCCTTATCTATGTTCCTCCACGCCACTTTTGTAGATACCTTAACCAAGGCATTGCTCACCTACTCATCAAACATGAGAGTGGGCTTTATAGTCATGTTCCTACTCTACGGTGCCTTCTTCATTCTTCGGGACACACATGACTCCTCACATACATCAAAATCGGGCTCGTCCATGTGAGTTTTGCATGGATTAGGACATCTTTTTCCTCACGCACTTAGTGGCCATGTCTAGGTCCATCAACTCCCATCCATACAACCCCTTAAGGCCCATTGTGCTCTAGAAATGGGTGCGGACAATTTTACTTGTGTCCTTAACATAGCCCATACTTGGCCCAACATACTCCCCACTGGTTCTCCTCGTTCTTGGCCCCTTAGGAACTTGAGTGCCAAGGTTTGGAGTTGATCTTTGATGTTTTGAGCAATATCATGCTTTGTTTCTTCTTCCTCCTTCACACCTTCCTCTTCATCCTTCATATCCTCATCCCTAGGTTCTTCCACATCTTCTGGCTATACAGGGGTTCCAGGCATACTCTCTGTAGACTCCTCTGCCTCCTCATTCAGCTTTAGTTTTCTCTTCTTTCTCTCAGTTGTCTCTTTCTGAGGAGAGATTCATGGTGATCTCCTCACAGGTTATGGGGTTCCCGTGCCTTGGGTCCTTATTCTTCTCGAATACCCTTTTAAAGTGGCACTCTCCATGGATTGCTTCCACATCCAAGTCTTCATCTTCTTCTTGTACCTAAGGTGGAGTACCCGCGTGCTCAGTCTCTACTCTGTCTATGGGTTGCCTTTGGCCTCTATGATCTAAGCCACCACTATCTTCATGTTCTTCATCCTCCTCATCTACCGCTATAGTTTCTACAGGCTGTGTGGCCAACACATTCTCCATTGTATGTTTTCCTTTAGGTGGCCCTAGGAGCATGAACTCATTTTCTACATACTTGTTATTCTCTAGCTTAGGCTTAAGATATAGGTACATGAGTGCAACTCCATTGTCCTCACAGCCAAGATTACAGGCTTCATACTTATGACATATGAGATGAGCCTCTCAATATAGGAAACCCGACCTAGATACACATATGCCTTCCTTAGAGTGTGGTAGTCACAGTCTACCTTGTCTGCATTAAATTTTAGGTGGCATGCATCAATAAATTGGTGGACTAATGCCTGGAAGTAGTGCACTATGAAGGCATATGGTAGTTTGCACCATGGGCTCCATGTCCCATCCCTCATAGAAAATCGCATGATGCAGAAGTTTTGGTACACCACAAATTGTACCACCTTTCCCACCACCGAAGGTAACTCCTTAGGAATGTGCCACTCCTCCTCAAATTCCATGTGAATTCAATCATACCACATCTCCACCCTCTGCTTAAACAGCCCACTCATTGATCCTTCACATAAATATTTTTCAAACCTCTCCACGAGGGACTTCTTTTCCATGGGATACTCCCAAATCTTGTTCTTTGGCCCATCGAGCACTCCAATTTCTACAAACACAAGGGAAAGGAGGATAGTGCCAAAACTTATCTTCTCTCCTATGTGCACTTCCTCAATAATGGTGTTTGCAATGTAGCCTACTAGGTTATAGACTACTCCTTGAGACATTTTCTTCGCAACATGTAGCCACATGGTATTCACCTACAACCATCTCTCTTGATCATTCAACTTGGTTACAGATGTGTGTTACTCCGCACCACAAGGTACTTCTTCAATTTATCAATGGCCATTCCACGCAGGCCCTTAGTTTACCCCAACTCCTTTCTTATCTCTAAATTTTTTTTTTTATCAGTCAGATCACTAGCAAGGTCTACCCATGTGCCCTTCAATCCTGTCAGTGTCAAAATCAAGGTTGTTGTGATTCTAACCCTTCATCTAATGAAATAGAAGAAGTCCTCATGGACTTTGCTCATCAGCCATTGGTATAATGGTTCATACTTGCCAAAATACGGGAGCTCATACAACTAATAGAATCCTACCTACTTCAACAATTTCTCCCCAGCATCATCATATATTGGCATATCCTCCACAGTGCGCTTGTTGGTCTTTGTACTCAAAAATGCATCCAACTCTTTCTTATTGTCAAATGTATGGTGGTTGTAGTCACTTATTTTTCACTTGTAGATGTGGGAATCCCACTCTTGTCTAACTATCACACCTTTTGGGTACTGCATCTCTAAAAAATTACTCTTGGGAGCCATTTCAACTTCATCTTCTACCTTCTTCTTTCCTTTTATGCCTACTGCAGGTGATTTCTTTGGTGCCATTGTAAAAATCCACCTTTTCGATGTCTATAATAAGTAAACTCAAACCCTAGCTCAAATATGTGAGCCCTAGTTTGAAACTATGTGCCCTAGATTCTTTTCAATGCCTCTTCTTTTCTCAAACCCTTCACCAATGGGGAGACAAGCCTCTTTCGCATAATAATCCACTCTCCACATCTTGTTTCACACTCTCCACACCTCAATATGACTCGCTCATCTTGATCACACTGAGTTTGCTTAAATACTTATGATCACAAAGGTAAAAATGGTCCTATATCACATCCTTATATAGATTTTCAAATAGTTAGTACATTTACTTCTCCTTCACCAACCAACAATCCTCTCATTAATTAACTATTTTCACAATCTTTGTGCAGTACATCTTCGCGCCTAGCTATAACCTTCTAGCATGCCTTCCTACCTTGTAGCTACAGACTTCTCTTCAGCACACTTCCATGCACTCGAGTATCTCACCACCGTGCCTTCCTCGATAGTCTCCATGCCATTGCTTACCTCATGTTATATTGTTCCCTCATTTATCTCCATCTACGATCATCTTTTTAAAGCAATCTCCTTTCTAACAACTCCTCTCCAAACTTGAATAGCACATGTAGTAATTTGTTCCTTTATGTGTACCCAGTTGTAAATAGTCACCCACACCAATGGTATGTGTAGTCCTCTGCACATAAAATTTCTTCAAATGGTAATTAGCTTCCAGCGTGCAAATGCGCTTATTACAAAAAACACAAACTAAATTGAAAAAGCATAGCAATGAAGAAGGAAATACATTAAGGAAATATAGAAATGAAAACCTATTCTAAATGGCAACACTGCCTTATTACAAACACCAAGAAGACTTATTTATAGTAGGGCTTCACCTACTCCTGTTGAAGTAACCGGGTAACCATATTCCATCAAGTGTCTCTAACTGACAAGCACCTAATTCAAGTATATGAGTGATAATATACGGTCCCAACTAATGCACTTTAAGCTTTCCTAGATGGCATAGAAACTTAGAATCATAAAGAAGCACCATCTGTCCCATCTCAATATTTTTGTCCCTGATGTTCCTATCATGTCATGCCTTCTACCTAGCCTTTTCCTACTTCTGACTCCAATTTTCTATGGCACGTCTCTCATCCAACTATAAAAATTTATCAATTCTTTCTTCCAAAGCTTTCTCATCAGCTATAACTCTAGCACACGCAATACGCAAAGAAGGTAACATGAATTCCATAGGTAGAACTACTTCTATGCCAAACACCAACTGAAAAGGTGTGGCCTTGTTCAACATCTTATATTTTGTTATATATGCCCAAAGCACAAAAAAAACTCGTATCATCCCAATCTTTCCTTCCAACGTCACAAATTTTTTCAATGTCTAGCTCAAAATCTTGTCAAAGTCCTCGGAAGTCCCATTTTCTGACGATGATAGGATGTAGTCTTATGGTGCACAATCATAAATTCATCCAATAGTATCCTAATCATTTCATTCAAAAATTGTGTACCCATATCACTTCTCAAACTCAACGGGCATCCATACCTTGTAAGAACATTTTCCCATAAGAACCTGGTTGTTGTAGCTACTTATACAATCCTTGGTAGGTGCTTCTTCTACCCACCTTGTAAGATAATCTATGCAAGTGATGATGTAGTGTGATCCAGTTCTACGTGCAACTGGTGAAATAGGACCCACAAAGTTTATAGCCCATTTCTCAAATAGATCTGCACTACGAATAGGTCTTAAAGGCATTTCATCTCTTTACCCAAGTTTACCAACGCGTTGACAATGATCACACACCTTACAATATGCTTTACAATCTTTGTAGAGGGTCTCCCACTATAGTCCATCATGTAGAATCTTACGCATAGTGTCATCACTTGCATAGTGCCCACCTGCAATACCACCATGAGCCTCTTCAATGATATCCATGTGCTTGTGCTCTAGTACACATCGGTGCAATACTTCATCTTGACCTAACTTGTATAGGTCACCACTAATCAACATAAAAGGTGTCACGTAAATTGCAATTTTTTTCTTCTCTAAGGATTTCATTCCTTCTAGCGTCATACTTTTACGTAAAAATATAAAAATATATATCCTCCAATTCTCAAGGCACGTGTTGTAACTCCGTAAAATTGTGCATCTTGCATTGTATATTCAATTGTCTGTGTGTCCTCCCCACTAAATTCTTGATAAGTGGTTTGGGCCAATTACTTTTCACTGGTTTTACCACAATTGTGAAATCAAATTCTTGGAACAAGAGCACCCATTGACATATGTGCCCCTGTAAAACGGGCTTGTTTACAAATTATTTCAATGCCATGAGATCGTTGCAAAATACGAATGGTGTTGCTAGAAGGTATTTTCTGAATTTATATAGTGCGTAGATCATTGACAAGGCTTCGCACTCAGTGGTTGTATAATTATGTTCTACATGAGTCAACTTTCTACTAGAAAAATAGATAGGATGATCTATAATACCTTCTCCAGGATGAGCTAACACCACACCAATGGTCATGTTAGAGGCATCCACATGTACATGAAACGGTTGGTCCCATGAGGGAAAACGTAGAATAGGCATTGTAGTAAGTCTCTCCTTCAATGTCTCAAATGTGTGTTGTTTAGTTCTCCCCAATAAAATGTCCCTTTTCCTTTTAGTAACTCTTCCAAGGGTGTGGCAATCTTAGCATATCCTTTGATAAATTTTCTATAATACCCAGTGTGACCTAAGAATCCACACACCTCACTCTAACTGGTAGGCTCTTCTAGGCCTACAATAACTGCAACCTTAGTTAGATCTACTAACAAACCTTCCTTGCAAATGATGTGCCCTAATAGAGTACCAAAAGGTGTAATAAACACACACTTTTTGATGTTCAAAGAGATGCTTAACTATCTACATATTTCAAACATTAAGCACAAATTGTCATAATGATCCTTAACAATCCCATACATCATCTAATCATCCAAGTAAACTTGCAAGAAAATGTGAATAAAATCTTAGAATGCTTGAACAACTATTCGCAAAAAATATAGCAGGTGCATTTTTCAGACCAAAGGGCATCACAATATATGTAAAACTTCCCCATTCAATGGTGAAAGTTGTTTTTTCTTGATCCTCATGTGCAATCTAGACCTAATGATACCCAAAGAATCCATCTATAAAAGAATAGATTTTACACCTGCAACGCCTTCTAATATCTCCTCTGTGAAAGGTGTAGGAAAGGGATCAATCACACATGCAACATTTAGTTCTCTATAATCCACACAAATCCTAATTTGACCATCTTTCTTTATACTGATAACCATGGGGCTAACCCACTCCAATTCTTCTAGGGGCTTGATGATGCCAGACTTCAACATCTTGTCAATTTCTTCTTTAAATTTTACGTGTAGGTTAGGGTTCATCCTATAGGGTCTCTTCTAACTAGGCACACACCTTCCTTAAGCTTTATCTTCATCTCTCCTAATGATTCATGCACTCCTTTTAATTCATGGTATCCCCTAGGAAATAAGTCCTAAAAATCATGAAGCAACTCCACTATCTTTGCCACTTCAGATTCAAACCAATAATCTCCAATTATTACCTCTTTAGGTTCAAATCCGTACCAATATTCACTTTCTTTGTCCTCATAGGTTCATGATAGGTGTATGCCTTATTATCTACATTGTCCAAGACCTTTCATGTACTGTTTAATTATCTATATCCATATTTTCTACTTCCTCATCATCCACTATGTAGACCATCTTTCCTTTTTCTTTCTCAAAGCAAGCGCACTTAAGTAGTGTGGCATCTATCTCTTCTTCATCAAAATGTGCTCTTGATTTGTTCTCATCAAATAGCTCTGAATGAGTTCTTCCACCTTTGCACTATCTCTTATAGTTAAAAATTTATAACCCTTGATGCCTCTTCTACTCACGCGGTTTAGTATAGAAGTAGTCAAAAGTCTGACCATTCCCGTAATCAAACCCCTCAATTTCCAGGTTTCTCTATGTAGCTATGCATATGCATACCAAGCACGAGCACAATTTTGTGAAGTGGAATAAATCTTTTGCACCCATAGTGAAGGTGGTAAAGCTTCCTGTCCCTCTTTCTATAGCCTCTCACATTGCTTGAATGTGGTCTTTGAATAGGTTGATTACCATGATAAGTGCATATTTGAGTGGGTGCATTTCTCCCGGAAAACCGAGTTTCTAGAGAAATCCCAACTTCATTCCATTTTACAAGATTATCCCTATGAACCACCCACCATCGCGTTGTTGTCCCATGCAGGGTATATGCTAACATATTTCTTCTTTCAAATTGGTCTATCCATTATTCCTCCATGGCACGCAGGAATACCAAAGGGTCTCCTTCTCCATTGTACTGAGGTACAGAGTTGTTACCTATCCTCTTGATGCAATGAGGTTTGATTTTCCATGAAAATGCACTCTTTACTTCACACCCAACCATCTCATAAGTACCATGAGCCCAATTATCACAAGCAATACTTGTAGTATCACTAACTGAATGTGCATCTTCCCACTATAAAGGATTCCTTCCTTAGATGGCTCGAGTGATTCTGGGTCCCAAATGGTGCGTACATAAATCATATTCAGATATTCCTCACTCAACAGTCAACATAGGGCACATATTTCCCATCTGTTAAAGGGATAATAACTCTTTCCTCCTTGTTCTCAAAACTGATATATCTCTTATTAAACCGAAGATTAGCATTATTTGTGTAACATCAAGGGCACCCAAGCGTAATCTGTGAAACTATCTTCTTCTCGCAAGTGCTAAAACCTCAAAATCCCCAATGAACTTGGCCCCTTTTATAGTAATGGATGCATCTTTTAAAAATATAATAGAGTGGCCTTTGTTTGATTATCCATAAATAGTACATTAGAAGATGGCTGCAATGAAGGTCTCCCATCTATACCCATGCATCTAAAGTTAAGCACATTTAATTTTGCACTGTGTTAATCAATATATTACTCAAGATTCATCCATCAACAACAACATTCAAAGTGATCTCCTTTTAGTAATCTACACAAAGAAAGAGCATTCAAATGCTCATATAGATCTGGGCATTTGTCATAGATATGATTCTTCCCACGAAAGAACATGTAATATTCTGAGGACATTCGCACATGTAGTGGTCAGGTGATTCACATGTAAATCATGTTCCGCGAGGGAATTCACTTTGTCCACCACCAAGGCCTTGACCCTCGAATCCACCACGATATCCTCGACCTCTACCACATCCTCCTTCATAGCACCTCTCTTTCTAATCATAGTGCACTTGATTGTAATTCCGATCCTGGTGCTCACCTTTACCCTTAGAGTTATCTGATACTCCTATTTGTCACACACCAATATCTATAGCATCATGGATCTAACCAATCAACTTGTAGTATTTTGTATCGTGAGTCATGGACCGGAAAATATTACAATAACAAGATAAATTCTTCCTTATCATGTGTTGTAATAATGGGCAGCAGCTAGCGTCATGGTTCAAGTGACATATCTCACAGTCTAGCAATAATGAACATATTTTTATACAGGGACAACTATCTTTAGTGTGCCCCTCCACTTCATAGTTTGTACACCAAATCCTAGTGCACATCTCATGTGCTGAATTCACCAATAGTTTCTCCAACTACTTTTCCATAGTTGCAATCTATGCTTCCAAGAATGGGTTGACTCCAGTGTCTATACTCCCGACTACCTCAGCATGTAAATATACTTCAAGTGCTTCGTGTGGATCAGTGTATGTCTTATGTGACAGCTCCCTTCTAAAAGGTGTGATCAGACCTCCAACAAACCATTGTGCATGTTGGCTTGCATGAATATCATAAGAAAGCTTAGATAAAAGTGTTTTGAAATGGGCATCATACTCCCAGACACTCTCAATAGTGCCTTGTTTAATATCCTTGAGCACGCTTATACTCTTCTGCTCAAATTCAGGGATATAGAACTCTTTAAGGAATGCATCTTTGAATGCTACATAATCTATGCAAGTTTGATCAAGGTCAAACTTCCTATACCAACTATGTATGTGTCCCTGCAATGTAGTTGCAAATTGACTTGCCTTGTGCTCAGAAGTTGTGATTCCTTTTACACACCATAGTATCTAATGCATGTGCATGTGTTCGGCAGCATGTTTTATTCCCCTATACTCTAGAAGATGAAGACACATCTTCATGTAAATATTGTGGGGTTGGTGTGGACCCTACCCACCTAATCCAGAACCTCTTGTGTTGCCTCTACCTCTAGAACCACCAGATCCACCAGAACTAGAGCCACCTATACCCCCTGATCCTCCACTTGTAGCCAAAAGTGGACCAAAATATGTACTTCCCTATGTCCCAATAGTAGTGATGTATTGAACTCCTATAGTCTACCCGGTGTTACTACTGCATAAGTGAGCCCCAAATGATGCGCACTCAAATTGTGTGCAGATGATGATGCACTTGAGAAGGTACCTCCAAACAACAACGAATATGTTTTCCCTACCATAGATGTACTTGCTATGTGACTTACTCCTACTTCCCTACTACCCAAATTAGCTTGTTGACTATTGGATGTACTAGATACTAGAAAACCAAGCACAAGGGCTAGGTTTCTAGGTAGATTCAAATGTGCACCTATGGCCCATGTCATCTCTATTGGCATGCTCTTATGTGAGGCCAAGGAGGGTTCCCTGTCATGCTTTCCCAAATGGGGGAGTTCCTGATGCTCTGGCTCCATGCCTTTTACATGAGCTCCAAATCCTTCACGAGCCATCTCTCTCCTCAATGCCATCCACTCTGTAATGTCACGTTGCTTCTCTATCTCCCTCTCGTATGCCTCATTGTACTTAAGCCACATTTCTTCTCTCTACCTTTCTACCACTATTTATGTCATATTTCACCAAGCCTACTCCTACCTTCATGTGTGGTGGGGTTTAGCTAGCCATCGATTTTCCTCTAAGTTCAAGGTTACCATCAAGATCTTGATCACCAGTGGAATTCCTTGCAAGTAAGCTCCCTAGGATACCATAAAAATTGGAACTCAGTTACCTCTAGGAAAGAATAAGTGGAAATTGAGTACTCCAGGATATAGTTGTTCAAAACACCACAGAACCAAGTATCCGCAAAGACGGGTCCAAATTAAATTAGCATCATACAAGACCTTAAATTCTTCCCATGTCCGCATAAGTGTGCAATACCTCCAATTCTATTTAGACATATAACCAACTAGCCACTCATACAATTCTACTAGGAAAAGAGCAAATAAGCTCTCATACAAATAGTCATACAGATTATTTTCCACCCATGCGCATGCATCAAACTCAAATCCAATGTTGAACCTCCATGCGTACTCTTCTTCTATATCTTTTATCCACTCCTCAACACTTTTTAGGGTCAACCGGTACATCTTCATCGTGAACCATCCTGAAAACAACTAAAAAGAGGTCCCGAAAATGAAACCAATGATGTAGCCTAGAATTTACCATGAATAACCTGGTGCTCTGGAACATCACCTAGCCTGAGTTGAGTGCTCACCCGAAGTGTGCAAAGGTACCAAGCCCCTCCTTAGAGTTTCTTGTGTAGGATGTGAACATGATGAAGATATAATGCATTCAGATCCATAAATAGCATAAATATTCCACAGAGCATATTCCAGATCTAGATCTAAAATAATCATGAATTAAGTGATAAACATAATGAATTCAACCATGCAAGAACCAATTACAATCATGTTTAACACCATTATTCACCCAATACACTCCATTATATTAAAACACAGTAAATACATAAGCTTCTTACAATAAGTAGTATCATAAGTTTATGTGTGCATCGATCGACATCATAACTCAACAATATCCCATACACATTGTCTCTAACTACATAGATTAATAAATATTTATAAGGGTCGAACTTTTCCTTCACTCGCTACGTACTTACCAAAATAGGTCGCATGTTTAAAATAGTCACGTGCCCTTACAATAACATGCACACATACAAGTTCACTAATAATAAATCTCTTATAGTTAACTAACAAAGGTATTCGTATTATTAACTTGAACTCACGGATGGTGCTTAGTAGATGTTCTTCCAAAATATCATTTGTGTGTCACGTAAGTCTCCATCCCATTGTGTGCTCTGTACGCTATCTCCAAAAATAGCTCGTAACCATGAAAATGGCTAAGTCCCGAATCAATCTATCTTTTGTGTGTGTTTCCTTCCCTATCCTTTTGCGCCTTCAAATATGCCTTACTCCTACGTGTGAATATTTTGTGTGCCCTCTCCTTAGTGTTATATGTTTTACGCTCAATAGTTCTAGCACATGCGAATCTGCATAACACGTAGTTATAGTCTTAAAAGTGGTATTTCAGGTCAAAAACACGCCGAGGTATAATCCAACATGCTAATGTACATGCAGGCGCATACGATACTGCATAGATAGAAGATAATATATACAAAACCATTGTTTTAGATTTAAAAAACATGCTAAATTAATATCAAACGCGTTGATATATGAACAAACGTGCCGAACTTACACATATAGAATAAAGATAGACGCATAAGCATTGATATGATAACAAATGCACTTTGAAATGTGGATAAATGCACCACGGGTTTCACAAACATGCTGAAGTATGTCCCTACAACCATAGAGATTAAAATTATATGCGAATCATTGTTTGAGCATATGCATTATTTTGTGTTGCATACATGTTGTTACAGGTCATATGCGCTAAAACATAACATAATCACGAAAATTCAAAATTTTGAAGTCAAATCTCAATGAAAATTTCTAAAAGTTTCACAACTTGTTTCTAAAGGGTAATCTTATTAAAAATGATTAAAATTTTGGGGGTAAGCCCTACGGTGGGTGCTAAAAATGTAAGCAAAACAATGGGTTAGCATGTAACTTTCTGGAATAGGAAATAAGCACATTTAAATCCTAGACTAATCACACTAATTCCCTTCCACCCCCTAGTTTTTACAAGTTAAAATTCGATGGGGCTTACAAAGGGAACCCTGTGATTTTGGGGAAGGGTATGTCATTCACAATGATTTAGGTAATCTTTTCAAAGATCGAAACTTTTCATCTCCAAGAAGGTACATGTAATCAAGTTGAGGTGCAAGCCCTTATCTTTGGCATTTAAAGGGTTATGGAATGTGGATGTACCTATTTACTCATTGAGGGTGACTCACAAATAATAATTCAAGCTCTCATTTCAAGTAAGGCCCCCAATTGGAATCTAGATTTCTATATATCAAATGCTCTCTTTTGGCTTGCCAAATTAGATACATGGAACATAGCACATGTGTACCGTGAGGCCAATACAATAGTGGTTCAACTAGAAAATCATGGGGTGATATAGGTGAATGATGACATAATATCTAATGATCAATCCTTATGGCTGGATTGGCCACCATTTTGGAAAGTGAAGCCATACAAGGAAATGAGTAATCAGTTAAAGCATCGGCATGTGGGAAGTCCTTTTTATTGAAAGTTCGGGCCCTATATTCTCATGCATTTCTCCTTCTCTGTTTCAATTCTTGAAGGTTTAATTATTTGTTTCAATGTCTTTCGTGCCCTATCTAGGTCTGTATATCAAAGGTGAGACATAGGAAATGGCCTTTTATGGCCCTATCTTCCCTACTCGGTTAAATAAAGTTTTCCAAATTTCCATTAGTTCCGTGGGTAAGGAAATTTAATGCATCATTGGGGACAACTATTTGCAAGGTCATGGCCGCCCAAGGTTGAACACGGAGATTGTGTCGTTTTTTATGTCAAATTTTTTGCTAATAGGTAGAGACAAGGTGGTAACTATTCTGATATCTTGGCACTTCATTTATGCTCGGCATGTGATTGGCTTGGAGGAAGCAGTCTGGAATTTTTTTCATGCCATTTAGCTCCTTCAGAAAACAAAGGTTAGTGGCTCGAGCATGGTGGCAAAGGAGTATGTGCTAGAACTTGAGAAATTTAACGAGAATTTTGTTGCAATTTATAGTGATAGTCAATTAAAAATGCAGGTTGAAGGGATCCAAGTAGTTTACATTTCTCCCCTTGATCCGGAAGAACTCGATGCGCCCATCGGTCCTATTCCCCCCAGGGTTTCTCAGCTCAAAAGTCAAGGTAGATTCTCCTATAATTTTCTTCTCTCAAGGCTATCGGGGCTATTGATGTCGTCCATTTCTCTAGTTCCTAGCCAAGGCAAAGTGGACAATAAGTGCATGAGGAGGTGGTTAAAGTTTCAAATTAAGAATAGTTTTATAGCTCGAATAGTACAATAGTTTTTTTTTTTTTTCTTCTAGGTGGTCTTTTCTTTCTGCTTTCATGTTAACCACCCAGTTATACATACTTTTGATATTACATATATAGTAAGGGAGGGGACCCAAGAACCCCCGGTTCATAGCTCTAGTCAAAAGCATTTTCTTATAAAAACACCACTAATGCCCTTACCTTAGATTGAGAGATGATGGAAAGAGGGAGGAAAGTATATATCTGCTCTTACCCACAAGTAGAATCCTCCTTCTTTCATGGATTGATTTTCTCCTTGGATTAACTTAGAATGATTTAGATTTTTGGATTTATTTTAAAAGCACTTCCCCTTGATGAAATGATGATTTTGGCTCACTTGGATGCTATGGAGATTGATAGATTTCTTGGATATTTTGGCAGCATAAGTTTGTAATTGTTCTAAAGTAGTTTACATGGAGGGTAGCACCATTATTTATAGCTAAATAGAGGGTTGAGATTAATCGACTAGTGTCATTGGGGATCATACTTTAATCAATTTAATATGTCAATCAAGGGTGACAACCAACAGCTATTTACAACAAAGGGAACAAAGTAGGAACATAGTCTCAAAGATGGGTTTCTATCTTAAAACTAATAATTTATTAAAATAATCATGATTACAAATGAAATGCATGAAATTAAAGTACTAGAATTGAAAGTAGAAATGGAAGTTAACTAAAACATTAACATTAAATACTGCATTTCATTCAGAATGAAATAGTAAACTGGTAACAATAATTGTTAAAGAACAAAGCAAGAAAGTAAGAATGAATCTCCCTCTCATTAGGTAGGAGTGGCCCTTGCTCCTTCCCCTCAATCAGGTTTGTACTGAACTTCTAGAAAAATAAAATTACTCCTGAATTTGATCTTTATTGAATTCAAAATATGCTACTACAACTAGAAAATATGGAACCTCTAACTCTAATTACATTCTCTCTTTTATACAAAAAGAGTCCTAGTCTCTCCATGAGACATAGTTATTCTAAATGACTAATTCTAAATCTAACTAACTGTTTGAGCTAAACAATTCCCTTAATTCTTGGTAATACATTAATGGTGGGAAAAAATCGTAGGTGTTTGATCTCGAAACATTTACAATAACTGAAGAGGGGATCTCGTGATTGACTCCTTGAAGGATTCAATCACCCCTAGAAGATTCTCCAAATCATAACTAATTGAAGAAACTGAAGTGATGGTGAGTCTTCATTCATTATTGTTTCGCTCTTCTTGTGGCTTGAATGTTGATTGATAAATGGTGATGATTCTTGGTAGCAAATGATGTTTCCAACTGGAATTCTAGAATCTAAGTTATTTGCATGCGTGCTTGTGTCACTCAAGCTTTGAGGGATCAGGTTTTGATGAGTTGGATGTTTGATCGATGAGGATGAGAGTCTTGCACTAACACACAAACCAGAGTCCTACACTATCACACAAAATAGATTCTTGTGCTAGCGTATATACTAAGTCCTGCGCTCCATATAAAAATTCAACATATGCACTTTTTGCACATAGAATTAATATTTATCCATATCATATTCAAGCCTTTTATGCATAATAATTAACAAGGTGAAACATCATAAGTACACACAACAATTTCAAATAAACATAGTAAAGTAGTAAATATAAAGTATGTATTTTTCCATCATGCATAATAATATCAAAAGTAGAATAGGTTTTGGCATGGCTTAAACATAATTACACAAGGTTTATCATGAAAAAATGGGGCTCATCACCTCCCCCTCACTAGATATTTAGTAGGTGATCCTGTTACCTATTAAGGAGTTCTACTATCCTAGAACAGCTTACACTCATTTTTGAATGTCTACCATGTCTCATCACCGTTTGTATCAAAAAAACCTAAATTTATCTACCACATTCTTTCGTCGGGTAGTATAACTATATTTTTCCCGATCATTAGTTGAGTTATATCATTGGTGTTGGTGAGAGAAGAAGAGGTGGTTTGTATCACATTCCAATCCACTACTCTATAAGTCCCGTGATAATTTACATACATTTTTTTCCATTTTTAAAGACCACCTTAGATTAGTGGGTGAAATGAATTCCTTTATTTTATATGGCACTGACCAACAGTTGATATCATAGTTGTGATGAAAGAAAGTTTACATTAAAAGTGGGAACCACTTGCTCCCGAAAGTTCTTGGCACAACTTTGCAGAATTTTAGTGTACTGACTATAAGACGTAGATAGTACACTTGTGATCTAAACTTGTTGAAAAATCTGAGTGGTGCTGGAAAATCATGCCTCATGAGGAGGCCTACTGTAGACTCTGACTGTACAAATATTTCCTTTGATCTCTGCACTTACCTTGATTTCCTAGGGTTGAAACAAATGACCTCAATTGAACTTCCCCCACATACAAATTTGTTGGTATTTCTATTTGCTCAGGGAGTAAGAATTTGTGAACATAAAATTCACATAGTAAATTCTTTTCAACATCATTTGCAATAGTGTATGCTCCTACAAATTGATGATCATCTTCAAATTCAATGTCCAATCGGGCCTTGGCTCTATTGATTTTCCATTTGAAGAATTGTTCTTTTAAGAACAGGGCATAAAAATTGGAGGGAGGTCTGCAGGAGAGCACCTGGTCATACAACTGACTAACATGGACAACATTTTGTTTTAGCAACTCAATCTCTTCTTTTAAACTTGTATTCTCTTCCTCAACCTTTTTCAACCGGTAGCATTCTTCCATCCATTTGGTCATCCCCTTCAATACAATGATTTGAGGGAAGTCCTTCTTTTGTTCTTTTTGCAACTGAGTAATGGATGCTTCCAATACATATACTTGTTGCTCCTTTTCATGTAGGGCCTATTGTAATTGAAGAGTTGCCTCTTCCTGGTGTGATACCATACTCTGCAGTTCTTGAATCCATTTTTCTTGAGAAGATAATTGCTTTGGGAAAACTGCATCCTTCACATCCAATAATGTTTGCAATTGGTTAACCCTTTCTTGAGCCATTTGAAGTTCAAACTACACTTTAGACAAGGACAACACATTGGGCAACAAAGTATCAGGGTCTAGAGAACTAGGTTCTCCTTCCTCCATGGGTGTTTTACCCTTATCCCTAACCAATCCTTCTTTAGGAATGGATGGAAGAGTTGGCTCAATTAGAGACTCAAGTGGAGTGTTAACCAATGTTTGAATGGTTTCGGTTGCTTCATGTTATTCCTTTGTCAATGGATTTTCCTCTATGGATTCAAGGATAACAGGGTCTATATGAGAGGTACAATAGTGTTTGCTAGGTCTCTGCTAGAAGTGGATGAGGAGAGTATGATTGTTGAAATTTAAGCCACTGTCTCATGCCATTTCTCTTTTTCAAAAACTTATGCTTGTAGATTAAATGAATGAGACCCTAAACTTGAGATAGGTTACCCCCAAAGGGAATTTTTAGTGGCCACATAGATAGCTTCATAGAGAAATTGGGGCAAATTAACCTTATACTGGGGTTTTTCCTTGTCGTGGTGTAAATGTATGAGCATCCTCAATACTGGACCTAGCACTATCTCATACTTCCCTTCACAAGTAAAATATCTAATCAACCATTTTTCTACCCCTACCCAGGGTTTTGGTATACTCAATATTTTGATCCCTTTTTCCTTCCCTTTACTATCAACTACCAACTGTAATTTTTCTCTTCTTCCTACTGTAAATATTTTAATTAATTCATGGTACATTATCCGCTCAATAATAGTTAAACCATCATTTGAACTCTAGACAACCGACTAATTACAGTGGGGAGAAGGGTATTTCCTTACTATTTACAATTGAGTAGCTTTCCTCCATATTCCTTGTGAATTCCTCTGTCATGGGGATGTTGAATTCTTCATATGCCAGGAGAAAATCCAACCACCCAACTTTGTCAAAAAATTCCATTGAATTCACATCCACCAAGAGTTCAACTGAACTAGTAGGCTCATGTCTTAGTCTAGGTCCCATTTTAGGTTTGAGGAAGTAGGAATTAAGCAAAGACAGGACTAGTAATGGAATATTTATGATGAATAATGCAAAAGAATTATGGCGTAGGATAAAGACCAACCCAATTGAGAGAACAAATGTTGAACAACCTTGTTATGCAAGTGATATGACCGAATGTGGAAAATTCAAGCCAAAATCCCAAGGTGATGGGATAAGTAATTTGATGTGTGTGAAACATTATGGCATTTAATGGGTGGTAGATTTGGAGTGGATTTTGGGACGTGTGATATGATTTGGGAAAAGGTGGTTAATTAATATACATGATGGAACAATTTAACTTTAAATTTAAAGCTTTACAATGATAAGCGTCATTAATTTTGCATACCTTGATATTAAAGCTCACCAATCTCCATTTTTATTTGAAATTTGAAGTGTGGCACCTCTCCGTCACCTTTAATGATCTCATGCTCCATACGTAAGTGGTACTACCTTTTTATTTATTTTGATCAATTCAGGAGAGAGAATATTGCCATTGTTGGTTTTCAATCTTCTCTATTTTTTTTTTATGAAACATGGGGCATTATCTTTGGTTTTCACCCAATGCTCTGGAGGAAGATGATTTCCATTTCTGGTTTTCAATCATCCCCTCTTTATTTCTAGAAGATGATAGTTTAGGTATGCATCGTGATAGGCAAAGAAACCTTGCCTACACAATGAAGATTTGAATCTTCTTGTATTGCTCTTTGAAACTCTTGTCAAGATGTTGGTTTATGGTACAACCTCGTCTATGACCATTAACCAACATGACTTTCCTTTCACCATCAATTGGAATCAACTGGACGGTCCCATTATCATATACTTCTGTAATTTGGTAAGGACCCATCCACCTCATATGTAGCTTCCCTTTGAAATATTTATATTTTGAATCAAAAAGTAAGGCCTAGTCTCCTTTTTGAAACTTCTTTGGCTTGATATATGTTTTTCATGCCAAATTTTCCTTGTTGTTGGATGATCTCAATCATTGCAATACATGAAGCCCGATCTCATCCAATTCATTCAATCAATAATTCTTGCTTTTTGTACCTCGATCAATTCAATCCCCACCTCGAGGCAGTCCTCAATGTCTGGATTTCAAATTCTATGGGCATGAATTATTTATTACCATAGACCAATTCATATGGTGTAAACCATGTTGTTTTTTTCCATGTAGTATTAGAGGTGCATACTACTTCCTAAATTTTGAGCCTAATTTTTTCTTGAGATATCCACAGTATTTGTAATTATATTTTCCAATTCTCTATTATTCACCTCTACTTTCCCATTTTATTGTGGATGGTAGGGAGATTACTTCTTATGTTTCAACTAATATGTCTCCACAAAAGAGTTAATTACTCCTGACATGAATTTTGGCCCTTGGTCTGACACAATAGATCTTGGCACTCCAAATATTTGGAAGATTCATTCATAGAGAAAATTTGCAGCCTTCTCATCTCTTGCATGTGTCAGTGCTTGTACTTCATCCCATTTGGTAACATATTCAGTACAAACTAATATATACTCCTTACCTTGTGAGGTTGGGTTGAATGGCCCAATGAAATCTAGATCCCACTTCTTAAATGGCTGCAAAAAAACTTTTGGTTGGAGGGGCGTCTCTGATGTAAATGTTAGTTTCCCCATTCTCTAGCATTTATCACACCTCCACACATACTTCTTGACATCCTTGAACAAGGAAGGCCAATGGTATCTAGATCTCGGGATTCTATGAATGGTTCTTTACACTGAATAGTGGCCTTCTGATGATTCATCATGACATGCCCATAGAATATCAAGTATTTCATTATCGATAACACACCTATGTAACACATGATCAGGACCACATTTAAATAAAATTTTAAATAAAATTTCATTCAATCAAGTATACATTACACTCTACTTAATTAATTGCTTTTTTTCTTGAGTGTGAAAAATATTGGAAACTTCCCTATGGCTAAGTAATTAGCCATGTCTACATACCAAGGAGAGGTAGTAGATAGTGAAAACAAATGTTCATCTAGAAATTCATCACTGACTTGTTCCTCTTCTCTAAAATTTATGAGCCTGGAGAGGAATTCAGCCACAACGTTTGACTTCCCTAGTTTATCAACAATTTTAATATTGAATTCCTATAGTAGCAATAACCATCTAACAATTTTTCCATGAACCAAAGGTTTATTCATGAGATATTTAATGGAAAAGTGGTTAGTATGTACAATGACTTCATATCATGTAATATAATGTCTAAACTTGTTTATTGCATACACCACAACTAGGAATTCTTTTTCATTGTTGTATAATTTTTCTCAGCAGGAGAAATATTTTTACTAATATAGTAAATTACATGCATGGGTTTTCCTTCCTCTTGTTGTCCCAGAAAACACCTATTACTTCATTGGAGGCATCATTTGAATGTGGAATGGTAACTCCTAGTTAGGACCTCTCAACACTGGAGTACTAATCAGTTTTTCCTTAATCACATCAAAGGCTCTTTGACATGCTTATGTCCAGTCAAACTCATAATCTTTAGTTAGTAGAGAAAACAATGGAGAAGTAATTTTACTAAAATCTGAGATGAACCTACGGTAATAACCAAAATGACCGAGAAAACTTCTTACCTCAGTTTGATTGGTGGGTGAGGGAAACTTCACAATGATGCTTACCTTATCTAGGTCAACCTTAATTCCTTCAATTGAAACATGATGACCTAAAACTATACCTTGTTCCATCATGAACAGGCATTTTTCATGGTTTAAGGATAGCTGATGTTTTTCATAGTGAGAAAGAACTTTATCCAAATTATTGATTGCTTCCTTAAATGTTTCCCCATAAAATGTAAAATTTTCCATGTAAATTTCTACACAATCATGAATGAGGTCTGAGAAGATAGTGAACATGGCTCTTTGGAAAGTGGATGGGGAATTACATAACCCAAAAGGTAGTACCTTGTAAGTAAAGTTCCCACAAGGATAGGTGATTTTGTCTTGTCTTGGTCTTCAAGAGCTAATGTGATCTGATTGTATCCACTAAATCTGTCCATAAATGAGAAGTATCTTTTATCTGATAAGTTATCTAGGACCTGATCAATAAACAGTAATGGGAAATAGTCCCGGTGAGTGGCCTTGTTCAACTCTCTATAGTCCACACACACTCTCCATTTCCCATTATTTTTAGGTACTATGACCAAAGGAGAAACCCACTGACTGTCTGAAATTGGATAAATAAAACCTACATTCAAGAGACTTTTCAATTTTAGTCTTAACAATGTCTCTAAGTGTTGGGTTTATCCTTCTTTGAGGTTTCCTAACTAGTTTGGCCTCAATGGTGTAAATGTGATGTGTACATATGTTAGGATGTATACCCTTCATATCATTATATTCCCAAGCAAAACTTTGGGGATGAGAGAAGAGGAATTCAAACAATGTGTTTTCTTTTTCATCTTTCAACCAGATGTTTACTGTTAGAGTTCTTCCAAGAAGAACAGGAAATTGTTTTGTATCAGGTTGAATTGAATTGACCTTTATGTGGTAGAATTTTGTGCGTTGAGGTTATGTTTTTAAATAAGCATTCTGTTAAATATATGTTCCTCACAAATGGACAAATAATGGGCTAGTTATTCTCATCCATGAAGTCATTTTTTATTTCAGTAAGTTGCAACATCGGACTAGCACAAGAATCAATTCCTTGGTTGAGCACAGGACTTGAAATGAACCTAGTCATGCGGGACTCGGAGTGGGACTCAGGCTATGTATAGAATTAGTGTCATGGTAGTCACATTGAATTTGATATGAGTGTTCTTGAATTACTACCATGGAAAGAGAGGAGATGATATCCTTGAAACCATCAGAGTCATCATTAGACCAATGTTTGTTGTCTGATGGAAAATGGTTTAGCTACAGGGTATAGTGACAATTTCTGGAATCTTGACCATTGACAATGATCATATTTCTTGTCCTACAATCAATGAGAGCAGATTCAGTAGCTAACCATGGACATCCTAGGATTATGGGATAACTAATCTTTCTATTATTTATTTTTATTATAATGAATACCACATTTTCCTCGGGATTCAATTATAACAATAACATATTCTATTATTTCCTTAAATTTATTCACCGACTAGTCTTCCATTTGCAAGACGATATGTGTTGATCGAGGTTAAGGGAGTGCCAATGTGGACAAATTATTTTTAGTCATGACATTTATGGCAGCTCCTAAATTAATGAGGACATTAGGGGTTGGAAATTTCCTATGCAAAACAGCTTATAGTAGAGACTATCAAGATCCCCATACTTAGAGGAGGATTATTTTCTTCTATGATGCTAACAAGTTTCCTATCAACATGAATGGTTTTGGTTTATTATCCCTTCTCCATGGAGTCTTGAAATGGAACCGTTTAATGGGTTTTTTTAATTCAGAATACCCTTAAGAGCCTATAGTAGAGGAATGTCAATACTTAACTTCCTCAGTCCTTGAATTAATTCTGACTCTGGCTTCTCAGGAACTATGGGAGTTTGTTTCTCAGCTAGTCTAGATGGAAAAGGAATGTCAATGTCTAATTGTTGAGTTTATTCAACATTATTAGGTTGTATTTTCTTTGGTTCTTCATTGTCTTCAGGATCTCCTCAATGATGGGAGAAGAAGGTTTAGATGTAACCTTCCTAAATGCAACATTATGTTCTTGTAATCCAAAGAGTTTAATGTAGGGTTTTTCTTTGTTTCTATCGTATATGTTGGATTGCCCTACCTTATATTTTTAGGGTTTTCCATAGTTTGAGCAGGTATCTATGGTTGGGTAGGTTGTTCAAGTTGGGCAACATTACTTGGTCTAGCCAACAGGGCTTGTTGACCTTGTGATCTTTGTTGATTATAATATTGCTGTCCATACCCTTGTGGTGCATTCCATTGTTGTTGGTATTAGAGGATTATACTGTGAGTATTGTGGAATGTTTGGATGTGGAGCCCATGGTTGTTGATAAAAATTTGGTTGTGCATATTGTGGGCTCCACTCCTATGGAACTTGTTGGGCCCAAGGGGGTGGATATGACCATGGTCCATTCCATTGGTTTAGGACCCATTGTGATTTTTGGTTATAGTTTTGATTTTGGTTGGACTAAAAATTTCCTCCCTATCTCTGACCCATGTAGTTAAGCTCATATTCTTCTTGATTGTTTTTCTTTAGATGATTCTTTAGTAGGGGAAGTAGACCACACTAATCAGTGGCATGCTTAAGTTCACAGATAAGACAAATTTTTGTCTTGTCTAATGGACAGTCCTTCAGTCCATGTTTTTCTCTACACCTTGGGTAGTAGATGAACAAGGGTTCTGTATTTCTAGCCTTTTCTCTATCCATAGTAGTGTTGAGTTGAATTAAGAGGCCAGTCTTTAAATTTTCAATTTCTTCCCTTAGCTTGGATAGATCCCCATTAGCCATTTTGCATTTTTGTTTCCTAAGATTGGGGCAAGTTCTTGAGTAATTCTTGTAAAGATCAATGACATATGTGAACTCTAACTTTTTCATGTCTCCCATCCCCATTAGGTTGAATGCTTCTTGTGTGTCATCATATAACCCTTTGAGAAATAAGGTTTTGGGTAGGTTAATGTCTAGGCCATCTCCACACCATCTATAAAGAAAAAGGAACCGGTCTATGTATTCTTCTACACTTTCATCCTTTTTCTACCGAATTCAAAAGAGTTTTTATTTCCTATCCCTTACTTGATAGTAATCATGGTATAATAGTATAATATTTTTTGTATTTTTTCTTCTAGGTGGTCTTTTCTTTCCACTTTCATGTAAACCACCCAATTATACATACTTTTGATATTACATATGTAGTAAGGAAGGGGACTCAAGAACCCCGGTTCATAGCTCCATTTAAAAGTGTTTTCTTAATAAAAAAACACCACTAATTCTCTTACCTTAGATTGAGCGATGATGGAAAGAGGGAGGAGAGTATATACCTGCACTATCCCACAAGTAGAATCCTCCTTCTTTAATGGATTGATTTTCTCCTTGGATGAAGTTATAATGCTTTAGATTTGTGGATTGATTTTGGCAGCACTTCCCCTTGATAAAATGATGATTTGGGCTCACTAGGATGCTATGGAGATTGATAGATTTCTTGGAGATTTTAGTAGCATAAGTTTGAAATTGTTCTAAAGTAGATTACATGGAAGGTGGAACCATTATTTATATCTAAATGGAGGGTTGAGATTAATCTCGATGAGTTTCACTAGGGCTCATACTTTAATCAATTTAATCATCAATTCAGGCAGCATCCAACAATTGTTTCCAACAAAGGGAACAGTAGGAACACATTCTTAGCACAGGTTTCTATCTTAAAACTAAGAATTTATTGAACTAATTGTGATTACAAATGAAATGCATGAAATTAAAGTACTGGAATTGAAATCAAAATGGAAGTTAACTAAAACATTAACATTAAAGATTGCATTACATTCAGGAAGAAATAGTAAACTAGTAAAAGCAATTGTTGAAGAACAAAGCAAGAAAGTAAGAATAAATCTCCCTCTCATTGGGTAGGAGTGGCCCTTACTCCTTCCCCTCGATCAAGTTTGTACCAAAATTCTAGACAAATAAAATTACTCTTGAATTTGATCTTTATTGAATTCAAAATATGTTGCTACAACTGGAAAATATGGAACCTCTAACTCTAATTACATTCTCTCTTTTATACAAAAGAGTCCTAGTCTCTTCATGAGATATAGTTATTCTGAATGACTAATTCTAAATCTAACTAACTAT
Source organism: Taxus wallichiana var. yunnanensis (assembly GCA_018340775.1). Lineage (NCBI taxonomy): Eukaryota > Viridiplantae > Streptophyta > Pinopsida > Cupressales > Taxaceae > Taxus > Taxus wallichiana. The sequence goes on along the minus strand of CM031242.1, from coordinate 614,742,870 downwards.
TTGAACTAAACAATTCCCTTGATTCTTGGTAATACATTAATGGCGGGAACAATTCATAGGTGTTTGATCTTGAAGCATTTATAATAACTGAAGAGGGGATCCATGATTGAATCCTTGAAGGATTCAATCACCCCTAAAATATTCTCCAAATCATAACTGATTAAGAAACTGAAGTGATGGTGAGTCTTCATTCATTATTGTTTCACTCTTTTGTGGCTTGAATGTTGATTGATAAATAATGATGATTCTTTGTAGCAAATGATGTTGCCAGCTGGAATCTAGAATCTAACTTATATGTATGTGTGCTTGTGTTACTTGAGCTTTGAGGTATTGGGTTTTGATGAATTGGATACTTGATCGATGAGGATGAGATTCCTACACCAACACACGAACTAGAGTCATGTGCTATCACAAAAAATAGATTCCTACACCAGTGTATATACTAAATCATGTGCTCCATATAACAATTCAACATATGCACTTTTTGCACACATAATTAATATTTATCCATATCATATTCAAGCCTTTTATGCACAATAATTAACATGGTGAAACATCATAAGTACACACAACAATTTCCCATAAACATAGTAAAGTAGTAAGTATAAAGTATGTATTTTTGATCATGCATAATAATATCAAAAGTAGAATAGGTTTTGGCATGGCTTAAACATAATTACACAAGGTTTATCATGACAAAAATAGGGTTCATCATAATCCATGCAGGATTAGATCAATGGTTGAAATTCCATGATAATGGAGAATTCTAGATTTTAGGATAACTCTCCATTGAATTAAAAATTCAATGGAATATTGCACATTTATTTGAATATTCAAAAATGAGAGGTAAGAATGGAGAGGATTCTATAAATAAAAGCCTCTAGATTTGGAGGGGCATTTAACTTGTGGTTAGGTGAAGTTAATTATGGTTAATGGAGTGATTAAATGGAGAAGCTAGGTGTGGAGTAGGCATAGGGTAGGTGGTATGTGGGTAGGTATTTTTAAATTATTAGAAAATAGTTAATGACGATTAGTTAATGTGGTAAATAAAATATTAATGATGTATTAATATTTATCGTGATATAATGGGATTATGGAATAGATGAAAGAAAATAATTGAAGTATGATTACATATAATAATTAATTAATTATAATATGGTTGATAATGGGAAAGGATTATTATTGTATATTATTTGCTAAATTACTATATTGACATTTTGCATGTCTAAAGATATAAAGGAAAGGGTTGGTGCCTTATACTAACGAGTTAGTTAGTGAGAAAGTAGTAATTTAGAGTCATATTTGGAATTAGAGAAAAGAGATTATTGTGATCTTTTGTTCCTAGATGTAATGATTTTTGCAAATCAATAAAGAAATATGAGTTTTGTTATTTAGTTTCTAGTTACAGAGTTAGAAAGGGATTAGCACCAAATTCAAGGCCCACTTGATGTATGCTAAATCCCCTCCATTGTTTCATTTCATGCATATTTCCTTAGGAATAATTTTCTTTCTGAATTTGTAACTTTGTTTCAGTAATAGCATTTAGCAATAGTTCATTTTCAAGTTTGAATTTTATTTTACTTTCAGCATTTTAATATGACAGTTATTTCCTTTCCAACCTCCTAGATCAACAATAATTGTGCATACATCACCGGAATAATTTCAAGTCTACGCTCCCCAGTCTGATGATTAAATGAATGCAACTCAATGTCCAACATATTAATTACTATAAGTTGATTTACACCACCATATAGAATGTGTGGATGAAATAGAATAAAATTTCTCCTCCTATGTTGTGTATGAAGAAGTATGCAGCCATTTTCCCTTGAATGGATGTGCTAAATGCGTACTTTGAAATGCTCTTATGCATTTGAATGCAAGATTAGGTGATAATAGGTAATGTAGTGCTTGGCCCCTTCATTTTGAAAGCATAACTATTTATTTATATAATTCCCTTGTTTGAATTTCCTAATTGACAACTAAAAAGCCGACCCGTAGTAGTAAAAATTAATTAATAAGTGAAAGGGGCCCAAAGGGGTAAGGAAAAGATAAAGAGGGACAAGAGAGCCTAGGAGGACAGGACCGCCAAGGTCAATTGGGTGCTAGTATCTGAGGCCATAGAAAATTAAAATAGTCAAATGCCGGTAGGAGTGAAATATGTGTAAAGCCAATGAAATTATAGAAGACAAAGTAAAAGGCTAAAGAGAGTTTTTAATTACTAGTTTTCTTTCTTAGGAATCATGTAAATGCTAGCATGCTTTTAGGACCTAGAAATGTACCCAAGTGCATATATTTTGTGTCTACATTTTTCCCCCACTTTATGTTGTTGAGTGAATACTCAATAGCATAAAGTAGATAGAAGATGTGTACACATAACCTTATAGATAAGTGTGTAGCTGATAGCATGCCGAGTGGACAAGTGAAGCATGGAGTGATCACAATGTGAAGCATGGAGACTAGGAAAGGGAAGTAGACCATAGGGGTGAAGTGTATGTGTAAGGTGTTTTTCGAACCTTTGTTTGATGTTTTAAGTTGCTCCTTTCTATATATTAAGGACAGACGTGTAAAAGAAGAGTGAAAGAGTAGTCAAAGTTATGTATATGAAAAATATGAGTAAAGTATGCATAAGTATGTAAAAGTGTGAAAAAGTAGTAATAAAGGAAAGTGTGCACCTAATGTATAAGAGTGTAAAGGATATAAAGATGTCCTAAAATACTATAGAGGGAAATTTTTTGGGCGATCTTATGCCGAGAGAATTTTTTGGGTGATCTCACACCAAGTGCAAGTTTTTTGGGTGATCTCATGCCACGGGAAAAGAGTATTGGGGAGATAGGTCTAGATTTTCCCTCCTTCCATGACTACTTTCTAAAGTGCCATTGTAAATGACACATTCTCGATTTGTTCCAATTAGTTTCAATTTGTTCCGATTGTAATTGATTGTAACTGATATAATGAGATATGTAATCGGAGGCAAGTTCTTGCTTCTAGAAAATTGATCTCGAAAACTACACTCAATTGTGTTGATCTAATGAATTGACTATATTTTCCCCAAGAAATTAGCATCTAGGGGGACACAAGCACCCACCGCTACTATCCAGGATTGGGTGCTAGTGTCTGCTATGAGATTTTGATCCAAGTCCTATTCTAGACTATTTTTGTGACCGTAACATGTGTCAATGTTGTAATGTACTATGTTATTTTAGATATCTGTGTTGTTGTAAGGTTGATTTTCTCACCTAATAGATGCCCCTCGTTTGGGTGCATGCATTCCAAAGGAGAGGACCTAAAACTAATATGCATATATGAATTTGGATACTGTAGGGGTAGGGGATGTGCATGGGAGAAACCAATGCACATGCAAATAAGAAAGACTAGTAAAAGTGTTAGTAGTAAGAATAGATAGCATGTATGATAACACACTGTAATAAGAAACTACAAATACAATATGGAACGTGAAAATTGGATTTCAAACATGGGACATTACTCATAATTTCACAAGAAAATTAGGGCCAAAGTAGCCATAAGCAAGCAAAATGATCAAGCAAGATATAGGGCATAGCCTACAAACAATGGCAAACAATAGCAAGCAATATTAAGCAAAAAGTGATAGATAGCCATGGTTGTATAAATTTTGTAAGAAAATGCTCCACATGAAGCACTTGTTAGCATGTTAGAAAGATAAATAGTATGTCAAAGCATGTATAGATCAGTGAAAAATTAAAATAATTGTAATGATAAGTAGTGAATAATGTAGCAATAAAACTTGTGATGTGTATAATGTGAGAGTAGTAAAAGTAGATTCCCTAGGAGCCTCAATGGGACTAGTAAAAGATATAGTGTCAAGTAGCATTACATCATGTGAAAATTCTTAAGAGATCTACATTCACCTCAAGAGACCAAGCAAACATGCATGTGTGTGTATATAAAAAGATAATGACATATTGAGTATCTAACTAGCATAATAAGCAAAGTATAACATGTAAGTAGTATAAGCAAGCAAGAGTAAATACAACCAAGATATGAAAATGTGGTGTATGAGTGTGATGGTATGATATGCAAAATATAATGGTGGGAGGAGTTACGTCTCCCCAACATATGTGTGTGAGGTGAAGTTCATTTATAGAAACCCTCAATAGTCAAGAATGAACCATAGAACAAGAGTGTGTCATTGGGTAATGAAGTAAGGTGTGTGAACAAATGGCGTGGTGATGCTTGAAAATATATGCATGGAGCACGAGTGAATGAGAGTAGTAATTTCTATGGTGAATCAATGAGCATAAATTTTGAATGGTGTGACGCTCATGAAAGAAATTATCCCTCAACAATCAAGTGTGAACCGTAGCACTAGAGTGTGTCATCGGGTAATGAATGTGTATGCGATTGATGTAGATGTTAGAAAATATATATCATGAAGCATAGAGTGTGAATTGTATAGGATGCGAGGTTCATGGATGAAGTATGCCCTCAATAGTCAAGTGTGAACCGTAGCACTAGATTGCATCATCGGGTAATGAGTGTGTATGTGATTGAGAGTAGATGCTAGAAAATATATATCATGAAGCATAGAGCATGAAGTGTATAAGATGTGAGGTTCATGGATGAATTATTCCCTCAATAGTCAAGTGTGAACCGTAGCACTAGAGTGCATCGTCGGTAATGATGGTACAATGTGTGTACCAAAGGTGTAGGAGTGCTAAGAAATACTAATCATGAAGCACAAAGTGTGAAGTGTAATAGTAGACACTAAAGACAACTGAAATTAATAGAGAGGGAGAAAACATGGTGGCCCCCAAGGTTTGTAATGGACAGTAGGATATCCAGGTGATAGTGAAGGGCGAAGGCCCTCCACCGATATCTAAGAAGAAAAATGCAGGTGACGATGCTTTGAGATTGATGGTTTAGGATAATAGCTATATGCATGTGAAGGAGACTTATGTGGTGAAGGAGGTGGACAACACCTATGTGAAGGGACTTCCTGAGTAGGGGACTTAGGCCGATAAGGTGGGTTAATGGACCAATGAGGACGACAAAGTCTTGATGTAGGTCATGTACGGATAGGAGAGCTAGGTGTTGAAGTAGCTTTACACTTGAGAGGAATATGAGACCTGGATGTCATGAGTGATGTATAGATATCAACAAGCATGGATCGAGGTAATTATGTACATGGTGGAATAACTTTGATAGTGACTAATTTCTTGTTATGGATGAACTTGAGACATAAGTGATGTATGGAAGGGATAGCTTGGGCGGTGCAGAGCCAAGGAAGACCTAAGAGCATGTCACAACCGATGATTGAAGATGTAACAAGGAATGGTACAAGCATGGTAATGGTTCCAACTATAATGGGAAGTTTGACATGACCATAAGAATTAGGAACCGAAAATGTGATAATGGAGGTTGGGCATTTGATAGCTAGGAGGAGTGCTACGAAGCATACATTATGAAATTGTCCATGGATAAACCATAGTATTGTTGATGGTATAAGTACCAATAAAGGCATTAATATGCAACAAATCAAAGGATAATTTAGCATGATAATCATGATCCAAGAAATTAATGACCTGGTGGGGGTGCCTTAGTACTATAAACAATAAAGTCAAGAGAATCCAAGGGAGGAGGAGGTAAAACACGATATGTATGGTTGGTCGAAGAATCGGTGGCTTGTTTATCATGCTTTGGTAGAGGGTAATTGAAGATTTTTATCTTTTTATTATCATTGACTAGTTTTTAATTAGATGCCTCGGGAGCTTGAGTGCATTGTTATCAATGAGATGTTTAAATTTAAATCGGTGATCGGTAGAATTTCCAATTCATTAGTGGTAGGCATAACGTGTATTTTCATCATAGTTGTGGTCACAAGGTTTAAAAGGATCAAGATTGAGTGGTGGAGGAAGAGTAATGAGATTGCTTTCATAAGTTGTGTTAAGAGGATCGAGGAGCGTAAGGTAACTTATTAAAAGCATGTCATGTAGATCGCAATTTAAGCTTGTGAGGTGTAGAAACAACGTTAACGCTTACTTTATCTTGAAGGCTTAAGAGATGGATTGAAAGCAAATTTTGCTTGAAACCTATTAGAAGATGATGGTGAAGAAGTATCATAATATTTCAATTTACCCATAGATAAACAATTTCCTTCGCTCAATTTAAGTGTATGACATAGTTAATCAAAGGAAGGAGAGGTCTCAAAGATGACACTCTCTTATCGTGGAGGTAAAAGACTTTGAATAAAAGGATCTTGTAATTCGAGAATCATGAGGACATTTATCATCTTAATAATATTTTTCTTATAACGCAATACATAGTTTGTTATATGCTCATTAGATCCTTATTTAAGTTTAACAAGTTGTGCATAAGAGATTTTGGTGTCGATGTTGATAGAAAAAGGTGCAAGGAAATATTTGGATAAGTATTTGAAAGAGGTTACCGAGTGAATAGGTGGATCATAAAACCATCGCATAGTGTAATCTTGTAAACTTCTAGGAAACAATTTAGCAAGTAATGTAAGGTCATCCATATAGTCTAGACATGCTACATAGAAAGATCAAAGATGTTCTTGAGGGTCATCGTGGCCATTGAAGGTTGGAAGCTTTGGTGTAATGAATTTAGGAGGAAGAGAATAGGAGGATATGGTGGGTAAAAAGGGGGTATGGAGTATGGAGGAATCTATAAATGGAGATGAGTGTGAAGTAACTTGTTGTAATTGGTGAATTTGAATTTGTAGGTCCCGATATAAGGAAGCTAACTCTTGAGTGCACAGAAGAGGACACTTGGAAGGTGTGAGAAGTAATAGGCATGGTAAAATAATTGGTAGGAGTAGGCATAGAAATGAGAATAGTGGAGGTAGGTGGAAGAGTAGAATGAGGAGGTTAAGTTGCAATAGGAAGAGATGTGTCATTAGAAATTGGAAGTTTGAGCTCGGATAAATTAGTGGCCTCTTCATGAGTAGTAAATAAGAGGAGATATAGATTTTGAGGATGTTCAACAATTTGGGCTTGAAGTTCATTGATATCTTTGTTGGTAAATGTGTCATGATTTTCAGCCATGGGAGAAGAATCAAAATAATGTCTAAAAGCAAGGTAGGGTTCAAGTGATGGGTTCACCAAATGATTTAATATTTTTGAATTAAATCTTATTGCGAGAGTAACTAGTGTAATAAATGTTATAAAAATAATAATATACATAAATTGTACAAGCTACAAGCATGCAATAATATTGAAACCCTCAAAGAAGAGAGATAGAGAAAGGAATTATTTGATTCTGAGCAATGTAAGTGATATGGGCATGTAAAGGACTCGTAATAGATTAGAAACAATGTTTTTCGGGGGTTCGCCTAAGGTTCTAAGGCATGGAACTACAAGTATGTAGAGTCTCGAGTTAGAATAATTGTGTAAATGATGAATTATGACACATGATCATGTTGAAACTATGTTAAGATACATTGTTGAATTTTCTCTCGGCTTGAAGCATTTATAAGTTGTCATGTGATAGTAATGTAGAGGTGTGATTGATCTCCAAAGACCGTATTTTTGCATCAAGGTTACAAGACAGGTGCCCAAGTCTATACAAAGTGGTATGTCAAATAAGTGTCTCTATGTTTTGAGGCTAATATTATCATAAGTATGGTAATGGTAACGTGTAAAAAATGGTAAAAGGTATATATGGTCTTGCATCATGAAGGTTGTTTAGAAATGTCTAAGTTTGTATGGTCTAACAAGGTTCCTATATTTCTAAGGTCCGAGTTGGCATGAAAGGTGATAAAAGGAGAACTTCATTATAGTATATTGGCCTAGAAATAGGATGTACATCCTGATATTAGTCCATGAGGGTCAATCAAAGTGTGCAAATGTTAAGTATGTTGCGGGGTCTGTAGAGTTTCTGAGAGTCTATAATGAAAGATTCAAACTTAAGGAAGGACCGTGGAAATCGGAAGATATGAATGAGGTATGTTAGATGACTTGCAAAGATATACGAGGTCAAAATGGAGACTTGTGGTTTTTGAAGATCGGTGAACCACTGTGGATGTGCTTAAAAGACAAGGTATGACTTTATTAAGGTATTATAGCATTGTAAATATTTGTATGCATTGTCAAGTTTGTGCATGATTGATCAAAGTTTGTAATGATTTCTTGAGTAATATTATAGTGTGGCTTGCAAGATCATTTACCTCTTGGAGATGGTCAACGAGTTGGAGCAGTAGTAGTAGGAGTGATCCAAATCATGAAGGAATTATAGGTGGTTTTTGTATACTAAGATGGTGTGCTACATGGTTTTGGAAGCTTCTCAAGGCATAAGAGCTGGTTATGATCTTAAATCAGACATAGACATTGTGTTTGATCATTCTCCATGACACATATACAAGGTATGAGCTCAATTTTTGTGTTTTCAATCAGAGAAGGATAATAAGGTTCTAATGGGGAGATATAAGGAGTTGAGTCATGATGTATATGATCTTCTAGAGAGACGAAGTTTGGACAAGATGCACTGAAGATGTGGTTTAGGGACAATGGTCCTAAAGGAGGTTTTGTGTATTAAAGGTATATTTTGCTATTTCTTGCATGGTTCATACTTAGATGGATATATTTATCATGAGTAAGGCCAAAAATATAGAATATCATTATAGGGGAGCTTTTTGGATACTCATATCAGGTTCATGGATTAGTTTAGCTAATGTTGAGGTTAGAAAATAACAAGTATAGTCCAAGAGGGGAGTCATGCGAAAAGTAAGTTTGAATTTATTCATTTTTTCCATTGTGTCATGTTGTGTGTTTTATTTTCCATGTTTATTCATCATTGGATCCTTTTTCATATATGTAAAAGGTGGAGAGAAAGATCGAAACATTAAAAAGAGTCAAGTATGTGTTTTGTCTTATGGTTACCATCAATGTTTCTAAATGTGGTTGTCATCAATGAAAAGGGGGAGATTTTTTGCCATTGTGTCTTTGTGCTTTCATTGATGTAAATTCCATTTATGGAAAAGGGTTTTATGAGGTCATATGAGTCTCCATGAGGTGTTAGTCAAAGGTCAAACATGAAGGTTGATTGGTAGTGTCATGTTTCGTGAAGTCATGTGGTGTTTTGGAGCATGGTCTAGTGTGCATAGTCATAGTTTGAGCTCTCCTAAGTTGATTGAAGGTTTTCATGAGGTCATAAATGATCCTAGAGGTATGTTATAGGTGTTAATGAGTCTATAAAGGGTCCCCATGGTTAGCTCATGAGTTGAAATGTTTGAATCAAGTTATTATATGCTTCTTCCTAAACCTAGAACATGCAAAATGGTATGGAGGCATGATTTTTAGAGCTTAGAAGAATTTTTGGAGCATGGTTTCAGCATGGTGATAGTGTAAATGAGGTGTATGATGATTTTCAAGTCAATTATCAATGTTTGGATGGTGTTTCATGGTCCTTGGGAAGCGAAGGTGGAGATGGGCTAGGAAGGCATAGATAAGTAATTGTGGATAAAGAGTTCCAAAATATTTGAGATATATCATGAGTTTTATAAACTATAGGATGTTTTCATGATTATTCATGACAATTTTAAAGTCAAACTAAAGAATATTTTGCAAGATACATAATTTTTGGTAAAACTGGGTTTTCAAGAGTGTGTTTTTGTGCTAAAAGTAGATCTTCTAATGCTTGTTGTGAATTATGTGCCTTGCATGTGACCCAAAGTTTTTCAGGGATGTTTTTCCATTAAAATAAGAGTGTTTTGAAAAAATAATGAGGTCATTGATCATCTAGTTTTTATGAACAATCATTAAGAAGGTAAAGTGGTTTAAAACCCTAGCTCTAAAGTGATGGAGAACATATTCTAGGTAAGTGCCCATAATTGATTCCTTTTACTAGTGTGATGATTGGAGGTTGTAGAGGACTCCATATTTACAAAAAGGTATGATAGATCTTGTAACATTATGTTAACCCCGCTCAAACAAGCAAGTTACTAAATATTTTCACTTGTGGCAAAGTCTTCCATTGAATCCAATGAAAAAATCAACATAGATTGAATTTTGGGAGTTGTACTAGATTTCCATGATATTTTGTAGTCATCTTTACCCATATACTAAATTTTAACCCCATGTGCACTATCCTATCACCCAGCAGGCACGGGGTGCTCACCCAAGGCACGCATGGGCATCGAGCCCCTCCTTTATGTGAGCATTGTGAGAAGATCTTGCCATTGTTAGAGGATTAGTTGTAGAGAAGTGAATATTCATGTAAAATCACAACATGAGCTATCATATCCTTATACCCAAGCATTTAATAACAAGAGAAACATCATGGCATGAAATACAAAGAACATATATGCCATAAAATATAAGGAAATAACACTAGGGTTTACACCCCTAACAAGATATTTAGAACATAGTCATATATTTATATTGATCATAGTCTCAATAACCACATTACATTAAAAAGGGTCATATTAGACCAAATGTATCAAGATAGGGATCTAACCCATACATTAAAGGTCCTAGTTGCACTTTCTTTATTACAAAAATTTTACAGACCCAACCTTTAGACGGATAACATTCCTACAGTCCTCTAATGAGAACCCTAACTCCTAGGGCCTCCTAGTATTCTCTACAGAGATTTTCTCTTCCCATGTTATATGTCTTGGTATCCCTCTTCATGCCCTCATGTATGTATTTCTTCTTCTACCTGAGCATCTCCTCTCTATAGGATCAACACCCACCGACATGCCTTTCTTTAGGAGCAGATCGGATGCCAAGTGTCAATGTGGTCCTCCAATGGTGCATGTTTATTCTATTTCAGCTCTCCATTTTTGTAATGATGTCTTCCTAGGAATATTCCATGCATGGAATATTCTTTCCTTGACCACCAAGTCTTCCAAGTGGCACCTTATCCACTTGGCATGCCTAGTTAGGTCATGTTTTTCCTCAAGTGCCTCTAGAATGTTGAATATGGCTAAGTCCTTAGACCCTATGTATTTCCTTATGCATGTGCCATGGTTTCTCCTAAACCCTTCTTAAACCCTTGTCATGTGTGCTTCTCCTCATGCGACCTTCTTCCTATTGGTCCCGCATGCTCACACGTCCTTTAGTACTTAGCCAATATTTTGAGGCCCAACATCACCCCACACTAAGCTTGTTCTTCATCCTCGGAAACATATTGCTCCTTTAAAGAATAATAAATGGTGGAACCCAGAAAAATTGAATGAAGAAGTAAAGAATGGAAGAATGAAGAATAGAATAAATGAAATAATCAAAGATCTTGATACTGCTACAAGAGGAGTGGGAAATCATTCCTTATTATTGCCTCGATATTTTCCCAGGCGTCCACTTCACCCTACACCTGCTGAAGTAGGTCACCCATTAGAGCCCTTACCTCCTCAAAACTTGGCTAATTGCCCTTAGCATTTAGCACATCTACAATCCCTTCTAGCTTATTGCTAAGGTCATCTAGTGCATCCATTCTCACAGTGATCATGGGATACAACTCCTTAACTTGATTTTTAATTGATCCCCATAAGGTTTTAATCACTTCCATCTTTTTTTCTACCTCTGCTAGGATCTTATCCCTCTCTTCCTTGTTTCCTTTATTCTTCTCTTGGAATTCCTTGACCCACCTCATGTGTAACAACTAGTATGCTTGTTACCTTGTCTTTGTTAGTAGAGTTATCATACATGGCCTCAATCATCCATGCAGTGGTCTTTACAGTGGGCAGGAGCTCAAAATATCATGTCACTGTCTCCCCGATCTTTTGTTTGTCTTCCTCCTTTTGGCGTAAATGCCTCTTCTCTGATGATTCTAGAGTAAGTGGCCACCTCTCCATGGTAAGGATGTGAGTTAAGTCTTCCAATCATTGTAAGGTTGACTCATATTTCTGCTAAGGCGTTGTTAGGTCTGTGTGTTTCAAAGTGATGGTGCCTGTGATCATTTCAATATTCTTATACACCTCACGCACCTCCACCTTCTCCTCCCTTAGTTCACACCTTAACTGTGTGTTGATCAGATCTTCCTACTTCAGATCCTTACTCTTCTCAATGATTTCCTCCTTCTTCTTCTCCAGTTCTTCCTCTAGGAACCTTACCCTGTCATTCCTTCCGAAGAGTCTCACCTCAACCTTAACCGATACCTTGTTGAGGGCATTGTAGACTTGCTCATTGGATAACTATTGAGCGTTTATTAGGGGGTTCACTCCCTTAGTCTCTGGTATTTTCATCAATGCTCCTTGGCTGACCTCAAACTCGAGCTCATCAACATGGGACTTAAAATCCCAAGATAACATCTTCCTCATTCGTGGGTACATGCCCTCTTCTTTGAATGAATACCATGCAAGGAGTTGGTCTGTGGGCATAGTACTCTAGAAGTGTGCATGTAGTACCTTACTTGGATCATTGATGTAACTCATTCCTTCATCCCCACCGCTACCACACTCTTCCCTTATGTGCACTACTTTTGAAAAGCTTACCGCTAAACCGAGATCTCCGCCCACTCTTTGATACTCTTTTCCTATGCTTTCTTCCTCTATCTCCTTGAGCACCTCATTGGCATCACACTCCACCTCTAGCTACACCAAATCCTTTATTATGCCCACTACTTCTCTTTCCACGACCTCTTCTATCTGGTCATTGCTAAGGCTTGGGGTCCTTTGGTCCTTTGTATTTACTTCCTCACTCTCCCCTTTACCTTGAGTGCCTTCCTCTTCCCCATCCTTTTATTCATTTCCCTCATCCTCAGAGTTGTGCACATTATACACAGGATGGTCCTAAGCCTCTTCATGCTCATCATCATCTCTCTCACCTCTATATGCCTCCAAGCTCTTCGTTCCTTCTAAGTCTGCCTTCTTCGCTACCTTCTACCTCTTCCTAACTAGTGATTCCAGTATAGGAGACTCTTCCTTCTCTTCTTCTTCAACAGGTGACTCCTTCCTTGGAGATTCTTCTTGTGTAGGAGGCTCTTCTTGCTCTGCACCTCTTCCTCGGTGATTTTTCATTTTCCTTAATTGGGGACTTCTTCCTCTATTCATATGTGCTCAGATTTGTGCATGACTCTTGTGCACCCACAGATAATGATGTTTGCACACTTGGTTCCTTCTTCTCTGCGCCTCTTCTCTTTCCCTCTTCCTTGGTGAGACCTTCTTCCTCCCGGTGGGGTCTTCTGGGATGGAGACATAATTCTCCAAGTAGGAAATCTTCTCATACTTAGACCTGATGTGTAGGTATACCCTCATTGTGGTCCTTCTAACAATTGGCAACATCACAAGTTTTATCATGCGCACCTCATGGGAGACATACTTCTCCACATAAGCACGCTTCTTAGGGTATACTAGCTTCCTTCATAGGTCACGGTGGTCTGGTCTACCTCGTTGAGGTCAAACCTTAGTCTTTTGGCCTTTTTGAATTGATTGACCTAGCTTGGAAATATTGCGCGGTGAAAGAGAAAGGTATTTTACACCATGGGATCTTGGTCCCATCTGTCAATGTGAATCTGTCAATGCAAAAGTGTTGGTATACAACAAACTCATCTTCTCCCCACTAGCATCAATAATTTTCATGTATCCTTCATTCATCCCCTGAATGTGCCACGCATCCTCTTGTACCATTTCTCCAAGCATGCCTTGTGGACGGTCGTCATGGTGTCACAAGTGTATTTTTCAAATCTCTTTATGGGGAAGGATCTTCATCTAGATACTCCCATATAAACTTCTTTGGCCCATCGGCACTCTAATTTCTAAGAAGACGATGGTGAGGAGGACATTTCTAAACATGATCTTCTCTCCTTCACATGCGGCATTAACTATCTCATCTACAATGAAGGTAGACAGGTTATAGATAGTTCCTTCTAAAAAATTTTGGCACACATTCAACTAGGCCTTGTTTATCTGTGTCCACCTTTCTTGTCCATTCAACTTGGATACCAAGCACGCGGCCATCCTCATCACTGGGTCAGAGATATTAGGGATGTCAAAGTAGTGAGACCCCTTCTTGTAGTCATAAGTCTTCACGGTCTCCTTAATGGCCTCCTTATCCTCCAATTCATCATCTAAATGACTCCCCTTTGTAGAAAAGGCTAGTAAACTTAGAGATTAGTTGAGGGGTTATGCGCATCCTTCAACCTATGAAGTAGAAGTGGTCCTCGTACATGCACAACATCAACCATTGGTATAGTCACTTGGGTTTTCCAAAGTAGGGCAACTCATAAAGTTGCAACAACCCAGCCTTCTCTAATTTTACCTTCACTTCATCACCGTAGATTGGCATCCCTTCTGGTGTCCTTTTATCTCATCAGGAAAACTAGTTCCAATACCATCTCTTTCTTAGTGGTTCTTATGTGATGGTTGTAATCACTCACTATCATCTTCCTTACATGGGATACCCATTCCTTTCCAAGCAACATGCCATCTGGGTATTGCATCTCTGCATACCACTCCTCATTGAAACTAGTGGAAATAACCTATTTCCCTTTTCCCTTGCCCTTCTTTGGTGAAATGGTTTCCTTCTTTGGTGTCATCTTCTTATTGGGTTACTAAAAAAAACTCTTCCTTGCTCCTCTTCCTTGCTCTACTCAAATATGTGGCTTACCTTCACAAAAAATCCCTTTACTCTCATGCCCTAATTTGTGGGAACCCTAACCTGGACAATCCTTCCACAAGACGGTGTACTCTACTAAAACCTTCTTCCCTACACCCATGTACTCTTTCCACTCTGGTTCACAAATCACACTAGTCACACACTCATATTCTCACAATTTTTCCTTTGCACAAATCTTCTTCATGGATTCCCTAGTTCGCAAGAGCTCTTCTTTATCACAAATACAAGGTAATAACAATGTATCCTGACCTTCTACTTATAGCTTTTGCTTCTCTCTCATGATAAATGTTATGCCACCTACCAATGTACTTTTGTAATAAAGGTGGCTTTTTCACTAAATCCAACCTTAAGCACTCTTACCCCCACGCCCAATCTTGTGCGAAAAATCCTTACAACCTTCCTCGCACGTAACAATCCTTATTAATCAAGATCCTCATGAGCATGATTTCAGCACAGAAGGCACTTCTTCTATCCTTAACTTGATTTTTCCCTTGCCTACCTCATGTTGTTCTTACACTTGTCACCCTTTATACATGGTCTTTGTAAATATTTCCCAACACCAAAATTCCTTATGTCCACATTTTCTACACATGCTCTTCTACACTTCACGCTTTTCATCCTTTAATCTGGGCCATTAAAACACATCTTCTACTACCATATTTCCATTTTACTTCACTTTACTCCACCCCACACACAAAAAATATGTGCATTCCTCTAGGCATACACAACCTTTTGAAAATAATAAGTGGCTACCAATCTGAGGCACACAAAATGACAACACAAAGAGAAAGGAATAAGCAACGAGAAAGGGAAACACAAGGAAAATAAATGCATAAAAGGAAATCATAGGCTAAATGGAAATATTACCTTATTTATAATTACACATAAGCCTTATTTATAGTAGGGCTTTAGCCTACTCCCATTGAAATAGCATGGTAATTGTGTTCCCTCACGTGCTTGTAACTGGCAAGCACCTGAATCAAGGATGTATGAGATGATATATGGCCCTAACTAATGGACTTTTAGTTTCCCAAGATGGCGCAAAATTTGGAGTCATAAAGCAAGACCATCTGCCCAACCTTGAATTTTTATTTTTAATATGATGATCATGCCATGCTTTTTGTCATGCCTTTTCAGTCTTCTGACTCCATCTAGCAAGTGATCTCCTTTCGTTCAACTACATTAATTTCTCCATGCGCTCTTGAATTTTTTGTTCATCAATTAGCCTCTTACACACATAATACGTAATGATGATAGCATAAATTCAACTAGTAAAATAGCCTTCACGCCAAACACCAATTGAAACGGTGTGGCCTTGTTCAATCTCTTATAGGTTGTCATGTATGCCCATAGAATGGTTGATACCTTGTCATCCCAATCTTGTCTTCCCACATCACAAAATTTTGTTAACGTGTGACTCGAATTTTTTAAACACCTCAAAGATTCCATTAGCATGTGGGTTATAAGGGTGCTCTTATGATGGGCCACCATGAACTCTACCAACAAAATCCTGATTGTTTCATTCAAAAATATGTACCCCTATATCTAGTCAAGCTTAAAGGACATCCATATCTATTGATTATGTTCTCCCATAAGAATCTAGTAGTTCTCGTTGATGTACAAATCCCTTATAGACATTGCCTCTGCCCATCATGTTAAGTAATTAGTGCAAGTGATGATATAGCGTGAGCTAGTCCTTTGCGTGGTAGGTTAAGTTGGTCCTACAAAAATAACTATTAATTTTTAAAATGGTTCTGCACTAGCTATAGGTCTCAAGGGCATCTCATTTCTTTTTCTTGGCTTGCCAAGGTGCTAGCAATGGTCACAAGCCTTGCAAAATTCAATGCAATCCTAGTAGATACTCTCCCACCAAATCCCTGTGAGTAGAATCTTCCGTGTTGTGGCATTCCATACATAGTGCCCTCCTGCAATCCCACCATGTGCTTCTTCCATGATTGTAACGTGCTCATGTTCTAACACGCATCAATGTAGAACCTCATCACACCTAACTTGTATAAGTCTCCACTAATTAGCATGTAGGGTGTGGCACGTATAGCTAACTATTTCCTTTCCAAATTTTCATTCCTTCTAGTGCCACACCCATTTTGAGAAACACAACAATATCTTCTAAGTCAGAGGGTGTGTGCCACAACCTAAACAGTTGCATGTCTAACATAGCATCCTCAATGCTCTTGTGTCCTCCCCTGAGTCAATTCTTGACAAATGGTCAAACACTAAGTTACTCTTTCTGCGTTTCACAACAATTATAAACTCAAATTCTTGAAACAACAGACCCACCGACATATGCACCCTTACAAAATGGGCTTGTTCACCAAGTACTTCAATGTCATGTGATCCATGTAAAATATGAAGGGTGTTTCTAGTAGATACTACCTAAACTTATGCATCTCATGGATCATAGATATTGCTTTACACTCGTATTAGTATAGTTTTTCTCTGTTGGTGTCAACTTCCTACTTGCAAAGCAAAGGGGATGATCAACAATTCCTTCTCTAGGTTGTGCTAAGAAATACTCCAATTTTCATCCCTGAAGCATCAACATGTACATCGAATGGCTTATCCCAAGAGGGAAATTCTAATATGGGTGCAAAGGGTGATGATCTTATCCTTCAATGTGTCAAACGACGTCTATTGTGCATTTCCCCAGGTGAAAGGAACTCTTGTGTTTTAGTAACTTCTCCAATAGCACAAAGATCTTCACATACCCCTTGATAAACTTCCGGTAGTACCCTATATGCCCAAGGAATCCACACACTACACTCTAATTGGTAGGCTCCCCCAATCACAATATAATAGAAACTTTGGCGGGATCCATCGACAAACCTTCCTTACATATAATATGCCCCAACAAGCTCCCAAATGGAGTAATGAAAACACATTTCTTAATGTTGAGGGATATCCTCAACTACCGACATCTCTAAAAAATTAGTCTCAAATTGTCATAATGGTCTTTCACTAGTCCATATAATGTTTAATCATCAAGGTAGACTTACATAAACTTATGGATAAAATCCTAAAATGCCTGGACCACTATGCACGAAAACATAGTAGGTGCGTTCTTCAGTCTAAAAGGCATGACCACATAGGCAAAATTTCCCCATTCAATGGTGAAATTTGTATTTTCTTTGTCTTCTTTAGCAATTATAACTTGATGGTATCCTAAGAATCCATCCGTGAAGGAATAGATTTTGCACTTAGCCACTCCTTCCAGGATCTCCTCGATAAAAGGGTTGTAAAAGGATTAATTACATGTACCACATTTAAGTCCCTGTAGTCAACACATATCCTTATCCTTCCATCCTTTTTAATACTGATGACCATGGGGCTTACCCATTCTAATTCCTCCATAGCTTCAATGATGCCTAAAGTGATCATCTTTTCTATCTCCTCCTTGACTTTGATGTGAAGATTCATATTCATTTGATAAGGCCTCTTCTGGATCGAGCGTGCACCCTCCTTTAACTTGATTTTCATTTCTCCCAAGGAGTGGTGAATGCCTTTAAGCTCATGGTATCCATGTGGAAATAAGTCCTGAAACTTGCACAACAGATCAATGATCTTTGAAACCTCCTTCTCTAACCAATAGTCTCCAATAGTGGCCTCCTTAGGTTCCATTTCTGAACCGATGTTAACCTTCTTTGTTTTGAGGGGCTCATGGTAGGTGTGTTCTTTCTCATCAGCACTATCAATAAATTTGCACATACCTTCAATATGGTTAACATCCAAACTCTCCATCTCTTCACCATCTATCACATAGACCATCTTTCCCTTTTCTTTCTCCATGCATGCATGCTCAAGTTGCACCTCTTTTGACTCTTCCTCATCAAAGTGTGGTTCTAAGCTAGGTTCACCCAATAACTCTAGTATTCTATCTTTTACCATGGCACTATCTCCCATCGTTAGGCGTTTAATAACCTACAATGCCTTATCCACCGATGGTTTAGTACTCCAATACACGAAGGTTTGAAGGAAGTCGACCATCAATTGTTTCCAATTCTTGTCGATGGCACATCTCTGAGTGAATATACCATGCACATGCACAACCTTGTAAGGTGGAATATAGCTTATTCACCCATAAAGAAGGTGGCAAGACCTTCGTGCCTTCCATCCATGATTTCTTGCATGCTTGGACTTGAAACGAGGAAGTTTCCTTCCCATGGTAGTCTCGTATTACAATGGGTGCATTACTTTGGGAAAACTTGATAGAGAACGTGACTCTCACTTCAAACCACTCTAGAATGCTATTGTGATGTGTCACCCACCAACATGTTGCTGTCCCAAGTAAGTTATAGTTGAGCATCCCTCTTCTTTTGATCTCATTTTTCCACTAGGTTTCCATCTCTTGTAAGAAATTATCAGGTTTAGCCCATCCAGAGTAACTCAGGAACTTCTTTCCTCCCAGTGCTTGACCGAGCATGCCTTTTTCACCCCTATAACAGAGCCTCTTCACCGGTGCTCAATTAACTCATATGTATTGTGCACCCAATTGTCACATGCCACACTAGTTGTATCACTTATGGACTTAGCATCTTCAAACTAAATAACTCCCTCTCGTAGGGTGAACCACCTCAAGGTCCCTGATAGAGCGCACATAAATCTTGTCAAGAAATTATCCTAAGGGCTTAGTATAGGGCACTAACTTTCCATCAATCAAGGGGATGATAACTCATTCTTCCTTGTTCTCAAAGCTTATGTAACCCTTATTAAACCGTACGTTAGCATTGTTCTTATAACACTAGGGGTGCCCAAGTAATGCTAGAAATTTATCTTCCTCGAGATAGAGCCAAGACTTTGAAATCCCCAATGAACTTTTCCCCTTAGATAGTGAAAACAACATCCTTCAAGACACCAATGGGAATTGTCTTTGTCTTATTAGCCATATACATCACATTCGAAGATGGTTGTAATGGGGGCCTTCCCATTTGATGTCATGTGTCTAGAGTGAAAACATTAACCTACGCTCTGCGTTAATCATAATACTACTCGGAAGCCACCCATCTACAACAACATTCAAGGTAATCTCCTTATCATAGTCAAGGTTGTGGGGAGGAAGGTTAGCTTGCAAAACCTACCTCTCGTACCCTCCTCCATTGTGTGGTACCTTCTCCTGTAACCACTCTCCTAACAAAGGAATGATATTATCTTGCCTTAACATTTTGCATACTTCCCTTACCTCATCTAGATCCTTCTGTGGAGCCTCCACATTCTTCCTTTGCTCTAACTACCTTGATTGTTCTTTCAGGCATTGGATCTCTCCTTATAGGCTTCAAATCACATCCATGGTTTCTTGATACACTTTTTCTGATGAGTAGGGTTTGGATACTTTCCATGCACCACCTCTTCTCTAATAACTAGTGGTCTTTACCTTAGACTTCCTAACATGTGCAGCCTCATCATATGTCTTAACTAATATAGGCTCTAGTTTTGACTCGCGCACCACCCTTGGCATCCATTATGAATTGGCCTTCCTCATGCTTACCATCTCAATGCCTACCATCTCAATGCCTTTGTATTTTTGGTATTCTTGGCTCATATGTTCAAACAGCTCAGGGCACTCCTCATACTTATGCTTCTTCCCACACCAAGAGCATTGTAGCATATCAGGGCATTCACACTTATAGTGCTCCGTAGATCCATAGTTGTAATAGGTTCCACGCAAAACTCACATCTTCTTTCTCCACGGTTGTCATGACCAAAATCTCTTTGGAAACCTATTCCATGTGCCCCTCTATCTATGCGCCCTTCATAAAGTGACGACCATCATCCTTAGAATTGTTTGCAAGGTTAGTCTAGTGCACACCAATACCAATGGCATCATGTATCTAGTCAATCAATCTATAATCCTTGGTGTCGTGAGTAGTGGAGGTGCAAATTTTGCAATAGCAAGACACATTCTCACGGATCGCGTGCTATAACAAAGGGTCATCTACTTGCATCATGATCTCTATGGTAGATCTCATAGTCCACTATCATGGCACGTACGACTTGATATCCGTGAGCAATTTTCCTTTATATATCCCTCTACCTCACAATCTATGCACCATATACCACTGCGAGTCTCATTCACCGATTTCACAAATAGCTTCTCCAGCTGCTTCGCCATTATAACAATCTGAGCCTTAAGGAATGGGATAACACCAATTTCCATCCTCCTAATAGCCTCAACGCATAGGGCAGCCTACAAGACCTCGCGGTGGGTTTGTGAAAGTCTTGTGTGAAAGCACTCTCCTAAACGGTGTTATCAACCCTCCAACAAACCACTGAGCATGTTTAAAGGGGTGAATATCATAAGACAATTTTGATAAGAGATTCTTGAAATGTGCATCATACTCCCACACACTCTTTGTCATACCTTGTTGAATCTCCTTTAGTGTGTTAATGCTCTTTTGTTTAAACTCAAGGATATGGAATTTAGCCAAGAAGTCATTAAGTAGCATGGTGTAATCCACCACTGTTTGATGGGGGTCATACTTTTAATACCAACTATGCACGCGTCCTTGCAACATCATTGCAAAACCGACTTGCCTTCTACTCTCCTGTGGAAGTGATCCCTTTACACAACATAGTAGATCACACTTGTGTACATCCTCTATAGAATCCTCAACACCTTTATAGTTTGGTAGATGCAAAGACATTTCATGTAACATCCCAAAATTTCTTGTGAGTTAAATTAACTACGATTAAGTCTAAACAGGATTAGACGATATCATCATTGGATGTAAAATTCATTTGGTTCGTTGTATCTTGACCCATAGCTTATGTTGTGGGGCATGACATTGCGGAACGAATAACCCCACACCCACCTTGATGATCCTTCCTAAAACATGATTAGGCCTTAATCATAGGTAAAAAGGTTCATAAATGATAGTCAATCTTTCAGTTATTTGTATTTTGGTTACTTTATTTTAATCAGGTTTGGTCGTCTTTTATTTTTTCGACTTTTTGCTTGACCGCGATGATAATTGTCTATGTTTAATTTGACAATGCTATATCAATCCAACTTTATGAGAATATTCAAATTATTATTTATGGACTTGGTGATTTTTGTATTGGAATGTTTTATATAAACCTGGAAATTCAACTAATTTTTATGGTAATATATTGTTGGAAATATGTGGACTTATATTATGAAGGTTAATTTTAACTTAACCATTAAGTCAGGTAACAACTAAAGTAAAAAAATGTATGAAATATTAATTAGTATATATATATTATAGGATTTGGCATGTAAGCCAAAAGTTTTATTTAGTTATTGAAATTTGTGGGTTTCATTAAGTGAAACACCTTCACACAACCGGCACAAGTGTTCGGCATGCACTAAAACACATACTCAAAAGATTGGGAAGCCCAAAATTCTTCAATATGCTGCCCAACAATAATTATTTCATTATATTTTTCTCATTACTTTTCCTTCATCTATTTTCATTCTCCCCTTCTAGAATACCTACGTGATTTTTGGAGGAAATAAGGATTCAACTTGTTGGAGTGGGAAGAATAGAAGGTTGCCATTCTGGTTTACTTCGAGGCATGAATATCTTCTCCTTTCTCTGCAGCATTATTTGTAAAAAAAAAAAAAAAGAGGAAATACACATTCTATTTTTAATGGAAATTAAGGAAATTGTGGACAACTTTTGATTTAATTGTTTGGAGATGAAGTATGAAAAGGAAATTGATGGATTCTCAGTATTCTTTTTAGTTTTCTTTGTGTGGTTTTAACCTAACCTTAAAAATACACATATGGGGTTTTCGGTTTTGATCAAAAAAAATAAAGCAAAAGAAAGGTTAAAAAATCCTTCTCGATTTATAATAAATTATACCCAAAGGAAAAGAGTTGGGTTTTTCCCTGTGCGGAAGAAGGCAAATGTTTTGTGAATTTGTGTGTTTAAAATCAATTTATGCTTGTGGGTTTTCATTTTGTTAAACCAAAATTTGGTTGTATTTTTTTCCGTAAACAAATTGATTTGAGTATATAAATCGATTTGCATAAAGGAATCGATTTGGGTAACCCAATCAATATGGGTATGCAACCACTGGGGTTTTGTATTTTTCTTTTTGGTTGTTATATGCGTCTCCGATTTTTAATTTATTTAGATATTTTGAATGATAATTTGTGGGTGTCAAAGCTCTTGCATGGGGTTGCATTTTCTAGAAATTTTATTATCATGGACCACTAAATTGGTTCATGTATAAATGAGGGTTTCTTGTTATGTGTGAATAATTACAAAAAAAAAAGGCATTTAGCCTGTAACTTATAGCCTGGCAATATGACTTGGATTCTTGTAGAATTGTGAAAAAGAAATTGATTGTCTTAGTAAGGGCATGAAAGCCATGACAGCTTGACCAAGATGCACCAAGGAGTAATTGGAGGCATGATTGGGTTTAAAATATTGATATCTTATGAAAGAAATTTTTAGTTGTTCTTTTACTAAAAATAGTGTGTTTAAATGATGTAACCATGGTGCTGCTATATTGTTGGTTGGGTTGTTTGTTTACCAGATAGAACATGTTAAAGTGATGTAAATATGGTGATATTTGTGCTAATTTGTAGAGCTACTCATTGACTGAAAAAAATACTCTTCTTAATCATATTGTTTTTATGAAGTTATGTAGAAATTTTAAATGTCAAATGCTTATTGATTGAAGCTAGAATACGGATGTATTGACCTTTTTGATTAGAGGGAAACATGATCGCTGAAATAGAAATTGGTTGTTCTATTTGTGTGCATCCATAGCTATATATTTATAGAAACCATGTAGTAATACATTTTCAATTGTATTATCATGTGCTTGTTGATAAAACAACATGTATATCCTTTCATATTTTATTAATTAATTGCATCAGAAAATGGAGTTAACATTCATGCCATTTTATTTTGAATTGACATCATACCACTACTCCAGTCTTGTAGGACCATTAATTGCCGTTACATTCGGATGTGCGAAACTTCGTGTCTTGTGAAGTTTTATCATAGCATGGATCTAAATGAGATACTTGGATTTCAATTGGTGAAAGGATGATATCCTTGAATTTTTGGGTGAATTATTGGGATCTTGGACCCATTGTAAATATTCAAACCTCACTATGTGAGAATTATTATACCAGGTTATATATTTTGCCTTAACGCATATGTAATATATGATTTTAATAAATAGATGATTACTTTGTGTGTACTAATATCTCAATATGAGTAAATGATGAATACTTGAGTTGTGAAATCTTACTTTTCACAAATTGTTGAATGTGTTTATTTGATGGTTATCAATGTATGAAGCCGATAATTGGGCAATTATTTTAACAATCAATTGTCTTTAATTTCTAAATTAAATAAGTTATTTAGTGGCGTAGCTAATCGAAGGAATAATTAAATATACATGTTTTAATATATATTTATTTCATCCTTTAGTAAACTTGGTATTAATATGATAAGATTGTAAATCATTTTATATAAAGAATGGAAGAGTATCGTTGTAAAAGGTAATTTAAGGTTAAAGAATCAAACATCAAGAAAAAGAGACTAAATGGGATGGTAAATAGATGAAAAGATCCATTAGGCATATTAAGGGATAAGTACATGTGGAATGCTGATATAGTTACATTTCAACATAACAAATGTACTTATCTCATAAAGATCCTAGTTGGCCTTTGGCATCTATCTCAATATAAACTCTTGCAAGATAGGTTTAATTGGAAATAAAATAAAAACAAACTATAAAGATCTAGATAACTGTGAAAGGGATAGTTGTGAGGTGGCGGAAGACTTAAAACTCATAAGACTAGTGTGTTGTCTTGAGTTTAGCCGTAACCTACACGGTGGATAAATTTGGCCAAAGTAATGCATTGATGGTTGTGCATTGTCTGATCACCTAGTCCTCCAATTAAATTAAAAAAATGTCAGTAACTTGATCATGGGAAGTTGAAATACTAAACATGAGGCGAAAAATGGTTGATACTCTTTGAATACAAAGTTGGAAAACTAGCTTCGTGGTAGACCCAAGACTTTTACATAGTTCACATGACCTTTAAAAGGTTGCACCAAAATTCTAGTAAGCATTGTCACTCAAGTAGTGACGAATGGAGATTATGGAGATTTGGATATACCTTCTCACCGCACAAGGCTTACATGGATGTTATCGGATAGATCAAAAGAGCAAAAATTGATTAACGAATTTGATTAAATAAATCAGTATGATTGCAGCTATGTAATTTTTAATTATGTTTATGTGTTAAAAAAATCTTCATTTTTCAGCTCTTGTAATTTTGAGTGTTACATTCCAAAAACACTTGTTGAGGTGGTTGAGGCCCTTGTTACTAACATAGAACCTTGATTCCCTCTAGTGTTACCTCCACCACTAGATCCACCAGTCATGTTCCTCTTGACCCACCGATCCACCGAGGCTCACCAAGTCCTCCAACTCCTATACCACCAGATCCACCTCATATAACTAGTGATGGGCCTGAAGTGGTCGCACCTAGTATCCCACCGAACTATGCACCAACATGAGCTTTGCAGATCTTTGCACCACTACTAGATATGTTTCCCTCGCCGCTTACATACGTGATACCCAAACTTTTTGTACCCACACTTTTCCCAAACATTGTTCTAGACAATATCCCTCTAAACACAAGGAATGATTATGCAGCCATAGATGTACCAAATGAGAAATTATATCTCCTAGGTGCAGATCGGTCACTCCCACTAATACCAATTAGGTTAGCAATACTTATCTCTTGATTTGGAAGACTAAGTGTCAGGGTTGGTCACGAGCCGATTCGATGCGCATCAATGGATCTTCTTTCTCCAAGCGATGAACTCTCATCGGAAGGCTGAAGGGGTATCTCTTCATGCTTACAAGATGGGGAATCATCGACATCTCAAGATCCATGTCCTCTGCGTGAACCTCAATTCCTTCCCACAATGTCTACCTCCATAGATCCATCACTCCTGCAACCTCGTGTTATCTAGCCAACTCCCTTTCATAAGCTTCACTATACTTGAGTCGTCTCTCCTCTCTCTCCTTTTCATCCATAAGGTCTGCCATCTTCCTCCACCCTATCTTCCTCACCCAACACTCAGAGAAGCTTATCCAACCATAGGGAATGCTTCCAAACTTAGTGTAATGATCAAGATCTTTATGGCTAAAGGGATAGCATGCAAAATGATCCTCTAGGTTCCTTTAAGAACTCAAACTCAACAACCTTAGGACAAGAATACGTAGAAATAGCATATTCCAGGGTATAACTGGTCAGCACTCTCTTCCACCAATGATCAACAACACATGTCCAAGTCATATCAACATCCTACAGCCTCTAATATTCCTCTTGGGTCCAAACGTGA
The DNA here is from genome assembly GCA_018340775.1 of Taxus wallichiana var. yunnanensis. Classification (NCBI taxonomy): domain Eukaryota; kingdom Viridiplantae; phylum Streptophyta; class Pinopsida; order Cupressales; family Taxaceae; genus Taxus; species Taxus wallichiana. The sequence goes on along the minus strand of CM031242.1, from coordinate 614,716,961 downwards.
GATCTATAGTACCAACTTGATCTAGATGCATATGTCAAAATCCATTCATACAACTCCACTGGAAAACAGAAAAATAAGGTATTATACAACTCATAATACAGATGTTCTTCTACCCATTTGCATGCATCAAACTTAGGTCCAGTACTAAATATCTAAGTAAACTCATCCTCTGTGCTCTTAAAACATGTTATGACATTGTCCAAGGTCAAGCACTTTGTCATCACGCATCATTCTCACAACAACTTTGAAAATAGGTCCCAGAATGGAACCAAGATGTAGTCATTTTTACCCATCTACTAACTTCTAACCCCATGTACATCAGTCTATCACCCGGTGTTGTGTTGGTCACTAACTCGAGGCAAATGCGGAACCGAGCCCCTCCTTTATGTGAGCGTTGTGAGAAGGTCTTTCCATTGTTAAAGGATTAGTTGTAGAGAAGTGAATATTCATATAAAAGCACAATATGAGCTATCATATCCTTATACCCATAACGAGTTGTATATTTACATTGATCGTAGTCTCAGCAACCACATTACATTTAAAAGGGTCATATCAGACCAAATGTATCAAGACAGGGATCTAACCCATACATTAGAGGTCATAGCTATGTTTTCTTTATTACAAATTTTTACAAACCCATCCCTTAGACATGATAATATTCCTATAGTCCTCTAATGATAACCTCAACTCTTAGGGCCTCCTAGTATTCTTTGCAGAGCTTTGCTCTTCCCATGCTATATGTCTTGGTGTCCCTCTCCATGTCTTCATGCCTGTATTTATTCTTCTACCCGAGCATCTCTTCTTATAGGATCAACACCCACCACCATGCCTTTCTTCAGGAGTAGATCGGATGCCAAGTGTCAATGTGGTCCTCTAATGGTGCATGTTTATTCTCTCTGAGCTCTCCACTTCTATAATGATGTCTTCCTAGGAATATTCCATGCGTGGAATATTCTTTCCTTAACCACCAAGTCTTCTAGGCTAGAACCTTATCCACTCAGCATGCCTAGTCGGGTCATATTTTTCCTCAAGTGCCTCTAGACGTTGAATATGGCTAATTCCTTAGACCTATGTATTGCCTTGTGTGTGTGCCTGGTTTCTCCTAAACCCTTGTCCTACACACTTCTCCCCACATGCCCTTCTTCCTATTGGTCCTGTGTGCTCACGTGCCCTTTGGTACATAGCCAATATTTTGATGCCCAACATAGTTTCAGTCATGGTTGAGGTCATCAAGTGTAAATTGTGCCATATTTATGAAGACTAGTCTTTGGGGTTAAAAAGGTAGTTTAGATAAGTTGAAAGATTGACCCAGTTAAAGGCCTTCCACTTAGAGTTAGAAGTAAATGTAAGATTTTATGGAGATTATATTCAGATAAATTTCTAATGGTATAGTGTTTGTCTCTTGATGAGGTGTTTTGATAGGTGAAAAAGATCATTTGAGAAGACTTAGTTTTATTGTTTCAGAAAGAAGCTGCTTTGGCTATAAGATGGATGTACAAGACTCGTGTTTTGAATTAGTTGATGTTTTATATCTATTGGAGAGTTAATAGGGATGAAATTTTTTCCTATTGAAGGAATTTATAGTTCTTTAATGTATCATTAAGGATGTAAACTAGTTGAGTTTCCAAAACTACTTTCTGGGCAGTTTAGTTTGGTAAAGAGGAAAATAGGTGTGGTTTATTATTTTGGATGTTTCATGAGGTCTAGAAAGCATGGATGTGTTCTATAGGTCATTGGATTTATAATGAGTGGTTATATGGCATATTTGAGGTGTTATTGTTTGGTATTTATCATGTTTGGTGAAGAATGGTTCCTGGAAACAAGCTGTTTTGAGTAGGAAATGGTCATACTTGATAGAGTTATGAAGAAAATGATTGGTGAAAGGTAATGTTCAAGCATGGATGAATTTTTATGATGTATTTGAAATTTTTGAGGCCTTTGGAGGGTTCATAAGCACGATGATGTGTTTGGAGGTTCTTCATGAGCATGGTCTTTGAGTTTTGGGCCATTTTCGGCTTGTTTAGTTGTCTTGGTGCATGGTCGACCTACATGGGTCCATTTTATGAATTTTTATGAGTTTTTGTTATATTTTTAAGTTATATTGGCTGAGATATTTGGTCTAAAGTGACCTATGTTATGTTTTTGAGATGAGAAGCATATAAAGTGAGTGTTTTGGTTCAAATTTGAACTAATGAAGTAAGAGGGAAAAATGTGACCTAGGTGAGGAAGTAAAGGTGGATTAAGTACATCAAGATAGATATAATGATGTGTTTGAAAATATTAAGAGTGATGAGGAGATAGTTTTCAAGTGTATTGATCCAAATCAGTTCATGAAAGTCCAAGTTTGAGCGAGTTAGGAGAAAGAGGGTTTGAAGAGGGTTTGAAGGTGTGTGAGCTGAATTAGTGATCTCCATCACAGTTGTGCAAAACAATATATCATATATCTTTATCTAAAGGTGTTTGAGTCAGTGCTTGATAATATTAGGTGGTTATAGCCTCCTTGTGGATTTGGTGCTTCACTAAACTAGGGGTTGGTGCTCCTTGTAGGGTTGGTGCTCTACTAAACTAGGGGTTGGTGTTCCTTGTGAAGTTGGTGTTTCACTAAATATCTTTTCTTGGTGTAATATAAGAAAAGTTTTAGTGTTTTTATTCTTCTTAAGGTTTTCCACTTATATCTTGAGTTCATGTGTACTATTTCTTGGTTTTGGTTATGTGATTGATTGTTTCATGATGTTAAATTCACATTAATGGATGGTTAAATGTTAATGGTGCATGCAACTTAATCTGAAATTGTTTAAGGGCTTAAATAAATGATTCACCCCCCTCCCTCTGAGTTTATTTTTCTTCCAATATTTTTGGGTGATATTTCCTTTCCTATTAAAATTTAACAAGAAGGTATCAGAGTTGTTGAATAACTTTGATACATGGCATTCTTCTTTTGCAAGGTTGAATTTGTACCTAATTCTTCTTCTTTATCTTATACATTTTTGTATTGGGTTACATGCACCTAACACTATGGTTTCTCATTAGCACTAATTGGGGATTGATCACCCTCAATCCTTTTTAAAATTTCAAACAAAACAGATCTCTAAGCACAAGCAAAGCATGAGAAAACATGTATATTATTTCCTTGTTTACATTTTTTCACTTTACATATATGTAAATGCAAATTTTTTTTATTAGAAGTTCTATTTGAGTTATGGTCAATTATCTATCATAGACATTGACTACACTCTATGTTATAGGTTTCATCATGGAGCATGCCAACACCAATCACAAGAATGCATTTGTAAAGCAAACGTTCAAGATAAGAAAAAAATGTGTTTACGCACTTAGGTATAATTTTCTTTAAGCATGCAATTTTCAATCTCATACTTAAAGGGGGAAATTTTACATGCTTTATTTTGTAAATTTATGTAATTTTTCTATGATAAATTCACTTCTCCATTATACTTATCACTTTTTGAGGTTCATTGTTTAGCTCATTTATCCTTGCACATATGTCGAGAAAACTTTGAGTATACAATGCACAAAAGCTATAGAGAAACATCAGTTCACCAGCTCTAAACTTCATTTTGCATATTCATTGCTCTTGCCTATGACCATAAAATTTGGTCAGTCCGTACCATATGGTCCTAACCTCTTTACATGGTCTTGTATAGACATGTCTTCTAACTACACTTTCAAATTTATATCTTTTGTTGGGTTTTATACTTCATCTAGGTCATCCTTTCTTAGAAAAATCATCTACAAAACCCTATATAAGCAAGTAAACATTGTCTCATTTTTGATTTGATCAAATTTAAATCTAATGTAAGGATATTATTAATCAAATAAATATAACAAGATTACACAAAGCTTTAGTTAAAGGAATACAAGCAAGAGTGAAAGATAGAAGATAAAGATGACTCAACTTGTTATTATAGGTTTGTATTGATTCAACTGATGAAAAAATTGGAAAGGTAGATTTTGGACTATATAAGCTTTGTATAATATTCTAGAATGTGAAAATCTCATGGAACAAGCACACTGGAATGGGACAGGGCCGCTAGGTGCTAACATCTATTTTGGGTGTTAGTGTCACTTATCATCAATCCTAGTTCTTTTTATGTCACTTATTGTCACTTCTTGTTCATTTCATGTCACGTCAGGGTTCGTTGTACTTATGCTTTGTCGTGTATGTACCTAAAAAAACCATAGTTACCTACACAATACTCAAGTGCACATTAGATGAATAAAGATAAGCATATGCTTGAGTCGGACTGACCTCTATGGTCACCCTAATGTGATTATCACTAAGTGCTACACTACATTTAAGACTCAATGTAGTTCTAGTGTGTGTGATTATAATAGTTCCCATTGAGCTAGGACTCCCTAGTGTCAGTCACACAAATAATATCGGGCTACAACTACTTTATCCCAATGCAAAATGTGTGGTATGGAATTGAATAGACCATCCTATGCAGTCCCAAAATGCATTCCTTGATGTAGTTGATAGAAAATATTAGCTCCTTGTAATAGTATGTGCCTCTTAAATGATTTCCCCCTTAATGAGGTTAAATAAGACGTGTGTGTGTGTGTGTGTGTGTGTGTGTGTGTGTGTGTGTGTGTGTGTGTGTGTGTGTGTGTGTGTGTGTGTAATTATTTTGCTTAATTTTTGTCACTAACAATTGAAAGGTTAACTAAGGGTGATAAACGAGATAAAAAGGAAGTAACATCCAAAAAATTAGAAAAGAGGAGGACAAAATCACCCAAAGGGGGACAGGTAGCACCCAGTGCTCTTATCCCTAATGGTAGATCCATGCAGGGTGCCGAGAAATATAAAATAGTGAATCAAAGATAAAATTGATGTTGGTTAGTATGTAAAAATATAAGTTGTAAGTCAAAAATAACAAGCAATAAAGATAAAAAGGATAAAAGAAATGTTAAAGCAAAGTAAAGGGTTGTTAACAAGTAATTCTCTTTCTTAGGAATCATGCATATAAATGAAGTATTTAGAGGCTAGATGTACATAGTAAGTGTGTGATTTAGTGACTACATTTTCCCCACTTTATGTTGGTGAATAAGGATTTGGTAGCATAAAGTAGAAAAGAAAAGTGTACCTTGAAAGTCAAAAGAATATTGTACCCAATAGTGTGTCAATGAGTGTTGTAATGTGTTGAATGGAATAGTGAAAAATGTGTACCATGGAATTCTAAGGGAAGGGAAGGATAAGGATCCTAGGGGTGACCTTTGTGTACATGGAGTGATAATGATGTGTGTGTAGTTCCTTGGAATATCATCTTTGTTGGAGCATGCTTGAGATTTGCTTCATGGTTTTTTATGTGTGTTGCCTTTATTAAAGTAGGAAAAGACATGCAAAAGAAATCAAATGTAGTCAATGCTCTAGGTAAAATTGAACTTTAATTTGAACAATATGTAAAATAGAAATGTATATTGGAAAAAATCTAAACCAAGGGGTTAAAGTACTCCTAACATGTTTAAATAGAAAGAGATATAGATGTGTTCTGCATGTAGACTTTTTGCTTGGGATCTGGTTGGAATAATATGAAGGATTTAGGTGTCTTGTCACCAAACTAGGAATTTGAGCTTCCCACGGGTGGAGAACAGGCATAGTGTGGGGTGATGTTGGGACCCTGATTTATTGGCTAAGTATAAGAAGGCGTGTTAGCGGCAAGACCTTGTTAAAGAAGGGCGCGTAGGATAGGGTTCTAAGAGGGTTTAATAGAACAAGTAGCACGCACACAAGGTAGAGCAGATTTCGGGACATATCTATATTTTCAATATCGGGTAGGATACATGAAAATCATGACCCGACTACACATGCGCAGAAATGAGGTGCCATCTGGCAACAAGTTGGCCTAGGAAGGAATATACCCTATAATGGAAGCTTCTAAAAGACCATCATGGCAAGGAGTGGAGAGCTCAAGCCTGGAGGAGCATGCTCCCATGGAGGACCACATTTGGACACTTGGAGATAGATCTGAATCCGAAAGGTGGGTTGGTAATTCAAGAGGCCTATAAATATAAGCGCCCGTAGAGGAATTAAGATATAGATCAATAGAGAGCGAGCTCTGCAGAAATGTTGTGAGGAACTCTATTGGGTTAGGTAGATGACCTATAGGGGAAGGATGTATCAAGGGTTTGGGTATGAAATTTTCCTTTCATGTTTAGGAGGACTCTAATCCAGTTATGATGTATGGCTTTGGTCTACCATCTTTGTGATATTTTGTAATGCATCTAATGTGTGTGATGAAGGTTGTTGAATATGATGGAATATAAATATAATAGACTCTAGTTTATACACATATCTACGTAGTTCTATTTCATATATGTTATACGAATGAATATAAACTCCTATGCATTTCCTTTTCAGTTTAGTTCTATAAATTGTTAAGTATCCATTTGTCTAAAATGACTGCATTGATCTAGAATTTGTTCTGAGCTCTATGATGAATGTATGTCTCGTGTCCACTCACTATTTTTAAGTTCCTATCATAGATGATGCTTTCCCACTTAACTCACATAAAATAGAGACTACAGGCGGCCACTCGTGCCTCGGGTGACCACCTAGCGCCTGCTAGGTGATAGGTCGCACGCATGGGATTCCCTTGTTTTTGGTGGGTGTAAAAATGACTACATCTTGGTTCCATTTTCGGGACCTCTTTTCAAAGTTGTAGTGGGAAATAGCATACATCATGATCTATGTAATGAGTGATGACATAATGCTTAACTCTAGAAAGTATTGAATCATGGTTTAAGAGCACGGAGGAAGAATTTTCTCATAGATTCAACATTGGGCCTGAGTTTGATGCACGTAGATGGGTAGAAGAGAACCTCTACCATGAGTTGTATGAAACTTTCTTCTGTTTCTTTCCAGTAGAGTTGTATGAATGGCTCTCAACATATGCATCCAAATCATGATGGTGTTATAGATCACGCGCGTGGGCCCAAGAAGAGTACCAAAGGTTGTAAGATGTAGATCGACATGGTCTCATGCTTTGTGGATCATTGGTGGAAAGGAATCTTTGGCTAGCTACACTCTAGAGTATATTATTTCTACATATTCTTATCTAGAAGTCACCGAGTTCAAGTTTTGTGGGAACCCAAAGGATCATTTCTATGTGTTATTCCTCTAGCAATGAAGATATTGATCATTACCTTGAGTTTAAAGGCATTTCCGATGGTGGCTAAACCTTCCTAAGCACTCGGGCAAGGAATCTAGGGTAGAGGAAGATGGAAGATAGTACGACTCGAAAGAAAGGGAGGAGAGACGACTCAAGTATAGTGAAGCACATGAAAGTGAGATTGCTAGACAACGTGAGGTTTCCAATGTAATGGATCTATGGAGGCGATACATTATAGGAATTATTTGAGGTTCACGTAGAGGACATGGAACTCGAGCTATCTTACCGCATCTCGGCAAGCATGGGAGAGAGACCCCTTTAGCTTCTAATGAGATTTCATCACACGGAGAGAGAAGAGTCGTTGGCATACATCTAAACCCACCTAGTGACCAAACCTTGGCACTTGGTTTTCCAAATCAGAGGAGTGTTGATAACACAGTTGGTATCAATGGGAGTGACTGATCAGCACCCATGAGGTATAATTTCTCATTTGGAACTTCTATGGATGCACACTCTATTCCAGTGTTTGGAGGAATTTTTGGACAAGGAGAAAATACACAAGGTTTGGGTAACATGTCGGGAAGTGGCACGGGGCATACATCTGCAATGGAATGATCTCGTAGACCATTGGCCCATAGTTCATTGGGACGTTAGGGACACTAGGCATGATAATTTTAGGCCCATTATTGGCCATAGGAGGGTCTGAAGGTGGAATTGGTGGATTGGGAGGCACAAGACCTAGTGGATCTAGTGGGTCTGATGGAGTGAACACCGGAGGGAACATCGGAGGAAACCAAGGATCTAGACTAGGAGGACAGGGGCCTCAGCCACCTCCTCAAGTAATCTTTGAAATGTCTTTACACTTGCTAGACTACCAGGGCATAGAGGATGTTGTAGATCATGTTCATAAGTGTGAATTGCTATGGTGCACGAAGGGGGTCACAACCTCATAATACAAGGCCAATAAATTTGCAATGACATTGTAAGGGTGCGTGAATAGCTGGTATAGGAAGTATGACCCCCATTAGATGGTGGTAGATTACACCATGTTGAAAAATGCCTTCCTAGCAGAATTCCACATCCCTGAGTTTGAATAGAAGAGCATCAAGCACCCTCAAGGAGATTCAGCAGGGAATGGCAAAGAGTGTGCGGGAGTATGACATATGGTTTAAGACTCTCTTGTCAAAATTTTCATATGACATTCACCCTTCATAGCATGCTTAATGGTTTTTAGAGGGTTGATAACACCATTTAGAAGAGCATTATCTCAAAAGACGTTCATAGACTTGTGCGAGGCGTTAGAAGCTACCCTACATGCTTGAAGCTATTAGAAGCATTGATCACGGTGTTAGTCCATTCCTGGAGGCCCAAATCATTGCTTTGGCTAAGAAGCTGGAAAATTTATCTACAAACTCAGCTCATGAGACTCATAATGGAATGTGGTGTATGGATTGTGAAGTAGAGGGGCATGTCAAGGATAGTTTCCCCTAGGAAGATAATATGCGTCATAGCGGTAGATTGTGAGATTTGTCATGGGAACCATGATGCAAGTAGATGTCCCTTGATGCAGCATGTAATTTAGAAGAATGTATCTTGCTATTGTAAGATCTACACCTCTACGACCCATGATACTAAGGATTGTAGGCTTATTGACCAGATCCATGAGGCCATTGATCATGGTGTGCACCAAACCACCTTGCCCGGTAGTTATAAGGGTAATGACCATCGTTATTAGGAGTGCATAGATGGAGGCACATGCGGAAGAAGTTCTCACGAGAAGATTTTGGGGTCATGGAAACTACGGAGGAGGAAGAAGTGAGTTCCCATGGGGAACATGTTATAATTGTGGATCCACATAGCATTATAAACGAGAGTGTCCTAATCTATTACAATGCTTGTGGTGTGGAAAGAAGCACAAGTATGAAGAGTTCTTAGAACTCTATGAGCATCTGAACCAACAGCACCAGAAAGATAAGGGCGCTACTATGGTGAGCATAACAAGGGTCGATTCACAATGGATGCCAAGAGTGGTGCGTGAGTTAGAGCTCGAACTTGTACTAGTGACAATGGGTGTGTAGAGGTCGTGCATGCCAAAGAGATTCCCAGACCAAGGACATTGGTTTCTAGAGAAGAGGTACCACATGGAAAGTACCCAGACCCTACCCACCAAAAAGAGGTATACGAGGAGACTATGGATGTGATTAGGAGTTTACAAGGGGAGATACAGTGTCTTAAGGAGAAATCAAGGCAGGCGAAATGATAACAAGGTTCCAAGAAGTGACTTGGATGAGGTCAAAGAAGTATGTAAAATGTTGAGGCAAGAGAATATTATTCCCTTGCTTTGGGAGAATGGCTAAGGGAGAAGGTACCACGTGTTGGAGCAGAGCGCGAGAGATGGTTTTACATGTAAACCTTTCTCCACACAACCTTGAATATGACAAAGAGATTACTTTGAATGCAGTTGTTGATGGATGGCTCCTAAGCAATATCCTCATCGACACAGGAGCAGAAGTGAATGTTCTAACCTTAGATGCTTGGCATCAGATGGGAAGGCCCACATTGTATCCATCTTCAAATGTGTTGTATATGGAAAACAAAACTAAGGCAATGCCCATTGGAGTATTAAAGGATGCAGTGATTACCATTCAGGGGGCCAAGTTCACTAGAGACTTTGAAGTCTTGGTGCTCACCGAGGCAGACAATTTTCTAGCATTGCTTGGGTGCCCATGGTGTTACAAGAATAATGCTGACATAAGGTTTAACAAAGGATATATCAGTTTCAAAAACAAGGAAGAACGGGTGATCATCCCTTTGATAGATGGGAAGTTGGTGCCCTACACAGCCGTTGGGGAAGAAGTTATTGATGGAATATACGTGTGCTCAATCAGGATCCTGAGATAATTCACCCTACAGAAGGAGTTATCTAATTTGAGGATGCCTAGTCTGTGAGTGATACCACAAGCATGGCGTGTGACAATTGGGAACACATGACCTATGAGTTGATTGGATGGCATTTAAGAGGATCGGTAACCAAGGTGACAAAGGCATGTATAGTCCGATCTAGGAGGAAGAAAACTACCAAGTTACTCGGGAGGGGCTAATCCGGAAGATTTCTTGTGAGAAATGGAGGCCCATTATATATGTGAGAAGGAAAGGAGGAAAATGTTTAACTACAACCTACTCGGAATTTTTGTACACTAGTGGGCGACACATTGGGAAAACCTCTTGGAATGACACGAGGTGAGAATTTCCTTCTCCATAAGGTTTTGCAGGAACAATGTGCCCATGGCTATAAAAGACTATCATGGAAAAGAGACCATTTCCTTCCATATCCAAGCATGTGAGATAGCTTGTATGGGAAGTGCAGAACCATTACCACCTTCATTATGGGTTCATGAGTTGTACTTCACCCCACAAGGTTGTGCACACACATGGTATATCCACTCAGAGATGAGTCACCAAACTGGTAATTGGCAAGAATTGGTAGCTGATCTCATTCAAACATTCAAGTATCAAAGTACAAAGCCATCAGTACATAAGGCGTTGTAGGTAGTCAAGTGCCTTACAATAGGGGATAGTGTTATGATGGAAGAAATAATACAAGAATTGCTAGGTGAACTGGCTTGAGGCATGCTTTAAGGAAGAAATAGAAGAGATACAACTTGAGTGCGCGTGTATAGAAAAAGAAAAGGGGAAGATGGTGTATGTTATTGATGGGGAAGAGGTGGAAAGCTTGGATGTTAACCATTCTATAGGGATGCACAAAGTCATAGATAGTGTTGATGAATGGGCATGTGCCTACCATGAACCTTTAAAGATGAAAAAGGTTAACATTGGCTCAGAAACAGAACCCAAGGAGGCAATCATTAGAGACTATTGGTTGGAGAAAGAAGTCTCTAAAATCATTGATCTATTACGTGAATTCTAAGATTTGTTCCCACGTGGGTACCATGAGCTTAAAGGTGTCCACCATTCCTTGGGGGAGATGAGGATAAATTTGAAGGAAGGTATGCACCCAATCAGGAAGAGGCCATACCAGATGAATCCTAATTTGTGTGTAAAGGTCAAGGAGGAGATAGACAAAATGATAGCATCAGGTATCATTGAGGTTGTGGAAGAGTTGGAATGGATAAGTCCAATGGTGATTAGTATCAAGAAGGATGGGAGGATAAGGATCTATGTTGATTACAGGGACTTGAATGTAGTGTGTATCATTGATCCTTTCCCAACCCCATTTACTGAAGAAATCTTAGAGGGAGTGGTAGGACGTGAGGTCTACTCTTTCACAAATGGATTCTCGGGCTATCACTAGGTAAGGATTGTGAAAGAGGACCAGAGGAAGATGAATTTCACCACTGAGTGGGGAAGTTTTACCTATACATTCATGCCTTTTGGGTTGAAGAATGCACCTATTGTGTTCTTGCGCATTATGGTGCAAGCTTTCCAGGACTTCATCCATAAATTTCTTCAAGTTTACCTAGATGATTAGACAGTATATGGGTTAGTGAGGGACCATTGTGACAACTTAAGGTTAATGTTTGAAAGGTGTCGGTAGTTGAGGATATCCCTCAACATTAAGAAATGTGTATTTGCTACCCTATTTGGAACATTATTGGGGCACATCATATGTAAGGAGGGCTTACTGGTAGATCCCGCCAAAGTTACAATAATTGTAGGATTGAGGGATCCTCCTAGTCAAAGCGCGGTGCATGGATCCGTTGGACACATGGGTTACTACAGGAAGTTCATTAAGGGACACGCCAAGATCATCGTGCCTTTAGAAAAGTTACTTAGACACAAGAGTGCCTTCCATTAGGGAGAGGCGCAGCTAGAAGGCATTTGACACTTTAAAGGATAGGCTTGTCACCGTGCCCATACTATGATTCCCCTCTTGGGATAAGCCCTTCCATGTTCATGTTGATGCCTTAGGAACCACCATTAGAGCAATACTTGCACAACCTTGGTGAAGGGATTGTTGATCATCCTTTATGCTTTGTAAGTAGGAAGTTGACACCAGTGAGTAGAATTATACTACAACTGAGCACGAGGCATTGTCAATGATCTATGTGCTTCACAAGTTTAGACAGTATTTGCTAGCAACCCCTTTTATATTTTACACTGACCATATGGCATTGAAATATTTAGTGAACAAGCCCATTCTACAAGGGCGCATATGTTGGTGGGTACTATTGTTCTAAGAATTCAAGTTCACGGTGGTTGTCAAACTAGGAAAAAGTAATTCTAGACTTGATCATTTGTCTAGAATCGATTCAAGGGAGGACGCACAAAGCATTGAGGATACCATGTCAGATGCACAACTATTTAGGTTGTGGTGCATGCCCTCAAACTTAGAATATATTGTAGTATTTCTCAAGACAGTGTAAAGACCGAAAGGAATGAAGGCATTGGATAAAAAGAGGTTAGCTATACACTTCGCGCCCTACATGTTGATTAGTGGGGATTTATACAAATTAGGATGTGATGAGATTCTACACTGGTGTGTGTTGGAACATGAGTGCCTAGCCATAATAGAAGAGGTGCATGAAGGTAGTGCAGGTGGGCACTATGCAAGTGATGCCACTGCACGCAAGATATTAATGGTTGGATTATGGTGGGAGACCCTATATCAAGACTGCAAGGAATATTGCAAGGCATGTGACCATTTTCAACGCATTGACAAACCAAGGCGAAGAGATGAAATGCCTCTGCACCCTATTCCCAATATCGAGCCATTCAAAAAGTGGGCTATAGACTTCGTAGGCCCTATTGCACCAGTCACGCGTAGGACTGGATCATGTTATATAATCACTTGCATAGATTACTTGACAAGGTGGGCAGAAGCAACACCTACCAAGGATTGTACAGCAGCTACTTGCAGCAAGGTTTATGTGGGAAAACATTATTACAAGGTATGGATGCCCTTTGAGTTTGACTAGTGACAGGGGTACACATTTCTTAAATGAGACAATAAGGATTCTGTTAGCGAGAATTCATGGTGGCTCATCACAAGACTACTCCTTACCATCCACAAGCAAATGGAACCGTGGAGGCATTTAACAAAATACTAAGTAATAACCTAACAAAAATTTGTGACGTTGGTAGACAAGATTAAGATGACAAAGTATCAGCCATTCTTTGCACATATAGGACAACCTATAAGAGGTTAAATAAGGCCACACCATTTTAATTAGTGTTTGGTGTAGAGGTTGTCCTACCAGTTGAATTCATGTTACCTTCTCTATGTATAGCACACGCAAGAGGATTGGCAATGAACAAGTGTTGGAAGAAAGAATTGACAAGTTAATGCAATTGGATGAAAGATGATTACTCGCCAGGTGGAGCCAAAAGACTGAAAAAGCAAAACAAAATGCATGGCATGATCGTCACATTAAGAACAAAAAGTTTGAGGTTGGGAAAATGGTGCTACTATATGATTCTAAGTTTTTGTGCCATCCTGGGAAGTTAAAATTCCATTGGTTGGGTCCCTACATCATCTCGTACATCCTTGATTTAGGTGCATGTCAATTACAAACACCTGGATGGGACGAGATTTCTAGGACACTTCAATGGGAGTAGGTTAAAGCCCTACTATAAATAAGTCTTCTTGGTGTTTTTAATAAGGTAGTATTGCCAGATAGTTTAGGATTTCCTTTAGTGCTTTTCTTTTCTTATGTTTCCCTTTCTCGTTGTTTTTTTGCACCTTGGGTGCCGGTAACCTCTTTACTTTTTGAAGGTTGTGAATGCGCAGAGGACCGTGCATTGTTTTAGTGTGGGGTGGAATAATGTGAAGGAAAGTGCAAAGTGTGAAGTGCCAAGAAGGATTACATGGGAAAGCCTAGTTGAATGGCCCTGTGGAAGAAAGCACATAGGAGAAAAGGTGAACAAGGATGGTTGGTATCAGGATAAGGCTACATTTTGGTTCCACGTACAAGGGAGAAAGAAGTGCAAAAACAACACGAGGTAGGTGAGAGAAAAATCGTGAGGACGGAAGTATCTTTGGCACTAGTAATGTGTGCGTAAGAGTCTTCTCGCCGATAGATTGGTTACTGAGAGCCGAATGTTGTAGGATTGTCCATGCAAGGTTGGGTACATGAGTTGGGGCACTAGAGTACGGCTTGGTGGAAAAATCCACAATAAGTGTTGAAGTACGGTGGTAGGTGAAGTAGAATTTAATGCTAAAAAGTAGGAAAAACTATAAATAGAAGGTCGAGCACTTCATTATCAACATTTGTGAATACGAAGAAAGAAGAGCTCTTGTGAACTAGGGTTTCCAGAGTTGATCCATGTGAAGAAAAATTTGAGAAATTTAACCGTGAGTGACTAGATTTGATCTACAAACCAGAAGGAAAGGAGTTCACGGGCGTAGAGAAAAAGAGTTGTGGAGAAGCACCGTCTTGTCAAAAAGTTTATTCCAGCTAGGGTTTGGCAAATTAGGGCATAGGTGAAAAGGGTGTTTGAGGTATGAGCTTGGAGAGGTTAGAAAATCAAAGCAAGCAAGAGAAGTTGAAGTGCTAAGATAGCCTAAACCATGGCACCTAAGAAACCAACTATATCACCTAAGAAGCCCAAAGGCAAGGGAAATGGAAAAGGCAAGGGAAAATAACCAGAAACCCCCGCAAGTACAAATGAAGAATGGTACACTAAAATGTAGTACCCGGATGGGGTTTTGCTTGGGATGGAATGGGAGTCCCATTTAAGGAAAATGGATGTAAGTGATTATAACCATTGCACAAACACAACAAAAAGGAGTTGGCGCTGGAGTCGGTGTGTGCCCAATAAACAAAAGGACACTAGAGGGTTTACCTATTTATAACGACAAGGTAAAAGTGAAATTGGAGAAGGCCAGATTATTGCAACTCTATGAGTTGCCTTATTTTGGGAAACCCGAGCACCTCTATCAGTGGTTAATGGCGTGTGTACATGAGGATCCCTTTTACTTCACAGGGGTGCAAGATACGCATAACTCCTCAGCTGATTTCAAAATTCATAGGCCTCATTTGTGAAGGAGAGAGTATAGATGATGACCTAAGTGACAAGGAAGCCATCAAAGCAACTGTCGCCACATATGATTATAAGAAGGGGTCACGATACTTTGATATCATGGAGATCCAATACTGTCGTCATAAGAATGGTCGCATGCCGTGATAAAGCTAAATGACCAAGAAAGGTGGACACAAGTAAATAAGGCCTGGTTAAATGTGTGCAAGAAAATTTCAGAAGGCACCATCTACAATTTTTTTACCTTCATCGTAGATGAAATTATCAAAGAACACATAGGAAGGAGACAAGATACTCTTTGGTAATGTCCTTCGAAAATTGTGTTTTCAGATATCGGAGTGCTAAATGTGGTAGATAAGTTTGTTTGGGAATATCCAGAGGAAGACCCCTTGCCCATGAAAAGATTCACAAAGTACACTTGTGATAGCATGATGGCTGCTCATAAGGCATGCCTGGAAAAATGGTATAAGCACTTAAGGGATGCATTCAGGGGAGTGGAGGATCTTAGAGTATCTATCAGTGCTCATTGATGGAGAAGCTAAATTTATGATGTACCAACATTTCTACATTGGCAGATTTAAATTGACATATGAAAACATGGGCCCCTAGTGTAAGCTTCCCTTCTCCTTCACCTCTCAATATTTCCAAGCCAGGGCAAACAGTTTAAAGAGGCCAAAAGACTAAGTTTTTACCTTATTCGGGTATATCAAGACCACAGGAGCTACGCAGAAAAGCTCATTTACCCCAACAAACGTGCGTACGTGAGAGGGTATGTCTCCCATGAAGTTCAAATGACAAAGCCCCTAACTTTGTCGATAGAGAGAGGCATGGCTGAAAGAGGGATTCGCGAGAACCGATGTCGAAAAGCGTTGCACCACAACGAAGTTGCACTCGATGGTAACCTCAAGCCAACGAATATGCAAGATTCGAAACAATGGAAAGAAGATTGCAAGTAAGAAGAATGGGTCTACTCATGCTCATAGATCGAAAAATAGGAAGTACAAATAGGGGTGCTGTGTAACCCCCATGCCTAAACATGGAAAGAAATCAATGACGTTGACTGACGCATATGACGTTGACTGACGCATATGACGCCACTAGAAGAGGAGTTACAATTCCAAATAAGGAATGTAACTCCTATGACGCATTGACGCAAATGACAATGTCAGATTCTATGACAGAATCTGACACTTGTCATTTGACTTCCTAAGACCTATGACTCTCGCAAGGTGAGATGACTCACCTAGGTGATGTGGACGATGACCTGACACCACACACACCAACACCCCCTTCATCGGCCGAGGAAGAGGTCAAGGTAAGCGAATGAAAAAGAAGACTCTGGACAACTAAGAAAGATGTGTCAATGGGCCCCGACAACTAAAGGCCTGATAAGGTGCCCATGTACAAACAACATCTTTCTGGAAAGAAGAAGAGGACAAGAAGGAGGACTATATAGCCCGAAGAAGATGGGCGGCTGCAACAGACCTCACCCCAAGAAGAGACCGCAAGTGAAGAAACGTCACCTCAGTGAAGGGCTAGGTGAAAATGTCTGCAACCTGATCAACTGTTTGAACATAATGTATGTCGATGATGAGATCCTCTGCCTCTGGACTGAAGAAGAGCCATCCACACCGAACTGTGTGCCTGCCCTTAGGAAGGACAGAAATGACGTGCTGGAAGTCCGCCCACTCCACAAAGGAAATCAAGGCAAAGAACATGAAGAACTCGAGTCTGTGCATTTGAAGTGTGACATAGGTCTAGCGAGTGAGTGCCAAGGAACCGAAGGTAATGCCACGTGTGTAGAACTGTCAGAGTGAAGAGGAACACCCGCAGAAAGGATGTCCAAGTGATGTGAAAGTAACAAAAGATCCCCCACAACAGAAAAGGGATCCACGAGCAAGGGTGGATCAATGAAGGTCTCGAGAAAGTGGAAGTGGCAAGAGTCCTAGAAGGGGCACTCCCAACAACAGAGATGATGAACTCCTCTGAAATACCTGTAGATGGATGAGGGACCTGTAGAGCATCACAAGTGGAATCTGTGAAAAGACGACTAAGGTCAGGTAGATACTCGTCCCAATGAGGGGGCTCAACAAACAGAAGAGCGATGTCAGATAGGTATGAGTCATCCAATGAAGGTAGAGGAGTGAAATGGGCCTCACACACTGGAGGTGGAAAGGAGGCGGGTGTGATGACTATATGAGACTGAGAAGGGGACTGCTCGATATCTGATGAGATGTGGGAAGTGTCAACACTCTCTGGAATAGTGAGAGAAAGAGGAGAAGAGTCCTCTGTAGTACTCTCGACATCAGAACTGGATGCACAATCCTCGTCATCAGAAGTAGAACCAAGCAAACCTGTGTCAGTGAAACTGTCATCACATAAAGAAATAGAGGAGACAACTGAATCAGCTGCAATAACAATTGCGGCAGTTTGTGAAGGGTCTCCATAGAGGGACTGAAGAATGCTCCAGACATGGTGGGGTGGATCTGAGTCTGCCACATGAACCCATTGAGATGTAGAGACATGCATCATCATGTGACCAAAGACACGGTCACAATCGTTGAGAAAATCATTAAGATGACGATGATCAGTGGGTGCAGGAACAGGCCCAACCAAGAAGTGAGAAAGACCCTTGTAGGCGAAGTAATGTTCCATAGAAGCACGCCAAACTGCATAGTTCTCTCTCCCAGTAAGAATTGGCGGAGGCTGTAAAGCGATCCTACGACGCTCAAATCTGGAAAGAGCACCCTCCATGATGCGGAATCAAAAAGTGCAAGATGCACAAATGCAAGACGTCGGACTCGGCCGATAATGCGTCTGCATGTAATACAACACCCAGGACAATAACAACCCCCCAGAACAAAATTACACCCCCCCGAGTTTGGCACTTTATAATTCAGTGCATTGATTACAACCAGATGCGACTGTGTTCCGAGAACCAGTTTGTCACTCACCTTGCAATTAGCATAATAACGTGCAATGGTGGAGACAACAATCAAGGTTCGTAGGGCACAACAGATCAACACTGCAAGCAAGCACAGAAAGAGAGAAGCAAGAGGGGGAAGAAAGAGCTTTGTGAGAAACAGCGTCTCACGTCGCACAAAAGAATCCCTTTGTTGTAAGACTATGGCGGACGCGCTCACAAGTCCACAAAAAAGGAATAAAACAAAGCTCAAGAAAAAATGAGCTGAATAAAGCAATACAAAGACACCCCCGAAATGCGGCACTTTATAAAATTAGTGTGTTTACAAAACTAATGATCCCATCATCTAGAGTGCGAAAAAACATGCAACTTTGACTAAAGAAGTGCTCAAAACCGAGCAACGAGTCAAAAGTTATAGCAAAAAACAATTCCCGCAACTGATGAGGAAAAAACCAATAAGCCTGCAAACGGATTAAAAAAGTGCCCTGAACGCATGCAAAGGGTGTCGTATGTATGCTCGTTGGAAATGGCACGAAATTTGAGGTAGAGTTTGTTTGTATTGCGAGGGGGGATTAGCCACCTGCCAATCCCGGACCTCACCCTTCGTCTTCGGCACTCGAAGGAATGATAATAAAACAAGCCAAAAATATTACAATGCCACTTAAAATGTAATGTTTTTGTTTTTTAATCACCCTAAAACATTAAAAAGGAAGGTGATAAGAAGTGTGTGTGGGCCCACGTGCTGTGTTGGAGGAGTTGGCTGTTTGGTGAAGGAACCACGTGCAAAAAACCGCATGAATAAGATGGAGATGTCTTTGACGGCGTCTGCAGTGCGAGGAAAGAAAAACGTGCCAAGGAGATTACAGGTACAGTAAATCAATGCAGGGAACAGTGCACTCAGCAACTAAACATAGCAACCAAAAGAAAACGCTTTTCCAAACGGCCAAACAGTAAAAAAAACGCCTTAGCAGAAAAAAAAAATGCCAAGATGTTAAAAAAAACGCCTTAGACGATTAAAAAAAAAGCCACTGAGCAGATTGAAAATGCAGCCGTGGTATAGAAAACGCCTCAAGGAGGAGAAAATGCCTGTGGACGGAAAAAAGCCTTGAGAGAGAGAAAAAAACACCAAGGAGGAGAAAACGCCGGATGGAAAATACGATCAGTAGGTAGAGAAAAAACGCCTACACAGTTGAAAAAACAGCCAGAGGATAGGGAGAAACGGCCAGAGAAGCTGGGAAATGCAGCAAGGGTCAAAAAAACGTGAATAGACTCCCAAAAACGTGAGAGACAAGGCAAAAACGTGAGAGGTTTTGCAAAAAACGTTTTGAGACAGCAAGGAACCACAGCGATGAGGAAGAAGCTCGGAATAGTCTGAGTATACACCGGTGAAGAAAAAACAACGATCCCAACCAGTAATCACAGGTCCACGCCAAAAAACGAGCTCTTCTTTTACCCTGCAGCTGAATCTGAACACAACCAGCAAGAAATAACCCAGAAACAACAGCCACAAAGATCTAGAAATATCCAAATATGAACTCAGCTGATAAACAAACCAACCAAATACCTTAACTTGCAACTGCTGAAACCTCAATACGAGGTGAGCAATAATTCCAAAATGATAATCGAAAAAAACTTTCACACAAGGAAATAAGAAGAAACCAGAAGTAATAAACAACTGAGAAACGAAGAGTGCACGTTTACCGAAACCAGCTCTGATACCATGAAAGAGGGATTCGCGAGAACCGATGTCGAAAAGCGATGCACCACAACGAAGTTGCACTCCGATGGTAACCTCAAGCCAACGCAATATGCAAGATTCGAAACAATGGAAAGAAGATTGCAAGTAAGAAGAATGGGTCTACTCATGCTCATAGATCGAAAAATAGGAAGTACAAATAGGTGTCAGTAACCCCATGCCTAAACATGGAAAGAAATCAATGACGCTGACCGACGATATGATGTTGATCACGCATATGACGCCACTAGAAGAGGAGTTACAATTCCAAATAAGGAATGTAACTCCTATGACGCATTGATGTAAATGACAATGTCGATTCTATGACAATCGACACTTGTCATTTGACTTCCTAAGACCTATGACTCTCAGCAGGCGAGATGACTCACCTAGGTGATGTGGACGATGACCTGGATAGTCACACACACCAACAGCTGGCAAGGGTATATCTGCACATAAGACCAATTTTTGAGAAGGATGCATACAGGATATGATGTCTCAATTCCTAAGACCCTATGGGGAGAAAGAAGCCCGCACCAGAAAGAAAGGAAAAGAAGAGGTGCAAGGGAAGAAGGCACCAAGTGTCCAAAGTACACCACAAGTGGGCACCCCAGGGACAAGCACTAGAACTAGCACTTACATGTGCAGGAAGAGGTCCCTACCAGAGATGAGGTGCCAAAACAAGAAAATCCTATCACAAAGGAGAAGTCACCAAAGGAGGAAGAAGAAAGAGTCGAATCTCCTATACTGGAATCCCTAGTTAGGAAGAAACAAAAGGTGATGGAGGAGGTTGATTCAAAGGACACAGAGAGCTTAGAGGCCTATAGGGGTGAAAGGGATGATGATGAAGAAGATGAACCTAAAGGGGCCTAAGAACCGCTTGTTTTCAATGTGCATGATTTAGAGGAAGAGGGCGAAGAAGAGGAAAATGATTTTCGCTTCATACGGAGGAAGGATAGCTAGGGGGAAGGCACCCAAGATAAGGGAGGAAGCGAAGAAGTGAGTATGAAGAATCAGACTCCAAGCCCCACATAGGAGCAGGTAAACGAGGTGGTAGAAAAGGAAGCAAAAAAATCATTGAAGCCTTGGTAGAACAAGAGTTAGAGCACAACACTAAATAGTTATGAATGAAGATAAAGAAGAAAGCATGGGAAAAGATCACAATAGCACAGGAGGCCCCAATCTGATAGTAATTATTCCTAAGGGCATGTGCACATGAGGAAGGTGCACGGAGATCCAGAGACCAAGGATGGGTTATGTTGATGACCCAAACAAGGTGTTGCATGTGTGTTTCCAAGGCACCATTCCAATAGAGCAGCTCCTGGCCATGACATCATTTGATGCGGAAGGTGCATACCCATAGACAAGGAAAATGCTTTCATGGGCATTTGAGTCCCACATCGATGAGCCAGAGTTTGAAGTAAGCCAAGGGGCTTTGATGGAAGTGTCGAGTCTAAAGGGACCAACCCCCTAGTGAACACTCAGCAGCTATCTGACAAGCAAGTCTGCAACGCGTTGAACAAGGTCTCGATTGAACTAGAAGCTAGGTTATTTTAAAGGAATGACAAAGTAAAATTCCTAGAGGCAGAGCTAAAGAAGAGGGAAGAAGATCTTGAAGAAAGGACCAAGGACTTAAAGTAGGAGGAACTAATCAGTGCATAGCTAAAGCATGAACTAAGGGAAGAGAAGGCAAGGGTGCATGAGGTATACAAGAAGGTATAATCCATCACAGATGTCATTGTTTTGAAGCATCCGGACCTAGCACCCCTCACAAGTATGGATCTTCCCTAGAGTGCCTAGAATACTTAACACATATCCTCACCATGGAGAGGCAGCCACTAGCCTTAGAGTCCACAGAAGAGGTATCAGCATGCCTAGAAAGGGAAGACAAATTGAAGGTTATAGCAATCATTTCTAAGTACAAAAAGGTCCTTGCTGATGTAAAAATTACTACCAAATCTATTAAGGCCGCGTATGAAAACTATGCAGATAGGGATAGAGTGGCAAGCATTCTTGTCGCCACTCACGAGGTAGAGCTCAAATAATTCCAAGAGAAGAACAAAGGGAACAGAGCAGAGTGGGATAGGATCTTAGCTGAGGTTGAGAAGAAGTCTGAAGCCATTGAAGTCCTACAAGGTTCAGTCAAGAACCGGCTGAAAGGGTTATACCCACAAATCACAAAGGGGATGGATGCGCTTGAGGATGTCAAAGAATCAACTAGAAGGGGTGGTTGAGGCAATGAATACTCAAGGAGACAGACTGAGTTTTGATGAGGTAAGCACCCTAGTCGGTGACCTCTACCAAAGAGCACAAAATGAAGTTGATGCCTGGAATAAGTTGGAGGCCGAATTGAAGAAAGTTTTTCCTCTCCTATGCTACAGAATAACATCACTTCCCCATTCTTTCATCTTTCCCAATTCTTCTTTCCCTTATTATTTTCCAAATCATTATTTCTTCCAGAATCTGTTGTAATTATTTATTCATTGAAGATATGTTCCCATGGGTGGAGAACAGGCATAGTGTGGGGTGATGTTGGGACCCTGATTTATTGGCTAAGTATAAGAAGGCACGTGGGCATGCAAGGCCTTGTTAAAGAAGGGCACGCATGACATGGTTCTAGGAGGATAGCACGTGCACGCAAGGCGAGTAGTATTTCGAGACTTAGCCATATTTGGCATATCAGAAAGACACGTGAAAAGCATGACTGATCGCGCATGTGGAGTGGATAAGGTGCTAGCCGGTGACAAAGTTGGCCTAGGATGGAATATGCCTGCGATGGAAGCTTATAGAAGACCACCGTGGCGGGGAGTGGAGAGATGAGGCCTGGAGGAGCATGCTCCCATGGAGGACCACATTTGGACATTTGGTGATGGATCTGAAGCCTCAAAAACGTGGGTTGGCAGTTTAAGAGGCCTATAAATACAAGCGCCCATAGAGGAATTGAGATATAGATCAATAGAGAGCAGAGCTCTGTAGAAATACTGCGAGGAACTCTATTGGGTTAAGTAGATGACCTATAGGGGAAGGATGTATCAAGGGGTTTGGGTATGAAATTTTCCTTTCATGTTTAGGAGGACTCTAATCCAGTTATGATGTATGACTTTGGTCTACCATACTGATATTTTGTAATGGATCTAATGCATGTGATGAGGTTGTCGGATATGATGGAATATAAATATAATAGACTCTAGTTTATACACATATCTATGTAGTTCTATTTCATATATGTTATACGAATGAATATAAAATCCTATGCATTTCCTTTTCAATTTAGTTCTATAAATTGTTAAGTATCCATTTATCTGAAGTGACTGCATTGATCTGGAAGTCATTCTAAGCTCTATGATGAATGTATGTCTCGTGTCCACTCACTCTTTTT
Organism: Taxus wallichiana var. yunnanensis; assembly: GCA_018340775.1. Lineage (NCBI taxonomy): Eukaryota > Viridiplantae > Streptophyta > Pinopsida > Cupressales > Taxaceae > Taxus > Taxus wallichiana. The sequence continues at coordinate 614,693,799 of CM031242.1, read as the reverse complement.
AAGTTCCTATCATAGATGATGCTTTCCCACTTAACTCACATAAAAGAGAGACTCGGCACCCACGTGTGCCTCTTGTGAGCGCCCACTGGGTGATAGGTTGGCACGCATGGGATTCCCTTGTTCTTTGGTTGGTGTAAAAATGACTATAGGCATGAATGAGGAAATGGACTCCTTGAAACAAAACCAAACTTGGGATTTGGTTAAGTTGTTGCATGTAAGAGGACATTGCAAAACAAATGGGTTTACGCTGAATTAAAGAAGAAGAGGGTGGAAAAAGGTACAAGCCAAGGGTTGTAGTAAAGGGATTTGCATAGAAAGCAGGTGTATTGACTTTGGTAAAATATTTTCTCATGTTGTTAAAATGACTTCCATACTTATTGTATTGAGTTTAGTTACAGGACATGATTTGTATTTAGAGCAACTAGATGTGAAGACATTTTTCCTTTATGGTGATTGATGAATATATTTATATGCGGTAGTCATTTGGGTATGAAGGCAAGGATAAGGAGAAATTAGTGTACATGTTGAAAAAGAGTCTATATGGGCTCAAGAAAGCTCCAAGGCAATGGTACATGAGGTTTGATAGTTTCATACATGAGCATGGTTACTTGAGATGTGAATCGACCATTGTGTTTATTTTAATAAGCTTGAAAATGGGAGCTATATTATTTTATTACTATATGTGGATGATATGCTTATTACAGGATCTAGTATGCAGGACATTGGTGAGGTTAAGGGAAAGCTAGCTCACACATTTTCTATGAAGGATTTAGGAGCTGTAAAAAGAATCCTTGACATGTAAATACACAGAGATAAGAAGAACAAGAAATTGTATTTGTCTCAAGAGGATTATATCTACAAGGTGTTAGAAAGTTTTAAAATGTAGAATTCAAAACCTGTAAGTACACCTATGGTTGGAAACTTCAAATTGAGAAAAGATCTGTCTCCTTCATCACATGAGGAGGTCAAATATATGACACAAGTACCATATTCTTCAAAGACGTGGGAGTCTCATGTATGTTATGGTTTGTACTGCACTGGACATTACATGGCAAAGTGGGAGTTGTGAGTAGATATATGTCCAATCCAGTAAAGAGCATTAGAAAGCAGTCCAATGAATAATTAGTTATTTGAGAAGGACATCTAGCATGTAGTTATGCTATGGAGGTTCGAGATATTTCTTTATGTGGTTATGTTGATTCGGATATGGCTGAAGATCTAGATGGTAGAAGAAGCACTCTGGATATATTTTCACAGTAGGTGGGACAATAGCTTAACTGGATTTCAAGCTTGCGAAGGTTTTGGCTTTGTCTACTACGAGGCATAGTATGTTGTAGCTACAGAGGCTAGCAAAGAGATGATATGGATGAGTAGGTTCATGGAAGACTTGGCAAAGGAGCAAGATGATTGTAAATTGTTTAGTGACATTCAGAGTGCAATTCATTTGGCAAAGAACTTTACATTTCATTCTAGAACAAAACACATTCAGTTGAGGTATCACTTCATATGACAGGTATTGGAGGATGGGCACTGAAGCTAGAGAAGATTCATACAATTGAAAACCTTGTGGATATGTTAATGAAACCATTAGCAAAATAGAATTTGGAGCTACACTCCACTTATGTTGGTATTCAAGTTTGATACTTGAAGAGGAAGAAACAAAGCTAAGGAAAGGATCTAAGAATGACATTGTACACGTATAGTGCAGTAATTTATCTCCAAGTGGGATATTGTTGAGTTGTGGAGCTCAATTACTTCAATTTAGCATGTTATATTAAGCTTGTTGGAAAACACAGTAACCAAAATCGGTTATGAATGGACCGACATCGATCACCTATCACTAGCATCGGTCAGGCAAGTAGAAACCAGCATCGGTTAAAGCTAATCGGTGTTGGTTACAATGTGTGCGTGGGTGTTTTATTTAACTCATGGGAATTAAATCTAATTTTAGTATTAAAGCAGATCTATTGATTGTAATTGCATGGCTAAGTGCCCTAAGTTTTTATATGCCTATATAAGCATGAAAGTTAGGAATTAGAAGAAAGGATTGTAAGTATTGATGATTATTGTGAAATAATTGTGAGAGAGAGAATTATTGAAGAAGAAGGAGAAGCTTGAGAGAAAGAAATTATTGTACATCTGAGAGGTGTGGAAGATTGTAGATCTTCAATTGTATATCTTCTGAAATCTTTGGATAATAGATTGGCTTGTTTCTTGGTTGATGTAGCCCACATTGGGTGAACGCATTAAATCTAATGTTAATTTATATATCTTGTTTTGTATATTTCTTCCGGTATAATATCCACTTTTATTACATGTATGCTTAGATCTGATATATTATTTGTACAACCTTGTGCTAACCCCAACAATTAGGATGCCCCTAAGTGTGAACGTAAAAATTATCTATGTAATGAGAGCACTAGGAAAGGGCTTGTGATTAATTGATGTAAAATAACCATGCATGTGAACATGATATAGGACTCGATGGTCACGAGAGAGTGCATGAGGCCAAGTATATGGAATATGTCTAGACCAAACATGTGGAGAAAGAGAGCATGAAATATGTCTATATGGATCATGTGAAGTATATGACATATGTGAAGAGTTTCCCATATGAGGTGGGCTATTTGGTTTACAAATGTATTGAGACCTATCAAGTAGGATCCATGTGCGAAGGAACCCGAGATGGATGTACAAAGGGTGCTACATGATGGGTTTCATCATTCCCTTCATTTAATCAACTTCGTGTTGATGTCATATCAATCCAAGGGTGTGTCTAAAGCTATCTCAATAAGAGTAATTTTATCGATCTAGTAGTTGATTGTAGTTATTTTTGTATTTTCTAGGGGATCTCTTCAATGTCTTAAGGACTTCTTGGTAAAACCTTATTTAAATCAAACTATGAAAACTTTTTGAAAGTAAACACACTGAAAGCTTTGCTGAAAGGAAACACACTGTGCAGAATGGAAACACACTTTCTTCTGGAAATAAACACACTCAATTTAGAATTCTTGAAAATAATTGCAAGAAATATAAGAATCTATCTAAACACCAGGAACAAGTATACAACAAAGTTTGACTGAAAGAATTAAAACAATACAGAATTAATAGATCTAAGATATTTGCTAAAGAAATATAAATACCAAATAAACGAATATCCTGGTCCTTGGGGGAGTGGGCCCTTGCTCCTCCTCGAATCAGGATTTAACAACTCAGAATTCTCTCAAACAAGAATGGATATTTTATTAATAAAAAATTTGGTATTACAAATGTATTAGGTCCAGTACTTATTATATTTCTCTTCTGCTCTATATCTATCTTATATCGATTCTATATATATGTCTATCTACTGCATGTCTACTTTTATATACATTTTACAATCACAGATTGTCTTAATGATTATGATAAAATCGAATCATGCCTGTAATAGATGTTGAGTCGGATTGCGGTTGATCGAATAGTTGTAGGATAAATCTCCTTGGATCTGCATTTAGAAATCTTCTCATTCTTTCCCGATTGAAAGGGTCGCAGATGTAAAATCTCTGGATGTTGTTAGAAAGATAACTCCCATCGAGTTCCGAAACTTCGAGAGAAGTTCCGAACCATAGGAAATCGTTAAGATTAACACCGTAAGAGTTCTAGAGTTATACCCGTGGAGTTTGAACTAAGTCCAAAAATGCGAACTAAATACTAGAGTTCCGGAACTAAATGATGATTGTGTGATGGAGTTCGGACTAGATTGGAAGTTCCGGAACTAAGTTGTGTAGGAACAAATGCTATAAAAACATATTGAATGCCACCTGCTTCATTTCCTCGACTGATTAGACCTGCTATATTACAAAATTGAATTTCAACACACACTTCGTCAGGAATTTTAGAGATTTTAAGCATTAGAATCACAATCAATCAAAAGACATACAATTACATTCTAACTCATATCAAATTAACTAAAAGTCACAAAATGCAATCAAACTTAATAAAAAGGAGAGTAAGATGAGATCATATATTATACATTAATCGGACATATTTTGGCCTCATCATTTCCCCCAAACTTACTTGTTTGTAAGTCCCTTTACAAAATTCATTCTTCAAAAGTGGGGTCATATGTTCTGCATTCCATTTGATTGCTCAGATCAAATGGCTGAAACTAGATTTCCCAATGCTTAAGCTCAGATGTACTGTACCCAGCTCTTTCTTCTATTTTCCTCTCCCACTTTTCAAATTCAGCAGGATCTTGAGGTTCTCTATTTTGCCAAGGAGACATGGGGGTGAGAAGTAGAGGGGGCCTTGTTCGCATTCCCATCCATATTTTCCCATAGGTTTCATTGACTTGGGGAATTATTGTGCATAACGCTTTTGCCCTTTCTAAACTCTAGATCAGATTTGTAGGGGAAATTACTTCCCTTCTTTTCAAAGAAATAGTAAGGAGTTCCCACCTCTTTGAGCATCCTTCATAAATATCTTCAAATTTTTCCTCCTCATAGGAGGTGAAGGCATCAATACTCTTTTGCAGAATGGCAAGGTAATGTGTCTTGAATCTCATATCAAAGGCATGAGTTCTAAAATGCATGAGGAAGGTAGAAGGTTTACCATAGTGAGCTCTCATACAGAGACCAATTGAGCTAGCTTTTACTAAAAACTCAGATTCCCTTTCCTTCCATGTAATTTGGTTTTGCAAAACAGAGACAAATGCATTGAGCTGGCTCTCCCCCACATACAAGTTGATCATAAATCTTGTGTTTTTCTCTAGCATAAAATTACAAAGATAAAATTCACACAAGAGATTTTTCGCTTAGGGATGGATAGAGAGTAAGCTACCATGAATTCATATTCATCTTTTAGTTCATGTGGAAGCCCACATGCAATTCTTGACAGCTACCAGTGAATGAACTACTCATCTAAAAACACACTATATGTAGGAGAGGGCCTCTTACAGTTAAGAAATTTCTCACTCATTATATAGACCATATGAATTTTTGCAAGACATTTATATTTATTTCCTTCCTCCTTGTAAAAATTTTCTTCCCATTCTTTTCTTGCCTTCATCTCTTCTTCCATCTTGGTCTTCAATTCTTTATTTGATGTTTTGGCTTCTCTGAGATCCCTGAAAGTGTCATTCCATAGTTGTTTGAGTGGAAAATAGGTTAACTCAGTGGCAAATAGGTTAACTCAGTCTGTAGAGACTATGGACACATCACTCTATTTTCTGGAAGTTTGAAATTCTTCCTCTTTTTCTATCAGTAGCTTCTTGGTTGTTGATAATTCCTCAATCATGGTCAGTGCAATCTAGGTTGTTAGCTCATCAATGAGCATTTCCCTTTGTTCTAATTTAAGTTTGAGGAAATCCAATTCCTCATCCTTTTCTCTAATAATGAGCTTTGCTCTAGACAAGAATAGATCTGTTTAACTTGTTGTCTTTCTTCTTCCTCTGAAATTACTTAAGGAGTTGGGCGTTCTTCCTCTATCACAGGAAATTTTCCTTTTCTTATCCTGGATGCCAACTCTTCTTCTTCATGTGGCAATACTGATGGTTCAGCCAATTCCTAGAAAATCCCGCTCTTCAAATCTTTCTTCTCCTCTGTCCATTTCAGCTTGACTTGGCTCAAGAGGGGTCATGGCCATGCTACCCAAAATATCAGAGTAGCTTCCTTTTCCATCCTTTCTTCCTCACTTCTTCCCTCTAGAGTTTCCCTTGACCTCTCATGATATTTTCTTTTCGGGGAAGCTAAACATGCCCAAAGAAAGGGGATTTCTTTCTAGAGATTCTTCTTACTATTTTTTTCTTGCTCTTTCATGGGTGACCTATCACCATTAGAGACAAATATTTGCTCCTCGAAGCTACTCTTGCGTAAGAATAAATTTCCTTCACAGTAGTACGAAGGCTCTGTTGTTTTGATCTTTCTCACCAACCTTCTTTTTGTATATTTTCTCTTTCTATTTCCCTCATTCTTCCTTGGGGGGGCATCAATTTCCAGTTAGTTGAAGGAGAGAATGGGGATGGAATTTTCCTTCCGATCATATTAGGGTTTTTCTTGAACTTAGCAAGAAACTTGTCCCAAATTTCTTCTCCATTCTTCTTTAATGAGAAATGGTGCTTTGGCATATTAAATGAATTAGATCATGATGCCTGATTATCCCAACACCCCAGGAATACCTCTAAGCCATGGTATAGATAGAGTCAAAAAGAAACCCTAGAAGTTTTATTATGTACTCAGGTTTTGTGGCTCCATACTTCAGATATATGAGCATTTTTAAGACTTCTTTTCCCACAGACCCAAACCGACCATCACAGTTAAATATTTCACTACCCGAAATGCTACCACACAAAGGGTTTGGGAAAATGGCCCTTTTGACCCCTTTTATGATTTTCTTTATATTATAGATGTATTGGGGTTCAGTTTCTCCTTCTTGTAGTAAGAATTCAACCAGTTCTTTCAAATTCCCTTGGTAGGTTGTGGGACATGCACAATTGGCACTCTAGACACATTACTTACAGTATTTATAGAAAAACCAATAAAGATATTTCTCACCTTTTTCTTGGATTGTTCTAGGTTTATGACGAATTCTCTTACCAATTCATCATTATGTCTTGAAATTTTCTTCAGGAACTCTAGCCATCCTACATGCTCAAAGATAGATGCCACTTCTTTGTCTGCAAGGCAAATGGGAATCATCCTCTGGTTCTGATTTCTTCTTAATCCCCATATCAGCTTGAGTTATGTCTCTTTTGATTTTGTGTGAATTGGTTGCAGGCCCTTTTTCTTAGTCATGAATTGACAACTTTGGTT